>CALYLW010000506.1:35000-424280 GCA_944989445.1 Ampullaceana balthica | reverse complement strand
CATAACAGCTATGTTGTAACGATGTATACTTTATATTTCTCTTTCTATGTAGGCGTTCTCACAGTAATTAATCTTGTGCACAATAATTCACTGAAGAATTCGTTTATCCAAAACAACTTTAATATACATATATATTGTACACATAAGAATCATTTGAGGTAATATAACGTGGAAATCTTGAGTTATTCACTATCATGCTTCCCTGTCGGAAGTCTACACACAACTGTTCGCCCAACACTTTCAACCAATAGAAATGCTCCTTTCTTCCCGCGTCCACCATACATGTGACCTTACGTCACAAAATTATGTTAATCAGATGTGACATTCACCCCCATCCTTCAAAAAAAAATGTTTATGAAATACAACATTTTTGGTCTTCATAAAATCAAATCAATCTATATCTATATTCAAATTTCAAATATTTATCATCAATGAACATTCATTTTCTTACATACAACTTCTGGATATAGAATCAATAAGAAAAAATCTGTAGGACTGCATCAGTCTAAACATAAGAAATAATGAGAAAAAATCTGTAGAACTGCAACAGTCTTAACATAAGAAA
The DNA here is from genome assembly GCA_944989445.1 of Ampullaceana balthica. Taxonomy (NCBI): domain Eukaryota; kingdom Metazoa; phylum Mollusca; class Gastropoda; family Lymnaeidae; genus Ampullaceana; species Ampullaceana balthica. Next base: position 423,715 of record CALYLW010000506.1, on the reverse strand, counting down.
TAATGAGAAAAAATCTGTAGAACTGCAACAGTCTACCTGTACTGAAAAAATGGAAACTGAAAATTTTAAACACATCTGTAATTTTGTGTAACTAAAATATTTAAACACTCAATATTATTAAAATTAACTAATAATCCAATGGAATTCAAACACTGTTCCTTGTCCATTGTTCAACAAATAAAAATATTAATATAATTACAGTCTCTGTTTGTATCCTTTAGGAATTCACAGACTAATGTTAAAACAGTCTCTTATTTTATCATTTAGTAATTCACAGAATGTCTTTTTAATAGTCTCTGGTTTTATCAGTTAGGAGTTCACAGAGTGTCTTTATTTATTGTCATTCTACTTAATATGTCTGCAACCACATTGTCCTTTCCCTTCACAGGTTTAATGTCAAATTTGTAGTCGGCTAATAGCATAGCCTAGTTCAATACAGTCATTCTTCAGTTGACGAGTATGAATTCAAATCGATGGGCTTTGAATGTTTCTTCAGACTGTTAAATGTTCAATAATTCACCAACCATGACTTCGATTATGTTCATTCATAATTTCAATTCCAGCATCTTGAATAAATTGCTTAGCTTTTGAGATGTCATTTTTGCTTCCAGATAATTCAATAGAATTTGGAACAGATGAGTCACTGTCAGAAACTTTTATCTGAAAAATATTGTCTCTATCTGTAAAGTTTTTGATTTGGCTTAATACACAACCAATTGTTCTTCCTAATTCAGATGATTTCACACAAATGGTTTCAGATTCACTAGTACCATCTCTTTCTCTGCTACTATGGTCTTCATTTCTTTTATCATATACTTGATTTTTAATAGTGGCTAAAATGTCACTAGTTTCTGTCTGTGCTCGATTTAACTTTATTATTTTTCTATCATTCATGTCTTGGTTTTCATTCTTTCTCCATGATTGAATTGATTGATCATAATTTCTTTTTCTGGAGTCAAAATTGTATTTGCCTCTCCATGATCTTCTGCTTTCATTATAATCTCTATTTATGGAATTATGATTATTTCTTTCTCTCCATGATTGTCTTTCTTGATCATAATCTCTGTGTCTGGAATTATGATTATATTTTTGTCTCCATAATTGTCTATCTTGATCATAATCTCTATGTTTGGAATTATGATATTTTTCTTTCCAGGCTTGTCTACCTTTGTTTTCAAAATGATCTTGTCTTGATCTTTCTTCTGTTTTCTTTCTTATAGAGCTGTCATTAGGTGACACCCTATTTGGTTTTCCTTTATTGTGGTAACACTGCTTAACCATATGTCCTGGCTTGTTACAGTACCAACAAATAGTTTGTCTGTTGCCTTGGTTTGGCAGACTCTGGTTTCTCATACCTTGCCTTTTTTCTTGACTTTTAATTTGTATAGCTGCAAATATGTCTTGTCTCTTATCCATTTCCACATTCGGATGAGAGTCTTTGAATGTTCGTAATGCATTTGTTAGCTCTGCTTGAGTACGAACTTTCTTGTCAGTCAAATATGTGAATAGGGTTGGTGTTGCATTTTCTAAAAACTTGTCAATTAACACCATGTCTATTATGGCCTTTGGGTTGCTCGTATCTATCGCTGTCAGTTCCAGCCATTTTGTTAGTTTGACTTGTGCTTCATGTACTATGATCTGTGGATCTTTGTCCATCTTGATTCTCATTTCATGAAATTCTCTTCTATAATCATTTTCTGACTTTCCAAAATGACATAGAAGTGCCTTTTTGACATTCTTATATATGCTTTTGTCTTCTTTGGCTATACTGTTATAAGCTTCAAATGCTTCTCCAGTTAATTGAGTCATCAGTTGTGCTGGCCAATCTTCTTCATTATAGCCTTTCATAGCCATTATGGATTCGAAATAATCCAGATAAACATCCATTTTTTCTTTTTGGCTATCATATTTTCTTACTTTGATAGTATCCCTTGGTGCTGACCTTCTATTTGTTTCATCACCAGGATTGTGGCCACTACTGTCTCGCTCCCTTTGTAATTTTAACTTATCGACTGCAAGTTGTTCAATTTCTCTTTTTACTATGAGTCTTTGCATCTCTTTTTCTTCAGCTTCTCTTTGATTTTCTTTTTCTTCAGCTTTTCTTCGCTGTTCTCTTTTCTTCAGCTATTCTTGCTTTTTCTTCTTCTTCAGCTTTTCTTCGCTGTTCTTTTTCTTCAGCTATTCTTTGATTTTCTTTTTCTTCAGCTACTTTTTCTTCAATGAAATCTCTCATTTCTTTTCCTTTTAGTCCGATCTCTTTAGCTATGGCAGTGAATTCCTTGTAGTGATCCATGTTTTGTTTGATTGAATAATATGAATCTAGCAATTCGGTAAGGAATGTATGTATATATATTGATAAAGTTATAAATCGTCCAAATGAAAAATCTTGAATTCAAAAATGTTAAGTTCAAATAAGTGACACGTCTAAACCATGAAATCTAGTTATTGACAAGATGAGACAACAAAAGAATCCTCACACGGGATCTTTAGTATACTTTATATATACGCTCCCTCAGATTGACAAAATATATTAAATGGTCCGATCGTTTTGAATAAAAGTCACTTGGTTAAAATTTCAATTTTCGAGTAGTTTTTAAACAATTTAGTTCACTCCATTAATCCAAAATTGCGATAATCAAACTCTTCACACAATGAATGGATAAAAATTCCGTTCCTTTATTTATAATTCACACCAACACATTTAATAGTCCATAGCTTCTCGGTTCGATGTTATGTTTACAAATATTTCCTGGAATCAACTAGCATTAAGCCTGTTGACGTCACGACCTATATATGTTCACCGTGTGTCACCATTCAGTAAGCCTACACGACCCAGATTCCAGTACTGTGTAGTATGCTTGTACTGTCGTCGAATGTGACGTAGAACCAACTAGTCTGATCCAGTTTTATACACTGCGGACACTTGCCGATTATGCCGCCATTTTGAAATCTTCTTGTATTTTCATTGAACCATAAAAGTTTATTCACAGCTTCTGACGAACTTGAATATTCAAAAAATACTATAGCTGTTATTATTTCTTATTTTAAAGAATACTTTCCTTTTTTGGAAATATCCAATACTTATTTCCACGAAACCTCTTTCATTGTGTTCACATAGAACTTTTACTTCGACACCAATGTAACGATGTATCTTTATATTTCTCTTTCTGTAGGCGTTCTCAAAGTAATTAATCTTGTGCACAATAATTCACTGAAGAATTCGTTTATCCAAAACAACTTTAATATACATATATATTGTACACATAAGAATCATTTGAGGTAATATAACGTGGAAATCTTGAGTTATTCACTATCCATGCTTCCCTGTCGGAAGTCTACACACAACTGTTCGCCCAACACTTTCAACCAATAGAAATGCTCCTTTCTTCCCGCGTCCACCATACATGTGACCTTACGTCACAAAATTATGTTAATCAGATGTGACACATGGGTCGAGCCAGGTAAAAAAACATCTGGCTAGATAAACAAAATCAGGGTGTCCACCCAAATCTGGTCCAAAAAAATCCTACCAGCCACCAAAAAATCCTACCATCCAACCGACAAGTAAAAGTTATTATTCGGACAAGTAAAAGTATATATTCGACAAGTAAAAATTTAACTTTCGGTATTGTATGTTAACATATGCTACCACGATGACTTGCACTGGCCCGCATGTGCTTTTGTGAAGACATATGGGTGTTCAAGGCTTTTATGCCTGACGATCCTATAAGGTAAGCTTGACCACAGTACTTGCACTTGAACTTTTCACGATTTTCACTTAGTTGTTCAAGCCACTCAGAGTAAGAAGTGTATTTTAACCAGTCTGAATTAAAATAACATTTCCCCATGTTCATGGGATTGATAGTGTTTTTTGTAATAGTATACAAATTGTCAATATCTGGATAGTGAAGTAAGGAACAAAATTAAACTGACAAAAAGTAAACTAGTCTTAAGACTTTAGTCAAGAATTTGCCTACTGCAGCCTACCCTAAAAAATGTTAGTTAACACACTTTAAATTGTAACCATTTAACTAGACTAGAATCTAGATTTCTATATGTTTAGCACATAATTTTCAACACTGAACAGGACTGATTTTTAATCTATTTAATCATAAAAAATAAGCTTTGATTTGAAACAGAATCTAGATCTAAACCTATTTAAATAGTTGCTTTAATAGTTGTGACTTTGGCATACCGTGACTGTTTAAGTATTTTAAAAGAAATTAACTGAACTAGATCTAGATTTTAGACGTGGCTAGGCTAAGCCTAAGGTTTTTTTCGTTTTTAATTTTCACAAAATACTAGATTAGAGAGATCTATTGACTTCAAGCAGACAAAATGGCGACTGCTGCTAAAGCAGCTAAACAATAAGCACAAAAATCGTAGTTAACACTGCTCCCATAAATATTTTGGAGATATAACAAAATTAAATTAATAACTGGAATGAATCTTCATACTTTTCTTGACGTTTTAAGACCGTTTTTAAGAAGATATGTTGATTTATAAAGATACAGGGCCTTGTCAAAGTTTTGAATCTAATGGTCATTTTTTTTCTCTCTTCCCCTTACTTAGAATCTAGACTAGCTATTTTGCTGATAAACATAGATCTATATCTCCCTTAACTTAAAAGTATCCCCCATTAAAAATTTTACAATACTTTAATTGTTGGGGATAGATATCTATTATTTATTCAGATCATGATATATTTTTAACCAAAATCCTAATATGAATATCTAGATCTAGTAAAATACACTAATTACTATTACGGCAATTACGCGACTAGATCTATACTCTATACTATGGCTAAGCGTAAGTAATTTCACAATTTCTATCTGTTTCAATCACAGTGCACTTAATGTTTACAATGCCATCTTTAACGAGAATTATTTTGTTTAATATCTGTAATTTGTTTGTATAAGTTAAGTTTTCGACTTTTGTTTTAAAACACACATTTAAAAAAAAATAAAACTATAGATATATACGATATGATATCGATATGGACAGGGGACTCTGTCATAGGAAAACAACAGTTTTTATACCGCTGCGAACTATTGCAGGCCTGCCAACCTGCCAAGAAAAAAAATCTGTAGAGGGGTCCACGCGCGGCGTTGCAGCACCCCACGGCGCTGGTTTAAGAACTACATACTAAATAAATATAAAGTAATAAGTTAAATCCATTATCTTTTAATTTAAGTGTCTACAGAACACCACAGAATACTGAAAATGTTTACATTGCATTCAGATACACGAGAGAATAACCATGTTTTTCACATATGAACAGAGGCTGCATAGAGTTCAGCTTTCCAGCATTTCCCTAGTGGCCTTTTTGAACTTGAACAGTTCTTTCGTCAATTGAAGTTAGCTTTGCTTTTAGATAAATATTAGTTTTTAGTTAGAAACTTTTGAAAGAGTATCATTCATCTGAATTAACCGAATTAATGATTGCTCTTGTTTCATTGTAATTTTTCTGGAAACATTTCTTTGAATCTGGCATTAAAAAGATAGGTATTAGAAAAATCTTTATTTCTTCCAAAAAGTAGGATGGTAAATAAAACTTTCCATCCCATCTCATATCTGAATTTCCTATTCCTTCAACAAAAATAACAAAGTAATTGTTAACAGATGTAGATTCACTACTTTTACTTTATGCTTTACTAATCAGCAGTTGTAATTTTTGCATTAAACTATTTTTTATTGTTATTGAACCCACCACTTTCAAAAGATAATTAGGTCTGGCACAGATTGCAAATGTTTCGCCACGGCCACAGGCGAGTGTTTTTCCAAATACTGATACTGTTTCGAAAACGAATGTCCCAATGACGTCTTTTCTTTATTTGTTTAGTTAGACTAGTCTTAGTACTAGTACAAACACTCTGAAGCTCAGTCACTGGAAAACCGTTTTTAAGCAGCGTTCCTTACAAATGTATCCATTTTTTTTTAAAGTCACAGAACAGCTGAATTTTTAAAATATTTTTATTAGGCTGGTAAAAGGAATAATGTACGATCGGATGGCCAACGAAGAAATAGTTAGATATCGCGGTTCGCTTGGATAACGGAAGTACAGGAAAAAACCTAGGAAGTGGCATTTTCATTTTCGAAATACATCACCGCCATTATTAGTATTAGCTTTTTCTTTTTATAATTTTTTCGCATTCGGATTTTTCATGGTGAATTTTTTTTTCCGGAAAATCGGGAGATTAAGGGTCTTATCGGGATTTCGTAAGCATGGGTAAAAAATCCGTATAATCCCGAAAAAATCGGGAGGGTTGGCAGGCCTGCTATTGGTATTTCCAAACCAAAACAATGTGCAACGTGAGCTTCGTCATTCATTTATTTATATCTTTTATCCGACCGAGGAACGTTTATCCTACTGAGATTTTGTTTATCCGACCGAGGATCGCTTATCCGACCAAAATCCGACTTATACGACCACAAAATTTTTATCCGACTAAAATCCGACTTCGGTGGACACCCTGAAAATGGACATATCGTGACCAGATTATATATTATATAGAGCCGAAAAAATGCCTTAGAAATTAAACAGACTTATAAATTAGCGCTGTAATACAACAACATATAATAATGCATTTAATAAATTAAAAACGCAAGTTCTCACGAAAAAATTAAATTTCGCTTTGAAATAATAGTGTAGACTAGAAACTGCAGGATTACCCTATTTATTAGGGGTCTACCGATATCTGTATATCGGCAATATCGGTAGCATGTAAAGGTCCCGATATTGACGTCACCGATATTTCATAATAAGTGACATTTTGACCCCCCAAAAAAAAACACAAAAAAAAACCGATCATTTAGATTTACAATATCTCGACAAATTAATATATCGACCCCGATACCGGTATTGAAATAGTCAAAAGAGTCCTAGTATTAATATGTGCAGCCACGATACTGTGTGCCATGTGCTGTGATATTGTTTAGGTATCGGCTGATTTTCGTATACTCAGAAATACTGTGTAAATAGTGCCGATGCCAAGTATACCGTAATTGCTCTAATAAATGTATAACATGTAAACATTATGTTCACGTAATTGCTCTAATACTAACAGCAAAGATGCACGCAGAAACGCAGATGTCTAAATCATTTCGTTTCGTATGGAATAACAAAATGTACCGTGTGCAGACTTGCTGTCATTGGCAACCATTCAACCTTCAACCTCATTTTCACTTATTACTATTACTTTGTTCTCATTGTTTCATTCATAAAAGGTGGCCGTGTGCAAAAGCCATTAAACTATTGGTTAGAATTAATAATTATGAGTCAAGGTTGAAGTTTCAAAAGGACTTCCTAATTTTGCTTGTACATTTTTATAAAGGATGGTTCGTTTTGTTATGAGTCCTATGTAGGTCATGATCTGGAACTTGTAAACACATCGGCATCGGAAACTTTGTTTCGGGGAGCAAAAAAATCGGTAATATCGGCAAAACTGGATATCGGTAGACCCCTTAATTATAAAATATAAATAATTACGAGTGATAAATTTAAGAATGCCGTCATCAAATATGACCGCTGTTATTTTTGTCCTAACAAATACTCATATCGGCACTCATATCGGAAAAAAATATCGGTAATAACGGCAAAAATGCACATCGGTAGGCCCCTAATATTTTAAATAATTACGCGTGATAAATTTAAGAATGATGTCATCAAATATGACCGCTGTTATTTTTGTCCTAACAAATACTCATATTGGCACTCATATTAGTGATATCGGAAAAAAATATCGGTAATATCGGCGAAAATGCTTATCGGTAGTCCCCTAATATAAAAGATAAATAATTACGAGTGATAAATTTTAGAATGACGTCATCAAATATTACCGCTGGTTTTTGTCTGAACAAATACTCATATCGGTACTCATATCGGCAAAAAAAATATCGGTAATATCGGTATCGGCAATATCGGCAAAAAGGCATATCGGTAGACCCCTACTATTTATTAATAGTTTTACACCTTCCTCGGAAAAATTAAAAACTTGGATCTCAGGCGCCGAATTTTTTTCCCCCATACATAAAACGTAGTAGTCTCCCCTGACATACCGAAGTACCTAACTACTAACTAGAGTTTCAGTAAAATTAAACATAAATTTTTCAACGGCAGTTTTGCTTAGACTTAGTCCTAAAATTGTTTTGAAAATAAGTGCATCGCAAAACCTAAAAAACAAAATACAGTATCTTACATTATTTATTTACGTGATAAACAAGCGAATAAACGTTCAGCACAAACCTTTTCTCTATCAATTGGTTTTTCGGGCTCCCTCTGTTCTTCAACAATCATGGATTCTAGAGTCGCCATATTGTAAATGATTATAAGTTAATACCAATTACCAGTATCTTAGTTACAAAAAAGAAATATCTGCAGCGGGAACTTTTTGTCGATATAATAATTAATAAACGTTTATACCCTTAAAGTCAATATAATTAATTAATTAAAAGTTTTATATAATTGAAATCTTTCTAATGAAAAAAAGGAGTATAAATCGTAAATTTAAAAAAAAATGTTTTAATGTAATTATTATTTTATTAATCTTACAGCACGGCTTTCTATCAAAATCTAAACAGAGGTAATAAATAATGTTGGAAAGGACTGGAAATTAATGTACACGAAACTTAAATAAAAAAGAATGTTTTATATTATATTTAGCATATATTTTCTGCACACACTTTCTTTGCATATTGTTTTTAGGAAATTTTAGTTAGTTTCCATTTTTCACAGTCACAGCATCCGCTGTAAAACTATGAAAACACTAAAATGTATTTTTAAAGAGATTTTATAATTTCTAAAGTCGACCAGAATTTGTCTTCTATTATATGGAAGGAACGTCTGTATTAGATAAGATTAAAATATAAGATAAAAACATGCGGCCTTAATGTTAGTCGATGCTAGTATGTAATTAATAAACTGCAAACCACATATGTAAAAAGAAAAAAAAGACAGAACCTCAAAATATTTGCCCCCCTCCCATTTTTCACCGGTTACACATGAACTTTCTTAAATCTCTATCCCAGGGGTTCCCCAAAATGCTATACTGTACACTATATTTATTTATTATACAACACAAAGATAACTTAATACAACCCTCAGATAGACATAAGGATAAAAACACCTTTCTTATTCCGTATGCAAGAACAAACACATACAAGTTTTCCTTCTTCCCGTCCGGAATTCGGGCGTGAAATGGGTTGCCTGAAGAATCCAGGAAAACCAACACTTTATCAACATTTAAATCTCTAATAAAAATGCAGGACTAAACACAAACCATAGATAAGCGTAGGACGCAATAATCTTCTGTATAGAAGGAGCGTCTGTAAACAGATAAGATAAGATAAGATATCCCAAATTTGACCGAATCTCATGGTAGGTATATATTTTTTAAAAAATAATTATTTTATTTCCCTTTTTAAAATATAAATTTTCAAGGGTTCCAAAAGAAAAATGTGTATGGCTCTACAGCAAAACTGTTAAAAATATCTTCAATGAAATGAAAATAAGTGGGTTTTAAAACAATACGACTATTAAAGTTTACATCCAAAATTAAGTGACTATTAAATAATAACAATAATTAATACATTTTTAATATTATTAGAATAGGCTAGACCTCAAAGAAAATAGGACTACACAACGGCGCAGACACTTTCACACCTACGAGCTATGACGTCATAAAACCAAACTGTAAGAACTCATTCCGTAGTTGCCGTAGTTGGTCTTCAGTTTTTTTGTTTTTTTTGTTTTTTTTTAATTTAAAAAAAATATTTTTTTTTAAATTGTATTTTTTGTTTTGTTCCATAACATCGTGGTCGTAGGGGGTAGGGGTTCTAATGTTTCCATTAGAACTTTCTTGGGGCTTGGTAGACTTGGCGGCGCCCATCTCCTCTCCAAGTCAGCGTTGGACTTTTTTTTAGCAATAGTCATTCATCAACATGTTTAACTGTGGCCTAATGTGAGCTAGATCCCACTCACCTCAGCTTGTGAGGCGAGCGCACTAATGGGTATTTCACTATTTTTTAAATCCTTTATATTAACTCGTAGTGTCTGTTTGTTTGAGCCCTTGCTTGTCGAAAAAAAATTGGATCGATTTTTAACCCACTTCCCCGTAAGCTAGCGAGCTGAAATTTTTCAGGCAGTTCGTGCCGATTATAAAAACGACGTTTCAAAATTTCAGATCGATCGCATGTACTATAATTAAATTATTGAATTTTTAGATTATTTTATTTATCTCTATGAACTCTATGTATCATGTTATTTTTTTAGATAGAATGTCGCAGTGCGTATTATATTGAACGACCTTTTTGAATACTTTCCTGTTGCGCGATTCGGTGCCTATTATATGGACTATAATTTTTAAAAATATATTCCCGATCAGTGCGAATTATATTAAACATGTTTTACGAGATATAACTAAAATTTTGGATTTTTTGGATTGTCGTGCGCTGCGTATTATAATGAACATTCTTTTAGTTATGTCTCGTACATAAATGATTTATAGTCAAAAACTTGTTTTTTACGTATTTTTTTAAAATTAAAAATTCAATCTGTTCATTTAGGGGACAAAATTAAAGGCATCTAAATAAAGTTTTATTTTTAAATGTTTTAAACTTCTCCAAAATATATATTTTTTAATTACACAAAAAATAATAAAGCAACGTACAATATTCGAATTTTTACGCAAATTACTAAGACAAGCAAACCAATTCAAGTGAAATACACATATTTAAAGAAATATCCACCATTTGACAGTATAAATCAGCACACCAAAAAAATGAATAAAACGTTTTTACAGAGGTTTTTTTTTACAAAGAAATTATGTATGATGTTTTCGGCCACTTCATAAAAGTGCACACCTTTGATCAGGCTTTCTCAGCCTGGGTTGTTTGCACCCCTAGGAACAGTAGGTCACCCCACCCACCCAGACGATGGACCAAACGAGCCCCCACCACCACATCGTGTTTATTTGAAAAGTGTATACTCATTTTAATAATAAGGTAACCTGTCAAAACAGGACAATAGTGACGCACTTTTTCTTCTGAACAACATTGCCTTGCGTCACGAAGAAAGACCGTCACATTTCTTGTCTCACCACTCCACACAACCCCCTCCCAAACCATCCTTATATTTTCTAGGTCATGCAAAATGGAAACAGGGGCATCACTCTACCATGTATCTAATAGGTTCTGACTTTGACCTAATACATGGTATTCACTTTTCAAATAAAACTCATCTCCTAATGTATACGAATCGCTGCCACAAAGCCAATAGCGCACATTTGACAGTTGGAAGTTGCCCCCCCCCCTGCCCCACACCCCCGACGTTTCCAAGTTCCAAGCAGACTTGTATGAAACAAGTTTTACACGCCATTGATACTTTTCGTCTTGCATGAGCTTAATCATGTGACAAAGATGGATAGACCGTTGTATTTCACGTTCCTTCATTTAGGGCGTGACCAAAAATAGAGCATTCAACAGTGGCTTAGCTAGAGCAAGTGACAACTGAGGTGGGGACACACATTTTGCTCTCCCATTTGCTCTGGGGTGAAAAAAGTTCGAAATTTGACCAAAATACCGCCATTCCTTATTAATAAAGAAAGCACCCCCCCCCTGGATGAGCCACGGTCTTCATACGCCCCTGACAGTCACGTTTGTTTGAAATCTAAGTCAAACGACAGGAGCCTGAGACATCTGTCCTTTGTTTTACCATTGAAAGTCTCGACCTGCCGCCGTGGACTTCTATATAAACATGTTTGACTTAATAAATAGTATGGTTTACTTACATCAGCCAAACATTTTAGCTTAAGTAGGGGTTGAGGTGCCTTGAAACATGTCTCGTGGTATTTTAATAGGACTTCTGCTCATTTCACTCATGGCATTCTCAGAAGCATGTAAGTAAGCGAAGTAATCGTGACAGCGAAATATAATAGCTTCTATCATGTACGCTCTTTATTTAATAACTAGTTTGTGCTGCGGCGCCCCCTTTTTTAAGGGCGCATACGGCGCCCACCTTTTTCAAAAGCCCAACTAACTTGTCCTTGTATGATAAATACGTAATATTAAACGTTCTTAAATGTACACAAAGTATTTTATAATAAAGGTTATTGCAAAAGCTTAAGTAACGTATCCTTATATGATAAATACGAAATATTCCTGAAATGTACACAAAGTATGTATATAATATTTTTTTACAGTGCTAATCACCACACGATTTTTAAACTAACGTTAGAAAGCAGCGCACCAAATTACTGCACCAAAAATAACTCTTATCGAACGTCCGCATGAAATTGTTCAATTATTAATAATAGTGTGGAGGGTGTTTAATGTTAATCTGGAAACCAAAATGATTATCCAATTTTAAAAAAAGCAGAGTGATGTCCCTTAGCGTTAGGCTACATAATTGAGCGTAAATATATATATATGATGACTGCAGTTGTCGCGAACGTGTAAATTTACTTTTATGACATTTTCATTTGACCGAGATATAGTTTATTTACCTGTATAGTCACGAAATCCTTACAAGTGGGTCAGGATAAACTTAACGTCTACACCACCCTCGTGGTATGTCTAGATGCTGTTTTGTTTAGAACGCCATGGTCTTCATATGAAAGGCTGTTGCAGAGCGAGTCTTACAAAATCAATTCATCAATATATATATATATATATATATATCAAATAAATCCCTTATGTTTCCCTCCAAAAACAAATTAAATTTCGAATGCCTTCCTTGATGTTTTTGTCTCTACATCAGGGCACTTGACTCAGTCTCCACTTTGCGGTACTTCGCTCCATTTCTTCTTCCCTGAATTAGGCCAGAAGATCTCTAATACTAGCAAAGAGCCTGAAGATTTCCCGGCTGACCTTCGTATTGTAGCTAATCATGTACTTCTTTTATTTCTTGCTAATTTCAACCTTATAATGCTGGATTCAATTAAAAATAGGAAAAATATTTTCATTATATATATATATATATATATATATATATATATATATATATATATATATATATATATATATATATATATATATATATATATATATATATAAATTTTATTACTAGAAACCTCCTAAAATGCATAGAAAAAAAAACGTGACCTTGCAGTATCTCATATACGCACTCGCTCTTTTCTTTTCGACCTTATTAAACTTCCGAATGTTTCACTTAAAGCTGTTAACATTTTTCCATCTTACTCATTCAGCATTTGAGCACATCGTGTGTATAACACGCCGCTGCGTTTCCCCGCCCCCAAACTGTCACTATATTAAGGATGCCAACGGATGTCCCAGCTGTAAAATGGTGTGTAACAGAGCAGACTGCCCAGATTTTAACTGTACACAGCCGTGTTACAACGGCTACGTGAAGGGGCTGGATGGGTGCAACACTTGTTACTGTCAGTAAGTGTCACAGCACTGATGTATTATTGTTACTGTCAGTAAGTTTGACAACGCTGATGTATTATTGTTACTGTCAGCAAGTGTCACAACACTGATGTATTATTGTTACTGTCAGCAAGTGTCACAACACTGATGTTTTATTGTTACTGTCAGCAAGTGTCACAACACTGATGTATTATTGTTACTGTCAGCAAGTGTTACAACACTGATGTCTTATTTTTACCGTCAGCAAGTGTCACTACAATGATGTTTTTAACGTCAGGAAGTAGCACCATAATGGTGGTTTTTACAATCAGAATCATTCGATGCCCCAAAAAGACCCATAATTGCAAGTTAAGGCCTGGTTTAGTTTAAATTAGAGATATACACTATGCCTCCTAAACACGTATAATTCTTAACACATTAAGGCCTATTTCAGTCATGCCTGGCAAAGACGATATCCATGATGGCAAATTCAGACCCAGGTCATGCTTTGTAAAGATCTGACCTTGGTACGTTAAGACCTAGCACATGCTTAATAAAGAACTTTTTTTTATGCCAAGTTAAGACCTAATTCATGACTGAGCTCATATCTTCCTCAGACAGGGTTGCTACGAGAGAGTGTGCCCCGATAGCAGGATTTGTTCACATGGCTACCTACCCGACCGTCGGGGCTGCCCGACATGTCAGTGTAAGCCCCAAGCCTTAAGCTGTCACCAGAGCATGCGCTGTCCTGAAGGGGTGTGTCCTAACAGTTGTTTGTGCAAACCCCATTGTTACATTGAGAGATGGCTAGTCGATCAACCGTCTACAGTAGAGCCACGCCCTCCCACGGTCCCTTCGTTAAAACAAGATTTAATTTGATTGTTCAAAGATTGTAACTCCGTACTAATATAAACCCCATGCACTCTAACCTAGTCCCTGACCTCACCAGAATTCCCCCCCCCCTGTTTCTGCCTTTTACCCTTTTTTTAAATCATCCCTCACACTGTTTCTGGCTGATTCTGCTACGGGTTGCCCATGAGCGCAAGGCGGAGGGTAGGAAAATGTAACATTTCGGGACAGAGAGTATTATCTACAATAGAAACGTATTTTTTAAAGATATTTTTGTTGCTGATAAATGTCCAGTACGATATAATTACAAACTATGTTGTGTTTTAGAAGAGACTTAGTAAAATTGTTTTGTAAAGGGTGATAGGTGTGTCTTGTGATGTGGTTATTGGTGATTTCAAGACACAATAAGACACAATGAGACACAATAAGTCACAATAAGAGAAAAAAGTTGTCACATATTTGAATAATAATATTTGTATTCAAAATCATGAGGCACTAACAAAACCAAGTGAATCATATAATAAGTTTGTTACGGGTAACTTTGTGTATAGTAAATGACGAGAACCTTGAATAGTTCCACCCCACTGGCAGCTGAATTGTAAGATTATAATTACTAAGACTTGTTAAACTTTTGTTTCCTAATAAAAAGAATTTTTAAACGTAGTGCTGAACTCATTGCTATATACATTATTTAAAATGTTTACTGTTAATAAATCTTTAATAAATAAAGGCCATTTAATCCCAGGTTTAGAGTTTAGCTTTAGTTTTTGGGTGAATGTCTGGCTGGAGGTGTTTTATTTTAAATATTGAACCATGTCCTGTTCATTGTTAAACAAAAAAATATTCAACCATGCAGCGATAACTAAAAACAAATCCTGTCCAAAATAACAAACGCAAATTAAAAAAAAACGCGTAAAAAACCAAGTTTTTGACTATAAATCCTTTATATACGAGACATAATTAAAAGTACTAGACGCCCCGCGGCATAGCATACGCCGCAGACTTGCTCATGGAGAGTGCAAAGAAAATGGAGAAGGAACGGGCACAAACTACAGCACGAAGAAATAAAAACAACGCGAGTGAAGGTCGCTGCCGACTCATTGTTGGTTTCGAGACATTCGCACTGTGGTTTTCTACCTGCCCACTACCCTTTACCATATAAGCTTGCCAACCATAAACTGTGATTGGCCTACCCTAGCGAAAGTCAGCCATGTTGGCAATAAAGGGGTAAAAGAACGGGCAAAAACATACATTTTTAAAACATTTAATAAAAAAAAACGTTTTCGCTGGGGCTTGAAACCCAGGACCTTCCCCGTATAAAGCGGGCGTGATAACCAGTACACTACGAATCTCACATTATGCTGTGAAGGAACAATGCAAGTGAACGCAAGGAACCATTGTTGGTCTCGAGGAAAATAGGTCGACCCCACCGAGGGTCATTCGTCATGCTCGTTTTGCACATAATCACTTTGGTGAAAGAGGCAGGGAGGAGGGTGAGATAGTCGGCGTGCGTGCGTGGTGTCCCGCATGGTTGGGCGACGTAGAGAATTATATATATAGATGTTCATTATAACACGCATCGTCCGATAATCCAAACATCCAAAATTTTAATTATGTTTCATATATTAAGGATTTATAGTAAAAAAGAACTACTGCAGTCTGCCTGCTAAATTTCAGCTCGATTTGATCACGGGAAAAGGGTTATAAATACACGTTTAATATAATGCGCACCGCGTGACAGATTAGCATAAACATTTACAGATCGGGAATATATTTTTTTTAAAGTTAAGTCAATATAAAACGCACTGCACCACGCGAAAGGAAAAATATTAAAAAGGTTGTTCAATAGGGCTGTCAATATTGTTGACAAAAGCTGCCTGGGTACCCGTCCAAATTTCGAACGGGTACCCGCATGGGCGTCGCTAGGAATTTTTCCAGGGGGGGGGGCAAAAAAACAACACTTTTTTAATTTTAACTGACAATGCCATACAGGTACAATTTTCAATTAAATTCAAGTTCAGTATACAATAAGGGTCGAAAAAAGCCTTAGAAATTAATAAGACTTACAAATTAGTGCTGTAATAGCTAAAATGCAACATTTATTAATTCATTTAATAAATTAAAAACTTAAGTTCTCACGAGAAAATGAAATTTTGCTGTGAAATAATATACGTGTAGAAACTGCAGGATTACCAAGGATGGATATCAGAATTTTTTTTTACAGGCTAAAAAAAATCGAAAAGTAGACTAATCGCGGTATTCCAAAATGCCGTTATTAGAAGATTTTGGGGCGTCTGCAGCATCTGACTTATCATTGGCATTGAGGACAACAGGACACGTTCAACAGCCAGACACAACTGAAACAACTGTTCCTAATTTGATTGTCGCTGACACTAATTCATTTCCTAAATTGGATATTGGAAGGTTTGTCTGGACATACGACCTTTCAAATAAGTTGAAATTGCAGCTGATTCGTGATTGTTGGACCCTTGATAAAAATTATGATTTTAGAGCTGACAGTGAGGAAACAGAGTTTTTAGTTTTAAGATATGCATGGTTATCAGACTATTCACCGTGGCTTGTATACTCGCAAATGTTAATAGGTGCCTTTTGCAAATATTGCGTGTTGTTTCTGCAAAAGTAATTCTATGAGTTCAGTGGGTATTTGTCATCAAACCATGTACAAAATATAAAGATTTCAACGAAGATGCACGTAGCAACCTGCAAAGCACACTATGGCACGAAGGCTCTCATGAAGATGCAAGCAATTTTATTT
Organism: Ampullaceana balthica; assembly: GCA_944989445.1. Classification (NCBI taxonomy): domain Eukaryota; kingdom Metazoa; phylum Mollusca; class Gastropoda; family Lymnaeidae; genus Ampullaceana; species Ampullaceana balthica. The sequence goes on along the minus strand of CALYLW010000506.1, from coordinate 406,728 downwards.
GCTTTATTGGAAGCCAAAGCAGTTTCTATAGATGAGCAGTTGGACTCTTCATTTAGAAGACAAATTCAAGAAAATCGCAACAAACTGGGTCCCATCATTTCTACAATCCTATTTTGCTGCATGCATGTTTTAGCACTTCGTGGAACAGAATGAAATTCTGCTAATTTGTATGAACTGTTAGAGTTTCGTGTTGAATCTGAAGATGAAGTTCTTGGTAATCGTTTGTCAATTGGTTCTTGTAGTGCTGAGTATGGTTCACCGACAAAACGGCCCCGACAATTGGGCTCCGACATAACGGCCCCGACAAAACGGCCCTGGACTAATAGATGGACTAATAGTAAAATTTACAATCAAATATATTCGTATTTTTACTCACCTATTCAGTGTCAGGTTTAGCTAACAATAAACAATAATAATAACACCACAAAAGTGAATTTAATAGCCTTTACGCGAAATGGTACCAATAACGGTTGTTTGTTGACAAGAAACAATATAATAACATCACAAGAAATAATTTTACAATTTTACCACTTTTTTTAAGGGTGAAAAAGTTGACGAAAGCTTAAAATGCAAAAAAAAATAATGTTTTTGTTTTAAAATGTTAACAATTTTTCTGGGGCCGTTTTGGCCGGGGCCGTTATGTCGGGGCCGTTTTGTCTGGGGCCGTTATGACGGGTAACCGCTGAGTGTATCTCGGCAACTACGCAAAACACTATAATCGAAATTTGTGGGTCTCTTTTGCGTGAAGACATTGTTCGTGAAGCAAATTATTCAGTTGCATTTTCTATACTTGCCGACGAGACAACTGACATTTCAGGCATTGAGTAGATGTCTCTTGGTGTTAGATTTGTCAAAGAACAAAATGGGAAAATGATGGTCACAGAAGAATTTATGGGATATATTCCAATTGTCAATAGAACAACTGAAGGTTTAACCAACACCATCATTACTAATTTATTAGAATTTTGATTAAATATGACAAAGCTTGTTGGTCAAGGATACGACGGATGTTCTACAATGGCAGGTAAAGAAGGAGGAGTCCAAGCAATAATTCGAAAAAAACAACCCAAAAGCAGCATTTGTACATTGCAGTTCACATAAACTAAATCTTGTTGTGAACGATTTAAATAATGTGAATGTTGTACGAAACACAATAAGAACAATTAAGTAAATTAAAGTGTTTTTCCGATAAAGTAATCAGCAAAGAAAACTAATTCCAAATGTTCCTTTGCTATGTGAAACTAGATGGTCACATAAATATAAAAGCTTGCGGATTTTTGCTGAAAATTTTACATAAATTGTTAAACAACTGGAATATATTGAACAATCAGTAATGTAATCAGTTATACTTGCAGATATAATTCTTTTTTATGTTTGATAAATGTAAACTGTCTTCCATGTAATAAACTTTCAGGAAATTTAATTCAGTTTTTTTGTAACAACTTTATGACATTTTGATGAAAAAAAAATCCTCAAATGTAGGGGGGGGGCGCAAATGCCCCCCTTGCCCCCCTCCCCTACGCCCATGGGTACCAGGGTTACCCGATCGAAACATCGCATAATTTTCCCCGTCATGACCGCTATAGGGTTAATCATTTCTAAGACCGGAAAACGTCATAGCTCAATGAGTAATGTTCTATTTCTAGATTACATTTTAGCGGAACAATGTTGTACAGCGTAAATGAAGTCGAATCACTATGTTCTTAAAATTGTTAGCATGATAAAATTACGAAACTGTTTTTACATTTTCAAGTCCAATAAGCGGTCTTAAGTTAACGAAGAATTAACAAATAGCTGATAAGATACTTGCTTCTCAATATACCAACATTTACATATTGACTCGTAACTTTAATTAAATTTTTATGAAATTTGTACATAAGAAAGACCTGTATAGTTTTATTAATAGATTTCCTCCATATTATGAAAATGCCTATACAATGCTACCTAGTCACCTTCCATGCACCTCATTTCACACAGTAGCTACACGGCCGACGTCTTAGTACATAAATGACGTCAAGCGATTTTGGCCGATTTTTTACCCCCCCCCCGGTCACAGGTTGTCACAAAAACTTAGAGCCCCCTCCAATATGACGTCACAAAGCTTTGCGGGCTCCCCCCCCCGCCATGAAAGCCGTACTTCCTTTTTGGAAATGAGCATTTGTCGAATAACTTTATTGTCATTTAATTTTTTTTTAATTTAATGTGAAGTTGAACTCTAAAAATCGCTACACGCTTAAATCCATGTAAAACGTCATTAAATAAATTGTATGCAATCAAATATTTCAGTTGAACTTTTATTTAAATTTGCGCGTTTTGTTGTGACGTCACATTTATTCTTAAACACACCCCTCCCCATTGTCACAAATGTGTGACCCCCTCCTCCCCTAGGTGCGTAACGTCATTTATGGACGGGCCCTTATCCATCTTACACTGTTAGTAACTAATTTATTGACTTTCAGAACTTACAAATTTTGGTGTATTATTCAAATCAGTTTTTGGGCAAGGCACACGCTGTAATGAACACACGAAACACAATCAAAAGGAGGGAAGAGGAGGGGGGTAGATAAACAACATCGACAATCGTAAACCCAATGTCGGCCTATTTCAAAGATCAAATTTAGTGTCAAAGCTGTGGTGATTTTATTAACAAAATCAAACACGGCCTCTTTACTTTCATCTCTATGCCGACGTCTTACCCATCTTACACTGTTAGTAACTATTTAATTTATTAACCTTAATAACTGACAACCTTGTACGCATTATTAACATCAGTTTTTCTTGGTCAACACGTGTTAACGAACACAAGAAACACAAGCGAATGGAAAGGGTGCGGTTATAGTATAGGAGTGGATTGGGGAGATAGGGGTAGATAATTGGTATCAATCGGTAGCCCAATGTCGGCATATTTCAAAGCAATGTTAGTGTCAAAGCAGGGGTGTTTTTTATTAACAACAATAAACAAGGCCTATTTCATCTCTATACAGTCCCATCCTTATTTTCGGCAGAGGAGTTTTGTTTTCTTTATATGATTCATTCAAAGAACCAAAATCTTCTTGTATTTGGGATTTCTGTTTCATTTTCAGAGAAAAAAGATGTATAAAAATACATTGTGGTTTTTTGAGACCTTATTGTATTTCCCGTTGACAGATAGTTCTCCTTAGATGTATTTCACAGCATATATTTGAAACAAAACATTTTCATTTGATAAATTGCTTCGTGAGCCGTAAATTAAAACCCCCCCAAAAAGCCACAATTTTCACGGGTACCCGGGCGGAATTTTACTCATCTATTGTTCTTTCTCTTTCTCTTATCTATACAGACGCTCCTTCTATGCAGAAGATAGTTGCGTCCACAGACCATGACAGATGATCTGTTGGCAAGTGAAGCAGCATTCACAGGCCACGGCTTTGTGGGTTCCACGCATTACCCAGCCGCCTAACTACGTGTAGTGTTAGGGTACCCATTCGGAGCGGGGTACTCAGGGACGCCCTAGGCCCCGGGAACAAACCCTTGCCTTCACACGGATTCGAACCCGTGACCATCGGTACGACAGTCCAGTGCGCTGCCACTCGACCACCGCGTCCCCTGTTCAATATAATACCCACCGCGACACTCTAGCACAAAAATTAACATGCTACATAGAGATAAATAGAGATAATCTAAAAATTCATTAATTTAATTACAGTAAAGCGATCGATCTGAAATTTCGATAGATTATTTTTATCGTCGGCATGAGTCTGCCTGAAAAATGTCAGCTCGCCAGCATACGGGGAAGTGGGTTAAAAATCGATTCAAAGTTTTTTCGGCTAGCAAGCAAACATTCAGACGCCACGAGTTAATATAAAGGATTTTAAAACCAGGGAATCGATGTTAATAAGGACGTTTGGTAATCGAATCGATTATGACAGTGGAGCATTTTGATATATTGACGTATTTATTTTTTTCAGTTACATTGACAAAGTATGTTAACCATAATAACTCTTAAAAAAGCTGATTGCTTAGAGAGCGTCGTCAGATTTAGGGCAGTGCAGTTTACTTTAAGGTGGATTTTTCTCAAATGTTTATTGTAATGGAAAAAATGGAACTTTTCTACTGCTTACAGAATCATGGGAAGTGATGCAAGTGATTGTCATATTCCTCACTCTCCTCGCACCTCTCTAGATATACCGCACCTCTTTAGGTATGCCGCACCTCTATAGGCATGCCGCACCTCTCTAGGCATACCGCACCTCTCTAGGCATGCCGCACCTCTCTAGGCATACCGCACCTCTCTAGGTAGGCCGCACCTCTCTAGGTAGGCAGCACCCCTCTAGGTATGCCGCACCTCTCTAGGTATGCCGCACCTCTCTAGGTATGCCGCACCTCTCTAGGCATGCCGCACCTCTCTAGGCATGCCGCACCTCTCTAGGCATGCCGCACCTCTCTAGGCATGCCGCACCTCTCTAGGCATGCCGCACCTCTCTAGGTATGCCGCACCTCTCTAGGTATGCCGCTGCAATCCCAAAGTATTGAATGAAACACGAGGGACTGTTATAATATTTTCTATGCTTTGTTCTTGTGTTTTTCAATGATTAGTTTATATGTGTATTGAAAGTTTGAAGTGGTGGGGGGCGAATTTATTCTACGGATAGGGGGATTTTATTCTAAAATAAATTTTCCATCCGGGGAGGGGGGTGCTCTGTATGTTAAAGACTAAATTTACTTTAAATTATAGATTCATCTGAATGAACCATGGAAAATAAGATATAGTATCCGTTTTAAACTTAATCATCACCTCTCTAAACCATAAATTGCACTTATCTCACAAAAAAGCGCATCGCTTTAAATTATTAGAAAATTGAAGTATGTAACTAAACGAGAAGACGTTTAATTTTTTTTTAAAAACTACTTTAATACGCAGAACATCTTTAATGTGGTTATATAAGATGTTTGAGCTATGTTCCGGTTGTACCTGCAAAACAACGTTACTTGCCATTAAAACTGGTTATGTAAATTTAATGTACATTTTAAAGAGAACACAAATCGTGACTCACTCTGTGTGTCAAGACTGGTGACGGGGCAGAAGTCCGCCTCGTTTGGTCAGATTAATGATTAAAGTAGCAAGAAAACCCAGACATTTATGAGGGAGACTCGTTCAAGAATGGCTCGACATTGGTTTATGGTCGTCGCTTTTGTATTGATATGTGGACACAATTCTGATGCTGCGCTAATCATTGAAGGTGGGGAAATTGTTTATTAAATACACTTTTTCATTTTCATACTGTTTATTTTATTTTTAAAAAATGTAACTTACACGTAGAGTTTATTTAAGCCCAAAAAAGTTGTAAAATTGTTTTACAAACTACTCAACATTCAAAATTAATTTTTAATTATCAAATACCAATATTTAATTATGGTACGGAAACAATGCAAACTTCGGGAATTTCCAAGGTCCATGGTTATATTACTATAATTTTATTTGACATGCATACACGAGTTTTTTGTGTCCTACATGTTATTGCATTAATAAGTTGTTTTTTTTCTTTACATTATCAGCATTCCTTAAAACAAACAGTTACTTTTTAAAATTATATATCTGTTCACAAGCTTGTGTAAAGGCTATCAGTTGGATTAATTGTACCAATAATATAAAATTATGCTGTTTGACCTTAATATCAATTTTCATTATAATAGCTAGTTATTTATCTGAAATAATCGTAAACATTGCACTCTATTTGAACTCACATAGCCAAATAATTTGGAGCCCGAATTATTATTTTGGACTATAATTCATCGAATAGGCGAGTATTATCTCTGCCACGATTCTTCTTATTGGATCTTTTGTTTTGTTGCAGCTATTCAACACCAGGCCTGTGAGCACCCGGTCTGCGCCGATCCACCCCATGGATGTGTCGCTTATGTTTTGAAGGATGAAAAGAACTGCCCACTTCAGTGCACATACTCCTGCGGTGCACCGTGGTGCGCTGTGAGGACATGTCGCGAGCCCTGCCCCGGCGGGTATTACAAGGACAAAACGGGGTGCCACTCTTGCAACTGCAAGCCTCACTGTGAGGATAAACGCTGCCTGGGTGACTGCCCCTTGGGCTACGAAAAAGACCGCATGGGTTGCCGGACATGCATTTGTGTGCCCTCTCCCACGTCACCGCCGGCGTCAACAACCACTGTCAGGCAGAACCAGCAGGTCGAAGAGATGACGCCACAGGACAACAGCTTAAGCAACTCAATAACTGGCCTACCGCAACAACCAACAACATCACCGGCTCCAGTTTGTAATTTAAATAATACCTCAGACACCCCGATCAATAAGCGAGAACTAGAAATCTTAAATCGTTAAGTCTTAGATTTAGATCCGGCCTTGAAATTTTCCTTTGATTTCATCCGTGTATGACAAAAGAGAGATGCCACCATCAATGTGAATCGATACTAAGAGTACGTTTGACTGTTGCCCTGTTCTATGATAATTTATTTCAACCCAAAAAAAGAGTAAAATTTAGTGGGTTTTTAATGAGTCATTTGAAACTAATTGCGTACATTACGTTTTTAAAGTTTATATTTAAATCGAATCGCGTTCCTTTTGCTGTTTACTTTTTTTTAGTTATTTCCCCTGTTTGTTAGGGTATTGGGCTACTGCTATTTCGATGGAGAGATTGAAAGCCTTAAAATAGTGCCTGTGGCTAGATAATATTATTGCTAATGAACTTTTATCGTTTCCTATAGACTATAGAGACGTAGCTACTCAATGATGGGTCATTAAATTTCGACGTTGCTTTTGAAAGACTAAATACATTTAGCACCGTCATTTGTACCGTAGTTATTTTGAAAAGTATTTTTCTTGTTCAAGATTTTTTTTTAAAGATAAATGGAAGATAAGTAACTTGGATTAAAATAGGCAGGATCCCCCCCCCCAAAAAAAAATAAATAAATAAATAAATAAAATAAATAAATAAAATAACAGCCCGTTGATCTATCTGGCAAATTATTTTTCTTATATCAAAGGGACACCATCGGGTTATTGTTTTTAAAACAGTTGTGCACCCTTGTGATCGTGCGGTGGGATGTAATCGAAAATTCAGACTTATTAGTGAAACTCATGAAACTTTAATGCTACCACTTGCCCTCCAGTAGGACGCAATGATAACAAGATACCAATTTTGACGACGCACCACCAAAAAAAAAGTTTGTTGACCCCTTGTTGCTTGAACAGATTGCTGGACTGTGTTGCTAGGGTCACCCTCTTTTTAAATCCCTTATATTAACTTCGCGGCCGTCTCTGTCTCTCATCATCTCATGGGCTCGGCGGGCGGAAAAACAAAAGTCGAAAATGACCCACTTTCAATGATCCGATCGAACTGAAATTTGGCACACGGACCCGTCTTACCTAACAATGCATCGTATCAAAATTTCAGATCGATCGAACGTACCGTAATTAAATTAATGCATTTTTAGTTTATCCTTATATGAGGTATGTAATTTAAATTCACGATTTGTTATTGTTTTTTTGCCACGTGAAAGTTTGAGCATTGAGGCGACCCAACGAAACGACGGTGCGCTTTTGTTTACATTTTACGTGTCACTCTGAGCTCGGTCAAGCGAATCGGTGACCAGACTTTTCCCCTCTCCCCCTCCCACCCACCCCTCCCCCCTAGGGTTATGATGCAAAGTTGAGTTAAGACAGATTCAGTCTGTAAATGTTTGAAAATAATCAATACTGTTAGTTATGTCTCATATATAAGGGATTTATAGTCAAAAACTTTGTTTTTACGGGTTTGTTTTATTTTTAAATCCCTTATATTAACTTCGCGGCCGTCTCTGTCTCTCTCTCATCATCTCATGGGCTCGGCGGGCGGAAAAAACAAAAGTCGAAAATGACCCACTTCCAATGATCCGATCGAACTGAAATTTGGCACACGGACCCGTCTTACCTAACAATGCATTGTATCAAAATTTCAGATCGATCGAACGTACCGTAATTAAATTAATGCATTTTTAGTTTATCCTTATATGAGGTATGTAATTTAAATTCACGATTTGTTATTGTTTTTTTGCCACGTGAAAGTTTGAACATTGAGGCGACCCAACGAAACGACGGTGCGCTTTTGTTTACATTTTACGTGTCACTCTGAGCTCGGTCAAGCGAATCGGTGACCAGACTTTTCCCCTCTCCCCCTCCCACCCACCCCTCCCCCCTAGGGTTATGAAGCAAACTTGTGTTAAGACAGATTCAGTCTGTAAATGTTTGAAAATAATCAATACTGTTAGTTATGTCTCATATATAAGGGATTTATAGTCAAAAACTTTGTTTTTACGGGTTTGTTTTATTAAATATTTTTTTATTATTTTTTTTAAAGCCTTTCGGGTGATGCCCCTATGTTTGCTGCCCTTGCGGGATCCGGCCTAAAGAGCTCTCTAATAGACAATTATTTATTTGTTTATATTTGTCCTGTTGGCCATTTAAGGTTGACTATCACATCATTGTGCTTGCATCTGGCATGTCGGAATTTGAGATCTGCTAGCGGTTACACGCACGCATTCTTTGGGTATGATTAAAAATATTAGAAACTTTGTTTTTTTGCATATGATTTAATGAAGCAGGAAGGGATGTTATTGCTCTTTATTGCTAGGTCAATGCCTCATGTAAATAATGTAAAATTAAGGGTGGATCATTTTTTTCAAAATTAATGTACAATTTTTTAAATAAATTATATTTTAAAGTTACCGCTGTTCCTCGGCTGCCACCTCAAAGCGAGATCTCCAGAAAAAGTTTGTGTGTGTCTTTTTGTTAATTTTACTCTTTATGTATATATATGTTGTTGATTTTGTTTGTGTTTTTAGAGTCATTAATTGATAAATACAATATATTTTGTATTTTGTGATTCTGTTTGTGTTTTAGAGTCATTAATTTATAAATACCATATATTTTCTGATTTTGTTTGTGTTTTTAGAGTCATTAATTTAATTATTTTCAAACAAAATTTCTAATCTAATGACATTAATAAATAAAAACTAAAAATCATATCTAATTTAGATAAAAGTTTCACACTCGTGAGGTTCAATTGTTTCATGTTCTTTAAATAATCTTTGATTCATTGTATGAGATTGTCATTTATGATATTCAACTCGGATGAATGATTTCCCCATTTCTAAAATTCGAGAACACACAACAATTATTTTACAGAATACAGTTTCTAGACTTTTGGTTGAAGTTAACTTAGTTTCTAGACTTTTGGTAGAAGTTAACTTAGTTTCTAGACTTTTGGTAGAAGTTAACTTAGTTTCTTGACTTTTGGTAGAAGTTAACTTAGTTTCTAGACTTTTGGTAGAAGTTAACTTAGTTTCTTGACTTTTGGTAGAAGTTAACTTAGTTTCTAGACTTTTGGTAGAAGTTAACTTAGTTTCTAGACTTTTGGTAGAAGTTAACTTAGTTTCTTGACTTTTGGTAGAAGTTAACTTAGTTTCTAGACTTTTGGTAGAAGTTAACTTAGTTTCTTGACTTTTGGTAGAAGTTAACTTAGTTTCTAGACTTTTGGTAGAAGTTAACTTAGTTTCTAGACTTTTGGTAGAAGTTAACTTAGTTTCTAGACTTTTGGTAGAAGTTAACTTAGTTTCTAGACTTTTGGTAGAAGTTAACTTAGTTTCTAGACTTTTGGTAGAAGTTAACTTAGTTTCTAGACTTTTGGTAGAAGTTAACTTAGTTTCTAGACTTTTGGTAGAAGTTAACTTAGTTTCTAGACTTTTGGTAGAAGTTAACTTAGTTTCTAGACTTTTGGTAGAAGTTAACTTAGTTTCTAGACTTTTGGTAGAAGTTAACTTAGTTTCTAGACTTTTGGTAGAAGTTAACTTAGTTTCTAGACTTTTGGTAGAAGTTAACTTAGTTTCTAGACTTTTGGTAGAAGTTAACTTAGTTTCTTGACTTTTGGTAGAAGTTAACTTAGTTTCTTGACTTTTGGTAGAAGTTAACTTAGTTTCTAGACTTTTGGTAGAAGTTAACTTAGTTTCTAGACTTTTGGTAGAAGTTAACTTAGTTTCTAGACTTTTGGTAGAAGTTAACTTAGTTTCTTGACTTTTGGTAGAAGTTAACTTAGTTTCTTGACTTTTGGTAGAAGTTAACTTAGTTTCTAGACTTTTGGTAGAAGTTAACTTAGTTTCTTGACTTTTGGTAGAAGTTAACTTAGTTTCTAGACTTTTGGTAGAAGTTAACTTAGTTTCTTGACTTTTGGTAGAAGTTAACTTAGTTTCTTGACTTTTGGTAGAAGTTAACTTAGTTTCTAGACTTTTGGTAGAAGTTAACTTAGTTTCTAGACTTTTGGTAGAAGTTAACTTAGTTTCTAGACTTTTGGTAGAAGTTAACTTAGTTTCTAGACTTTTGGTAGAAGTTAACTTAGTTTCTTGACTTTTGGTAGAAGTTAACTTAGTTTCTTGACTTTTGGTAGAAGTTAACTTAGTTTCTAGACTTTTGGTAGAAGTTAACTTAGTTTCTAGACTTTTGGTAGAAGTTAACTTAGTTTCTTGACTTTTGGTAGAAGTTAACTTAGTTTCTAGACTTTTGGTAGAAGTTAACTTAGTTTCTTGACTTTTGGTAGAAGTTAACTTAGTTTCTTGACTTTTGGTAGAAGTTAACTTAGTTTCTAGACTTTTGGTAGAAGTTAACTTAGTTTCTAGACTTTTGGTAGAAGTTAACTTAGTTTCTAGACTTTTGGTAGAAGTTAACTTAGTTTCTAGACTTTTGGTAGAAGTTAACTTAGTTTCTTGACTTTTGGTAGAAGTTAACTTAGTTTCTTGACTTTTTGATTGAATGGAATGTTAGTTCTGGTAATTAATAATTGAAAACTAGAGCTACTGTGGCTTAATTAATTAATTGAAACTTTCAGCATCTGACAAACTTGTCTGGATCTCTTAAACATATTAGCATTAGCAGAATCCTGAAATAGAACTTTGCAAACAAAATACTAATCAAGATGATGAAATAGAGCTTTTAAAAACTTTTTAATGTTCAGATTTCCATTTTGTCAGAAATTCATTAATTCATATATTTTGTATCTTTAAATGTGTGATCTTGAAAAAAAATATAACAATCGTGCAAAATGTGACTGTACACACACTAACAATTACATTTTGCACCAAATTAACCAACTCCTTAAACATAAACAAATGAATTTTAAAACTTAAATACACATAAGAAAGACTAGAAAGCTTAGCAACCCCATTCATAATGTCTACTGATGAATCTTTCAACAAGCTGAAAAACACTTTTTTACAAAATTTTATTATAATTTCTGATATACAAAATTGTATTAACAAACAATTTCTAGTTAAATTCTTAATTGTTTATTGAGTGCTTTACAATTAATAGTTTTTTGTAGTTAATTTGATCAAATCGATTCAGGCTTCAATACCTTTATTTGGTCAGGCAACAACTCAGATAATTTTACTGGTAAATATTGGTATTGCCTCCCTTAGCACTCAACATTAAAATGTTTCACTCTTGCACTCTTTAAATTACATTACCTAGTTTTGAAGAAATTTAAAAAGTAGAGGTATAATTTGAATACAATTTTATTTTCATTACTCAATGATGGTTTCAAAAATTTAGTAATTACCTTAATATTTAACTGGCCCAGGTTTAGAGTGCAATATTTGCAATTGCCAGGAGTAGGTAAATATCTCTGCTAATTATATATTTTTTAAATAAGTGAACTTTTGCAATTAAAACATTTTAAAAAAAAACACAGCCAATGATGAGCGGGTCATAAAAAACAGGTCTAATAGAAAAAAAAATTATAGAAACAAAAATTCATTTTATTTACATTCTTATATACATAGACTTCAAAACAAGAACATTGTCATATCAACAAAGATACATATTTAAGTCAAAAGATATGTATATTCATTTATTTCTAACATATTTTATAATTTACACAATTGTCACAGCATCATTAATTATTAATTCATTTGTAATTAATATAAGACAGCATTTAAGTTCTTTTTTAAATGATTGTATCAATGTGTGTTCATGAGTATGTTTGGGGGTGTGATTGACTTAGGGCTTGTCACTTACCATTAGGAATTATTGCACTTCATTTTATTTTTTACAACTCATACAAACGACACCTTGTGGACACACAGAGCGGTACTTGAGGGACACACAGAGCGGTACTTGAGGGACACACAGAGCGGTACTTGAGGGACACACAGAGCGGTACTTGAGGGACACACAGAGCGGTACTTGAGGGACACACAGAGCGGTACTTGAGGGACACACAGAGCGGTACTTGAGGGACACACAGAGCGGTACTTGAGGGACACACAAAATATTCAAGAACACAAAAGATAATATTTGATGGACACACTAAACAGTCATCATGGACAAAGTAAATAATACTCCATTGAAACACAAACTAGTACTAAGTACTTGACAAACTTATATAAATGACATGACGAGTTCAAAAATTAAGAGAAGACTGACCTTATCTTTGTCGTCACAATGTTCACACCTTGACACTGGTCAAGAGTTCTTAAATTGCTTTGATTTCTCCCAATGTCAATATCGTAATAAAGTTTCAATTTCACATTCTTAATCGAAACTGGAAATTAATTTTTTTTATCCTTATATAACAGATGAGTTAATTTCACTTTATATATTTAAAACAACACGAAAACAATATTGTGGCACGTTTAATTCAAGAAATGCTTTTAGTATTTATTTTAGGGTATGTTCCAAGATTGTCATCTGAAATTGAACAATCACACTACCCTTTTTCTTGTCTTTGATATGCATTCATCTCGGGTTCCAAGTTTGACATCTATTTACCCTGATATTCCAAGACTAACACATGTTTACCCTGGTATTCCAATAAGTTTAATTAAAGTGTACCCTGGTGTGCCATGTTTGACATGTATTTACCCTGGTGTTTGATATTTGTTTACCCTGGTGTTTGATATTAATTTGTTTACCCTGGTGTTTGATATCTGTTTACCCTGGTGTTCCAAATTTGATATTTGTTTACCCTGGTGTTCCAAGTTTGTCACATTTTGACCCTGGGGTGTGCCTTCAGCTTCACATCAGTTCACGGTTTGTTTTAATTAGTATATATTCTCTTCACTCTGGCTTTGTCAATCTCTTATAGAGAAATTCCGCTATTTAGTTCGAACCCTGGCTCTGAGTCCTCTTCTTCTGGCAGCCTCCACCATATCCCTGGGAACAGTTCGGATATAACGTCTCTCGGGGGAGGGACTCCGGGACTTTTTGGGTACGCTCGGAGCATCCAGTATCCTGCTTCTTCTGCTCGAGTAGCTGGACTGCTCGGGCGGGGGAGGAAGGGGTACGGCGACAGGAGGCTGGCTCAGAGGGGGCTCCGGGGGCTCAGAAATGATGTGTATCCGGGGCACCTTCAAATTGTGTGCGCTGGCCATCCCGTCAATGTCACTGTCGCTGAGTGACGCACGCTTCCCCAGAGATTTGTTCTCCTTCTCCGCAATGTCCACAGACCTCCTGGGGGAGTCGGATCTGGTTGACATTTTGCTTAAATCGATGGCTTCATCTTCATTGTGTTGGGGCAAACCCGCCCTTGAAGTTTTTGTGGACAGATCAATGCTATAGGGCATGATGGGGGTCATGACATGCCTATAGCTTGAAGACGTGCACGGCGACGTAGATGCAGCCTTCAGCTGGGATCGTCCGATCTCTCGCCTGAGAGTCATTATCGAGTCGGCAGATTCCCGGCCATTGGAAGCCAACAAGCCCGACTCTGGAGAGTCAAGCAGCGAAGACGCTGAGCCGAGGGGATTGCCACCGACGGATGAACACTTGGACGATGGCCGAGGTGACAGACCAGGGCTGGGGTTGATGAGATGACAGGCGCTTGCCGCCCGTGGCCTACTTTCACTTGTTGACCTTGACCTTGGTTCTGGCTTCAGGTCGACCGAGACATGCGGTGTTTCTTTGGGGACAGGGGCCGGTTTGCCGGACTCTTCTTTTTCTCGGAAGTAAGCGAAAAGTCTTTCTGGTGATATTGGGATAGGGACAGGTATGGGTACGGGCAGGGGGACAGGAACTGCCACAGGATAAGGGACTAGTATCGTTATTGGCGGAACACCCTGGGCTGGGGGAAATGGCGGTGGGTGGGCGGTGCTTTGTTGGCGAGATGATGATGGCGAAGAATGTGTAGAGGATGTTGGTATCTGTGCCGTAGGAGCATGGGGGAAAGGTACAGAATGACCTTGGCCTGGGGTGTGGGCAAAAGGCAGTTGAAACATTCCAGCCAGGCCGGGGTTGGTCAGGTAGTGGGGCAAGTTCATTTCAGCATTCAGAGCCCCCAGTTGGAACTGTGATAGATGCTTTGAAAAGTCCTTCATGAGATTGAGACTTAGTCCCCCCTGGCTGTTGAATAGCCCGAAACCTGGGATGCTTGTTAAGCAAGTGGGATCCACTGATGAATGAGAGGCGGATGAAGATTTCTGAGCACCTAGTCTGTCGCTACCTTCTCGTTTCCTCTCACCTGCAGAATGTTCTGTGCACCTGTCCCTGTCCCGCAAGAGCTCCCTTCTAGACTCATGCCTCGCTTTGGCTTGAGCCTCCTTATTCGTCCCACCTGACCCGCCTCCAGGGATCACATGAGCGTTTCCAAAAAGACTGGAATACAACAGGTGGCTGCCCCCGCAGTTGAGGGGTCCCAAGCTGGAGCCCGCCAGGTGCGGGCTAACATTTGGTGGTATCATGGCCATCAGATGTGACGTGGCCCAGTTGGGTAGAAATGTTTGTGTACTCGGTGAATCTGCTGTGCTTGTGGCGATGGCTGGGTTGAGACCCAGGAACCGTTGCGAGGTCTGATGCTTTTCAACTCTGTCTTTCTTAAAAGAGTTAATGACCTTATTGTAATCTCTCGCGTGCTCGCTCGAAAGCGGCTTTGATTTATTGTCTGGAGTTTTTCTTAAACGATCTTTATCCCTACGTTGTCTATGCTCCGAATGGTTCTGGGTGTTTGACTTGGAAGATGGGTGGTTTAGCAATGAACTTCTACTTTCATTTTTTTCACGATACATAGTGACAGGAGATGACGCAGTGACAGGCGATGACGCAACTTTTCCTTCATTGGAACAGCTGCTGTCATCAGTGACGTCAGTCCTGCCGTCCATCATAAGATGGCGTCCAAACTTCTCTCTTTCCCTTAGCTCCCCCGGCTCCCCCTCATCCTCATCGTCGTATCCCCTATCCATCTTCACACCCGCTTGACTTCTCTCCGAACCATTTTCAGTCCTTTCCGCATCCACCTCCTCTTTGATGTTCAGCTCCCCGTTGGCGTTTCCTGACATCCACAACTCCGGGGTGATGAGGATCTCCCCTTGCCGGGGCTCGCTCCTGCTGTCTCCCCCTTTCTCATCCTCCGCGGTGGCCATGCCCTGTATGGCCTGGAGGTGCTGCCTGGCCTCGGTGCAGAAGATGTTCATCTTGTATTGGTTCAGGCACTTCTCGCTGCAGAACTGAAGCTGGACGTCGCCGTCCTGGAAGTCCACGAAGTTGACCGTGTGCCGCACGTGCTTACACCAGTCGCACACCTGAGTGATAGAGACGGGGAGCAGCTGGTTAGAACAAACAAGAGTTGCAAGTTAGATAATGGAGTTACTTGACATACTGATGTGTCAAAAGTATAGAGGCATAGAGTATATAGACAAATGGGCGGCATGTTGGAAAGTATGTGCGTTATTTAAGAGATGTGTTAGTTAGACCTGACGGAGAGCTGATGGTGCAAGCAAGTTGATGTCTGACAATTTTATACTACCTTAGGTGGTGAAACTGCGGCTCGCGAGCCGCATGCGGCTCTTCTGTAATCACATTGCGGCTCACGTACAATTTATGAAATATATATTGTTACAAGGATATCAGGAAGATTTCCAAGCAAAGTTTAATGACCCAGTGCTTCAATAAGGCTCTAAAATTTAAAAAAAAATAATTTTTTAATGGCTCTCTATTTCTACATGTCTGACCACCCCTGTTCTAGACTCATGATAAGTGGTCAACGCGGACAGTATGTTTAGAGAAATAAAGAATAAACTCAACTACACTCCAGACTTTTATCTCTATACTTGCCAATGATCAAATATTCCTAAGTTATTGTTTAAATAGTTTTAACCTGTAAGCAACAGTCGATAGCTTGTTTCAAATGTATATTTTTAGGTGTTCTATGTTCTTGTTACAATCAGATCAAACTATATAAATCCTCCGTGTAACATGTCAGTCTGTCAGACAACCGCTTCCATAAAATAGCCTAGGAAAAATCCATGAAACATGAGCTAGTAGAGATTTATTGTGTTAAAAAACCCTCAAACGCCTCTTTGTATTACGTAGCGTTTTATTTCTTTGCCGATTTTAAATCTTTATGTTATAAACCTTAAGTGTAAACAAGCCAAAAATTTTTTTTTAAAATGGGTGTTCAGATATTAACTTAACTGGCCAGAGCAAATTGTGGTTGTCTTACCTAGGAGGTATGTGTGGTCAGTGCCGGATTTAGACTTGATAAAGGCCCTTAGCTATTTGAGATATGGGGCCCTTCAGACGTCCAGCAATTCTATGTCAGTATCAAATCTTACGATTGCTTACTCTTTACAATTTTTTGGGGGCCTCCAAGAAAGTGGGGGCCCTAAGCTATAGTTTTTACGAAAATCCGGCACTGGGTGTGATTTTTTTTTGGGGGGGGGGCAATAAGTAAATAATAAAGTGATAAAAAGATAAAGTGCGTTACTCATTGATTGTTTTGTGGCGTAATTTTAGTTGAGTAAGAAATGCTTTGCCGCCTTTATTGTTTGTGTGTTTTATTTCTTGTCACTATAGTTTGTGTGTTTATTTGTAGCCGTTATGGTGTGTGGTTTATTTATAATCGCTTTGGTTTGTGTTTTAAACTATAGTCGCTATCGTTTGTGTACAGTCAAACCTCTCATAACGAGTTTAATTTCGTTCCAAAGTCTTAATCTTTTAACGAAACACTCATAACGAAACAATTTATCCCATACAAATCAATGTAAAATACGATAATCCGATAATCCATGCGAGAAAACAACAACAACGCATTTTAAAAAAACAACACATTTATTCAAATAAAATTACTTATGAATTGTTAAAGAGTGAAACAACTGAAATACAGTTTAGATTTGAAACAAAAAACGTAAACAAAAATATGATTTTATGACAAATAATCAAATAATTATTCCTTTTTCACTAGAAAACAGTCCAGCGACATTTGTTTTTGCCAACGCTACAAAATTTGACGAAAATGTGTCGTAACCGTTTCGTAGACATTCTTGACACTCTTTTTGAAGCATCCATCTCCTTAATTGTTCTTGAGAATAGTGCAGATTGTTGATGTTGGCCGATTGTAGGTGCGCGCTAGATTACCCACATCGTTCTCGCTTTACAATGGTGTTACGTTTCATTCAAACATTTATTCTTTTCTCTCTCTCTCTTATGATTGTCTTCTTGTGTTTTTTTTTGGTTTGTTTCCAAGACATTTCAGCACAGCTTATTACACCTTGCACATACCAAAATTACGAATACTTTCTGAATACAAAATTTGTAAAAACAGTTGATCTCACACGAAAACAATACGCTAACAGACCGAGTGCTCAACACATAATAATTACATTGGGGCGGACGTGCCGCCTCACAAATGAATTACCAGGAAAAAGGGACTTTCCCTTTCTGCGTCACTCGTTATGCGAATCTTCGCTCGTTAAGGGAGCAACTTTTTCAAAACAAATGTTGACCCGTTATGCGAATTTCTCGTTATATGAAAGGTTTGACTGATATTTCTAGACGCTATGGTTTGTGGTTTATCTATAGTCGATAACTCTTTTTTTTTCGGGTTATTAGCAGAACACGGCCGTGAAGAAATAGTTCTCACCTTATTTTTCTTAAACGACGCCCTCCTGCACTGTGTGAAGCAGACCTCGCTGCAGAAAGCCTTGTTGCCCGTAGCAGTACCCAGCGTGTACAGTTTGTTTCCATTCTTCTGACACCACGAGCAGACGATGGGTGCACCCCTCTCGTGTTCAGACACACCTGTTAAAAGCGTAGCAAATACGTGACATTTACAAAACTTTTCAGAAGTTGACTTTTTAAATCCCTTATATTAACTTCACCGCCGTCTCTGTCTGTCGTCATCTCTGTCTTGGGCGGGCGGAAAAACAAAAGTCGAAAATGACCCACTTCCCGTCATACGATCGAGCTGAAATTTGGCACACGGACCCGTCTCACCTAACAATGCATCGTATCAAAATTTCAGATCGATCGAACGTACCCTAATTAAATTAATGCATTTTTAGTTTATCCTAATACCACGCATGTAATTCAAATTCACGGTTTGTTATTGTTTTTTTCCCACGTGAGAGTTTGAGTTGACGCTTTGACGTCGACCCATCGAAGAACCGGCGTGCTTTTTGTTTACATTTTACGTGTCATGCTGAACTCGCCCCCCCCCCTAGGGTTATGAAGGAAAGTTGT
This sequence comes from Ampullaceana balthica, assembly GCA_944989445.1. NCBI lineage: Eukaryota > Metazoa > Mollusca > Gastropoda > Lymnaeidae > Ampullaceana > Ampullaceana balthica. The sequence continues at coordinate 388,238 of CALYLW010000506.1, read as the reverse complement.
GTTAAGACAGATTCCGTCTGTAAATGCTTGTCGCGTTTGAAAATTATCAATACTGTTAGTTATGACTCATATATAAGGGATTTATAGTCAAAAACTTTGTTTTTACGGGTTTGTTTTATTAAACTGATTTTGAATGAAATTTGAATGTGTTTAATAAGTTTTCAATTTAAAATGAACCTGACCGAATTATTATTATTTTTTTTAAAAATGTGTTTAATGATGTGAATATGACAGAAATGGTTTTAATATATACGTGAATCGGAGAGAAGAAAAGACTGGAGATAATGACGGCGCCGCCTAATTGTAAACGAAAAAGAACTTTTAAAATATCTTCATTGTCTTTCAAACGGAGGACAAGATTACACCTCCCGACTTATAACTTGGTTCCTAGGTCAATGCGTTCTTGTGACCAATGTTTTTTTTCTTAAGGATTTTTGGTCCGTGTGCAACATAACAAACTCATGTGCACCTCATCAATTTTTGTGCAAAATTTTACACCCCCAACAAACACATCTATATAATATTTGCCTTCTCAGAATTTGCTGCTCGGCAGTTCTAAGCTGCTGCCCGGGGTCGGTTAGCATAATGGGAACATTTCTTGTGACTTAGTCGTTGTGTGAAAACGTCAACGCGTGGAAATGGAACTCATAGATAATTCACATTTATGCGTTAAGTAACTTTATTTAACAGTATTATACGTATCTTGTTCCCTACCAGATCTTAAACATAGGAATTTTTTTTTCAGTTTGGACAAATGGGGAATTTTCCAAAGTCAAATTTCATGCTACTTGTGAGTATATGAGCCCATAAAGAAACAAAATAAAAATAGGTTAATTGGGAATAACATCTTTCGGTGAACGTATATATATATATATATAAGCGTCGAAACCTAAGCATCGAGAAAAATGTAATTTATATAGCCACGGGTTTAAATATTATGTCAACAACCATTTCTAAAACACAAATTAAGTAATAAAAAGTTATGACGTATTTAAGCCTCTGGTAGATTTAAAGCACTAATTCAAACCTCTACGCCAAAAAAAGTTTAAGACGGCCTTTTTGTTATGATGTGTTACGTGAGTTGAAGATTAGAACAGATTGTCAAGCGATGTCAGTGTATTCCAGATAATAACAGGGGTTAAGATACGTACATTTATTCTATGAGTTAAAGATAATAACAGGTGTTAAGATACGTAAATTTATTCTATGAGTTAAAGATAATAACAGGTGTTAAGATACGTAAATTTATTCTATGAGTTAAAGATAATAACAGGTGTTAAGATACGTAAATTTATTCTACGATTTAAAGATAATAACAGGTGTTAAGAGGCGCAACTGGGTTGTTGACGCCCTTGACTAATTTACTTTTGGCGCCCTTTCTTAAAAAATAAAAAATAAAAAAAAATTAGAGATTTAACGGCGCCCTTTTGAACTGGCGCAGGCCGGCGCCCTTGGCTACTGCCCAAATGCCAAGCCGTTGTTACGCCACTGCATGTGTTAAGAAATGTCAATGTGTTCTGTGAGTTGAGGATTAGAACTGGAGACTGTTAATGAAATAATATGTCTTAATCCAAAGTAGTTAACAACCCCACTTTTGTCAGCTTCATTTAGTGGCTATCGAATTTCTAATGTTATTTTCCCAATATAAAACCATTTCGTTTCATTCAACTTTGACTCCTTACAAAATCGTAAGCCATTTCGTAACAAGGTATTTCCGTAAAATCTACCGCATTACTAGATAGTATAACGTATTTCGTAAAAAAAATTAAAAAAAAACACACACAAAAAAACCAACCTGAAAATAAAAACATCTAGTTACTATTTTGAGCCCAATGATTAAATCAAGGGCAGCAAACACACACCCCCCCCACGACTTTTTCAGCTGCATGACAAATCTCAAACTATCATGTTTTATTTGAGGTGACCAGCCTTGTTTGCTGCTGTAGGTCTACCCCCCCCCATCCCCTGACACAGCACCCACTTCACCCACCCCACCCCTCCCAACCAAACCAGCCCGCAGGCCTATTTTATTGTAAAACAATATCAAATAACAGTTGAGCACTGAACAAACAGGTTTCCTATTGACAGGGGAGTCAACTTTCTCCTTGCCAGTCTCCGGTTCCCCCACACACCTTTAGGTTTTCCCCAGGCTTCTAAAAAAAAATTTTTAGGTTCTCATTCTCATACAAGAGTATTTCATAGTTTGCAGCGGTGGATCTCAATTACTGGCTAGTGTGTTTCTGTAAGCAGGGGCCGGAGATGAATTATTGAAGTAAGATACTTTAAACATTCAGCTGTTCATTTATGGTTTCGAATGAGGTGTACGACTTCTCATACGAGTTGTTTTGAGGGTTGCCTCTGCCAAAGACCGGTGCACAACCCATGTGACCAGTAGATTGACACATCTGACCTGCAAATGGAGACACCTGACCTGTAAACTGACACACTTGACCTGTTATCTCCCACACTTGACCTGTAAACTGACACACTTGACCTTTTATCTCCCACAATGGACCTGAAAACTGACACACTTGACCTGTTATCTCCCACACTTGACCTGTAAACTGACACACTTGACCTTTTATCTCCCACAATGGACCTGAAAACTGACACGCTTGACCTTTTATCTCCAACAATGGACCTGTAAACTGACACACTTGACCTATTATCTCCCACAATTGACCTGTACATTGACACCCCTTGACCTGTTCCTCCCCATAACTGACCTGTACGCTGACATTCTCTCCTCTCACGACTGCAAACAAAGAACTGTATGTCATGGGTGTTTATCTGGTCGTACGTAACAATGTACTGTATGTCATGGTTGTCTATCTGGTCGTACGTAACAATGTACTGTATGTCATGGTTGTCTATCTGGTCGTACGTAACAATGTACTGTATGTCATGGTTGTCTATCTGGTCGCACGTAACAATGTACTGTATGTCATGGTTGTCTATCTGGTCGCACGTAACAATGTACTGTATGTCATGGGTTTCTATCTGGTCATACGTAACTAAGTACTGTATGTCATGGGTGTCTATCTGGTCGTACGTAACAAAGTACTGTATGTCATGGGTTTCTATCTGGTCGTACGTAACAATGTACTGTATGTCATGGTTGTCTATCTGGTCGCACGTAACAATGTACTGTATGTCATGGGTTTCTATCTGGTCGTACGTAACAAAGTACTGTATGTCATGGGTGTCTATCTGGTCGTACGTAACAAAGTACTGTATGTCATGGGTTTCTATCTGGTCATACGTAACTAAGTACTGTATGTCATGGGTGTCTATCTGGTCGTACGTAACAAAGTACTGTATGTCATGGGTTTCTATCTGGTCGTACTTAACAATGTACTATATGTCATGGGTGTTTATCTGGTCATACGTAACAAAGTACTTGTAACTGGCTTTACTTTTATATGTAACTCTTGTAGGCGTTCTCTCAATACATAACCATGTACACAATAATCCTCTGAAGAACTTGTTTCAATAAAACAACTTTAATATGTATACTATGTACATGACATACAATTTGAGGTTATACAACGTGGAATATTCAGGCACACACATCTCGTCCTTCAATCACAAAAGTTCTCTGACAACTGCTCTCCCCAACCTCTTTAGCCAATGGGAACGACTCTTTCTTCCCGGACTTTTGCTCACGTGACCTCTCCGTCATGCAATCACGCAAAACACTCGTGATACACTGGTGATTCACTCATAATTTACATGTGACAGTACTGTATGTCATGGGTGTCTATCTGGTCATACGTAACTAAGTACTGTATGTCATGGGTGTTTATTGGTAGCCCGTAACACCAAATCACATCTTCCGTTACGAAAGACGGACTTATACGTCCCATACAATGAGCCACTTTCTTTCCAATATGTATCCACTGGATTTCAACCTCATTATGTTGTTGACGTTTTCAAGACTCGCTTGCACAATGTCGTCATTCCATATACGTCACTCGATGTGGACATTTCTTCACACGAAATAACAACTCTGTCACATAATATCTGTGCTCTAGATCAGTGCTTCTCAAAGTGGTGGTCCGCGGACCGGTGCCGGTCCGTGGACCATCCGACGCCGGTCCGCAGAAGTTACCAAGAAAGGACATTTCGCTACCACGTCAGTACAGGGAAAATAGTTCACCGGTCCCTGGTGCAATGAAAAAAATTCCTGCCGGTCCGCAAAACTAAAAAGTTTGAGAAGCACTGCTCTAAATTATTTGAGCTTGTCTCCACTTAAGCTTCAATGCGAAATGATCTCAATGTCTTCAGCAGTAAGAATTATATAAAAATGTTAATTGTATTTTAAAAAATGCAAATCCATGATGTCTTTGAAAGAACTGCAATTCATTCCCCCCTCCAACCATCTTTGCAAAGTCTTATAAATTTTTTTACATTTTTTAAAGTAAATCACACAACCTGATGCCATCGGAAATGGTGAAATAATTCTGTAATAAAAAGAAGTTAAAAAAAGTTGTTTAAAAACCACGTTTTTATAAGCGGACTAAAAAGAAGAAAATAATTTAAAACTTATACGTTCAAGTACTTTGATTTAATATGACTAAAAACGTGGGGCGGGCGCTTATGAGGCTTTACATATGCAGTTCACTCATTCTCTCACTTATAGATCTGCATTTAACTTTTATATCAAACACCCGCCCCATGTTTTAGTCATATAAAATTAAAGTACTTGAACGTATAAGTTTTAAATTATTTTCTTCTTTTTAGTCCGCTTATAAAAAACGTGGTTTTTAAAATCTTTTTTTTTACTTCTATTTTTATGTTTACATCTCCAATTCTCCATGTTGTTAACACAATAGTTATAAAATGGAAAAAAAACAATAACAAACCGTGAATTTGAATTACGTTATATCAGGATAAACTAAAAATGCATTAATTTAATTACGGTACGTTCGATCGATTTGAAATTTTTATACGATGCATTGTTAGGTGAGACGGGTCCATGTGCCAAATTGCAGCTCGATCGGATCACGGGAAGTCGGTCATTTTTGACTTTTATTTTTCCGACCGCCCAAGACAGAGATGACGACAGAGACGGCGGTGAAGTTAATATAAGGGATTTAATAATTAAAAAAAAGACCCGTAAAAACAAAGTTTTTGACTATAATTCCCTTATATATGAGACAGAACTAAAAGTATTGATTATGTTCCAACGCGACAAACATTTACAGACTGTATCTGCCTTAACTCAACTTTGCTGTATAACCGGTTGGGGGGGGGGTTGGGAGAGGGGAAAGGTCTGGTCACCGATCGCTTGGCCGAGCTCAGCGTGACACGTAAAATGTAAACAAAAGCACGCCGGTAATTCGATAGGTCGCGTCAACGCGTCAACTCAAACTCTCACGTGGAAAAAAAAACAATAACAAACAGTGAATTTGAATTACATACCTCATATTAGGATAAACTAAAAATGCATTAATTTAATTACGGTACGTTCGATCGATCTGAAATTTTGATACGAGGCATTGTTAGGTAAGACGGGTCCATGTGCCAAGTTACAGCTCGATCAGATCACGGGAAGTGGGTCATTTTTGACTTTTGTTTTTCCTCCCGCCCAAGACAGAGAGACAGACAGAGAGAGATGACGACAGAACGACAGAGAGACAGAGACGGCTGTGAAGTTAATATAAGGGATTTAATAATAATAAAAATCGATGAGTATCCAAACCGTTGTGTTTGTAAGCAGCTTTAGCTTTGGCTATATGCCTTGTAAGGAAAGAATGACCTCAAAGGTTAATGTCGTTTTCACATTTGTTTATTTATTCTTTGCCAGAGTTCGTCAGACCACTTATCTTATGTCGGCCAATAGTTGAGTCAGACGACCAACCCTTTTTGGCCCTCAGCTAGGTCAGAAAACTATCCTATTTTGGTCAACCGGTAGGTCAGAACACTAACCTTTTTTTCGACCCCGATTTAGGTCAGAATTATATCCTATTTTGGCCAACTTTAGATCAGACCACTGTCTTATATCGCCTACATTTGGGTCAGACTACAAACCTTTTTTAAACACCCAGTTCGGTCAAACCACAATCCTATTTTGGCCAACCGTTAGGTCAGACCACTATCCTATTTTGCCCAACCATTAGGTCAGACCACTATCCTATTTCGGCCAACCGTTCGGTCAGACCACAATCCTATTTCGGCCTACAGTTTGGCCCGCGCAAATTTTCATCTCGGCCAACGTTTCGGGTTGGATTTCTGAAACGCATTTTTATTTCTCGTCTGACAAGTCTTGAGTTAGGCAAAGGTATCACGTGTCGCCAGCGTGTAATAGGGCAAGTGTTACCTTTCACTGGAACTGACGTTAGTTCGTTAGTTAGTTTCCCAATTACAATTTCCTTGGATAATTAGAAATTCGAGGCTTTTTCAATAAACACTGGTTCCTAAAGACTATTTTCAAAAATTAGGTTTGTCAATAAACATTGTCTATGTCAATATGTAGTTTTTTGTCCAAACATAATGGTTTTAAACTTGTGTTTTCTTTCATAAAAGATTAGTTTGGTCCACAAATCTAAGCTAATACTATTTAAGACAATATTATGTCTTACACTCTTTTTTGTTTGTTTTTTGTTGTTGTTGTTGTTGTGTTAACCGCGGTGAGTAAATGTAAGTTTTAAAAAACAAATAAATATATATATTTCTTTTGCCGCGGTGGTCTAGCGGTAGCACGCTGGACTGCCGAACCGAGACAGAAGAGTGTCATGGGTTCTATTCTCGGTGTTGGCAAGGCGCCCGGGGCATTGTGCTAGCCACACAATCCCTTGCTCGTTAGTGGTGGCTAAATGAAAACTTGTGAACGCTACTTCACTTGCCCCATAGTCCGTCATGGACTGTTATATGTATATAACATATACAGCCCCGTTATATATATTACCTTTAAGAGATAATGCTTCCTAAATAAATCACGACGACATTTGGTCGATAGATATGTTGAGAATTGGAGAGCATCTTCTACAAAAACTCTCTCCGAGTGAACGATAGAAATGGAAGACAGCTTGGTATGAAAGAGTTGATCAAGAACTGATTCTACACAGTTTGGTATGAAAGAGTTGATCAAGAACTGATTCTACACAGCTTGGTATGAAAGAGTTGATCAAGAACTGATTCTACACAGCTTGGTATGAAAGAGTTGATCAAGAACTGATTCTACACAGTTTGGTATGAAAGAGTTGATCAAGAACTGATTCTACACAGCTTGGTATGAAAGAGTTGATCAAGAACTGATTCTACACAGCTTGGTATGAAAGAGTTGATCAAGAACTGATTCTACACAGCTTGGTATGAAAGAGTTGATCAAGAACTGATTCTACACAGCTTGGTATGAAAGAGTTGATCAAGAACTGATTCTACACAGCTTGGTATGAAAGAGTTGATCAAGAACTGATTCTACACAGCTTGGTATGAAAGAGTTGATCAAGAACTGATTCTACACAGCTTGGTATGAAAGAGTTGATCAAGAACTGATTCTACACAGCTTGGTATGAAAGAGTTGATCAAGAACTGATTCTACACAGCTTGGTATGAAAGAGTTGATCAAGAACTGATTCTACACCTTGGTATGAAAGAGTTGATGAAGAACTGATTCTACACAGCTTGGTATGAAAGAGTTGATGAAGAACTGATTCTACACAGCTTGGTATGGAAAGAGTTGATGAAGAACTGATTCTACAAAGCTTGGTATGAAAGAGTTGATCAAGAACTGATTCTACACAGCTTGGTATGAAAGAGTTGATCAAGAACTGATTCTACACAGCTTGGTATGAAAGAGTTGATCAAGAACTGATTCTACACAGCTTGGTATGAAAGAGTTGATCAAGAACTGATTCTACACAGCTTGGTATGAAAGAGTTGATCAAGAACTGATTCTACACAGCTTGGTATGAAAGAGTTGATCAAGAACTGATTCTACACAGCTTGGTATGAAAGAGTTGATCAAGAACTGATTCTACACAGCTTGGTATGAAATAGTAGATCAAGAACTGATTCTACACAGCTTGGTATGAAAGAGTTGATCAAGAACTGATTCTACACAGCTTGGTATGAAAGAGTTGATCAAGAACTGATTCTACACAGCTTGGTATGAAAGAGTTGATCAAGAACTGATTCTACACAGCTTGGTATGAAAGAGTTGATCAAGAACTGATTCTACAAAGCTTGGTATGAAAGAGTTGATCAAGAACTGATTCTACACAGCTTGGTATGAAAGAGTTGATCAAGAACTGATTCTACACAGCTTGGTATGAAAGAGTTGATCAAGAACTGATTCTACACAGCTTGGTATGAAAGAGTTGATCAAGAACTGATTCTACACAGTTTGGTATGAAAGAGTTGATCAAGAACTGATTCTACACAGTTTGGTATGAAAGAGTTGATCAAGAACTGATTCTACACAGCTTGGTATGAAAGAGTTGATCAAGAACCGATTCTACAAAGCTTGGTATGAAAGAGTTGATCAAGAACTGATTCTACACAGCTTGGTATGAAAGAGTTGATCAAGAACTGATTCTACACAGCTTGGTATGAAAGAGTTGATCAAGAACTGATTCTACACAGCTTGGTATGAAAGAGTTGATCAAGAACTGATTCTACACAGCTTGGTATGAAAGAGTTGATCAAGAACTGATTCTACACAGCTTGGTATGAAAGAGTTGATCAAGAAGTCTTTGATCAGTTTCCTGCTTAACTGCTACAAGTGGGTCGTGCTTGTTATATCGCAGCACTAAACGAATAGCCGTGTGTTCCCTTAACGTTTTTTGTGCATTTCCCATGCAGTGTTTGTATGTTACCACTGTAATGTTAGCATGTTACCACGGTAGTGTTAAGCATGATACTACTGTACTGTTTGCATGTTACCAATGTAATGTTTGCATGTTACATTGTAGTGTTTGCATTTTACAGCTGAAATGTTTGTATGTTATCACTGTAGTATTAGCATGTTACCACTGTAATGTTTGCATGTTACATTGTAGTGTTTGCATGTTACCACTGTAATGTCTGTGAGTCGTCTCGTATGAACGTTGTTTTTCCCCTCCACGTTCTGGCTTTTACCACTATACTGGCTGTAAATCAGTTGACCAGCTAAGATTAGTGTTGCCCTACTAGTGCTGCCCAGATTAGTGCTGCCCGAGTTGGTACTCCCTGAGTTGGTGCCCCCTGGATTAGTGCTGCATGAGTCGAAGCCCTCTGGATTAGTGCTGCCTAGATTAGTGCTGCCTGAGTTGGTGCCCCCTGGATTAGTGCTGCGTGAGTTGGTGCCCTCTGGATTAGTGCTACCTGAGTTGGTGCCCCCTGTATTAGTGGTGCCTGAGTTGGTGCCCTCTTGATTAGTGCTGCCTGAATAGGTTCCCCCTGGATTAGTGCTGCCTGAGTTGGTGGCACCTGGATTAGCACTGCCTAAGTTGGTACCAATTGGATTAGCGCTGCCTGAGTTGGTGCCACTTGGATTAGCACTGCCTGAGTTTGTGCCCCATGGATTAGTGCTGCATGAGTTGGTGCCACCTGGATTAGGGCTGCCTGAGTTGGTGCCAACTGGATAAGTGCTGCCTAGGTTAGTGTTGCCTGAATTGGTGACCCCTGGATAAGTGCTGCCTGAGTTGGTGCCCCCTGTATTAGTACCACCTGGATTAGCGCTGCCCGAGTTGGTGCCGCCTGGATTAGCGCTGCCTGAGTTGGTGCCACCTAGATCAGCGCTGCCTGAGTTGGTGCCACCTAGATCAGCGCTGCCTGAGTTGGTGCCACCTAGATCAGCGCTGCCTGAGTTGGTGCCACCTGGGTTAGTGCTGCCTGAGGTGTGACACCTGGGTTAGTGCTGCCTGAGGTGTGACACCTGGGTTAGTGCTGCCTGGGGTGTGACACCTGGGTTAGTGCTGCCTGAGGTGTGACACCTGGGTTAGTGCTGCCTGAGGTGTGACACCTGGGTTAGTGCTGCCTGAGGTGTGACACCTGGGTTAGTGCTGCCTGAGGTGTGACACCCCTTACAACACCAAAGTTAACAAAGATAAAGATCATCAGTTCTCATAACTTGTTATGTAACAACATACAGACAAAAACACCGCCAACAACGGGTAGAGCGCCACCTTTGATTGCTACAGCACCGTTAACAAAGAAAGGTTTAGAAATCTATGCATGTAGATTAGCATTGGAAAGATTGTATTTCACTGCGTCTTTAACTATCACCAACAATCTCACCTACCCAGTAACCAGAACAGTCCTTAACCGCGGTCTTATTTAATCTATCCAGAATAAGATAATCAGCTAATCTGAACGGGACGACGGGCAGCTTGGAAAACTGTTGAAATAAAAAGCCATTATCCTCTGAAATTATTCATTGTCGGCCGTTGGCCCTCCCACACTCGGAATTTCTTTCTTGAATTAATTATGCGTCACCTAAAACCGGTTTCGGTTGGAAGCATCTCCGTTTACACAGCGGGGAATGGGGAGGGTAGCAGAAGACAATCGCTGTGAGTCGGCTCGGCTTTGTTAGATAAATGTCCCACACAACCAACCTACACGCGCACACACACACACACACACACAGACACATTACATACTGACGTTTAAATATATGTCCCTCACCCCCCCCCCATCAACGGCGTAACTAGGGTAAACTTTACCCGTGCTACCCCTGGTGGGGGAGGGGAAGATCATGATATGTTAGGGTCCCACTGTAGTTAGATAAAATAAATGTAAACACTTAATTATAGGAAAGAAAATATGGCCCGGGGGCGTATCAAGACTTTTGATAGACCCGGGTGGGGTGGGGGGGCGTACTGCACCACCAGATCCGCGCTTCCTACGCGTAGACCGATGGTTCGTGTATTAAAAAATAAGACAGTCACACAGAGCAGTTGTGTGTTCATAATTTGAGCAGTTTTAAAATTATTGTTGGAAGTGTTAATTCTGAAGCGTTGAGTCAACAGAAATAATATTTTTTTACGTGCCCCATCTCCCTAAGCCTAAGCTGATAAAAAATATACTCAAAGACAGAGGCGGCATGGGGGTGCGTGGTGGTGGCAAGTAGAGCAGCCGCTACAAATCCTGCACCATAGGGGTCCCGCGATTGATTCTTTACATTATAAGGTCAACAGATGAAACCTCTCGGTCACCTATTGTGGCACTCGCCAAGGAATCGGGAACTGCTAAGGCCGCCTCATAGATGGAATGACCTGGACCGCGTCAATGAGATATTCAAGCGTATAGCGTAAGACCTCTTCTCTTCTCTTTTAAAGAATTTGTTTTTTGAAAGCCAGCACACACATCATTAATTACGGTAGTTGCTCCAGATGCGCAATGTATTTCCATTTCACCTTTCATTGGACATGGGTTAAACCCCACTCATCAAATGTCAGTTAAAATCTGTCTTGTGGTTGGACTTATCGGGGCCAATCTTTTTCTGGGTTTATGAAATCCGTGAGGCGATAAAGCTTGGAAAAGCTGTTATTCCGGGGCCAGAAATAAAGATGTGTCAAGATTTTCCAGACACACAAACGTGAATTATATGATTAACACCTTCGTATTATGTCTTTTGATTTTTATGCCGAATTTGATTTCGTAACTTGAATCGGTGAATGGCGTCTTTGCTTGTTTGTTCTTGATAACTTCCGGCCCCATTCAACGACCATTTGCATCTCTCATAAAGATTGCTAAAAATAAGAATTACGTAAAATAGAGAAACAATAACTCATACCCAGCAGGAAAAAAATATTTAAACAGTGAAATGTTTGGGTCTGATATTTTCTAGTTTAAATTAATGTGCTCGTTTGTTGCAGCAGAGTGATGAATGACCTGTGACAAAGTCGCCATAAATGTTTACAGTAGGCTATCTGACACATTGGCTAACACCTTCTGACAGTGTCCGACTGTCCGAAACATTGGTTGGCACCTTCTGACAGTGTCCGACACATTAGTTGACATCTTCTGACAGTGTCCGACACATTAGTTGACATCTTCTGACAGTGTCCGACACATTAGTTGACATCTTCTGACAGTGTCCGACACATTAGTTGACATCTTCTGACAGTGTCCGACACATTAGTTGACATCTTCTGACAGTGTCTGACACATTAGTTGACATCTTCTGACAGTGTCCGACACATTAGTTGACATCTTCTGACAGTGTCCGACACATTAGTTGACATCTTCTGACAGTGTCCGACACATTAGTTGACATCTTTTGACAGTGTCCGACACATTAGTTGACATCTTTTGACAGTGTCCGACACATTAGTTGACATCTTTTGACAGTGTCCGACACATTAGTTGACATCTTTTGACAGTGGTTGATGTCCCTGAGGACAGCGTGTCAATAACTACGAGGGGTTACTGACAGAAATCCACCACCGTTGGGTCACATCTGTCACTACAACGCACTCAAAAATAAACACAACAACGCGAGCAGTTTTATTCTCATTAATATTGCTGCAGGCGCTCTTAGCCAATGACAGTTTATAATATTTTTGTAACTCTGTCAACCATTTTGCTTCAAATAGCAATTGACTTTAACACAGACGTCTATAATATTTATTTTAACAAAACAAAATCACAACAACAATAAAATGAAATCAAACAAGCAAACGGAAAAAAAACTGTACGTCACAGGTGTCTGTCACTGTGATGCCTGCAATTATTATGGTGAAACATTCAACTACTTTCTATGTCCGCTCAGACGACAGGAAACCCGATATTGAGCGATTCCAGTATCGCCTGCAAGATTCTGATATCGAATGCGCAGCCTGCGGGGTCGGGTTGCACGGCTTTCCCCTCCGTCCTAGACGGACCAATTATCTCCACAAGACCGGCCTTGTCTGTGTAAGCCTCATGAATATGCATGAGGGAATCGTGTAATTCGTGCCCTTTCTACTTGTTTGGTATTTTCAACTTCCTTTTTAAATCTCTATATTTTTAGACAGTTTAGAACCAACAGAACGCGATCTGCAGCCCCAAAAATAAATTGATAGAACCAGGAACACTAAAAAAAAGTATAAAAAATAGACAGTCTAAATATAAACAACACATGCCATTGGTACGCGAGAACCATTCAACACACCATAAGAAATGTAATACAAAACACCATTGAACGAAAATATATGTAAACACTTGAAAGGTAAACCAAAAAGAAGGACATTCTAACGAATGTTTCGACCAGAAGTCTTCGTCATCAGACCAAACAACGGTACAGCAGGAGAATGAGAAACCCCATAACTCATCAACAGCGGCTAAATTATACAAGAAGACAGGAAGTTGTCTTAATTTTAAGAATGGGGCATACACGAAGAAAACGAATGGAGTTTAAAGTATTAAAAAATGCTAAACTTATAAAAAGAAGTAAGAAAATTACTTTACAAAAAAATGGAAGGAGTTTTGACACCGTTAGAAAGAGTGTTAGAATAATTACATTGTAGGGTGAACTGGTTTCAAACACCTGAAGAGTTATCGTTTACATATCTCCCTGTGTAATGATGGACTGGATCAATGTATTGGTGACGGAGGCGTCACTAGAGGGGTGCGGGGATGCGGACCGTATCGGGTGACACCGTCGCAAGGGGTGACACCAAAATGTAAAATTATGTTATGTTCCCGTTATTTGGCACTGACGGGCTCGGGGGAGATCTATGGGGGTAAAGTCGTGAGGGGGTGACACCATGAGCTACCGCACCGGGGTGACGCCAACCCTAGTGACGCCTCCGATTGGCGGAGACACTTGGCGTAATTTTGAATTTGTATCCGATAATTTTCACCCAAGCTCAACCTGTAAACAGTAGCCATGATACATTTGGTGAAATATTTAGATAACGTTAACAGAGAGCGAGTCGCCCGAGTGATTTTAAGTCAAGCGATTGTGTCAGGCCATTGAAAGGGAATAACTTATAAATAATGAAATGTGAATAGTGGAATATCAGTTTGACATTTGAAACAATGCCATACTGTTTAGTTTAAATCAGTAGATGATGGTAAAAGTTACAGTAGCAGGTAAAAGTTACAGTAGCAGGTAAAAGTTACAGTAGCAGGTAAAAGTTACAGTAGCAGATCTTAAAGTGAGAAGCAAAATTGGAGTACATTTGTAGTGGATCGGGAATCGTAGTAATGTTGGAGCAGTGAAACATGTCAACGTTTGAAGAGTGGATCGTCAACTAAGCGCAGAGGATAAAAGCTTAAACAGTGGATCATGTGAAAGCTAAAGCGGCCGGCCGTCTTGAATTCAGAGAAGCAAGTGGTATTACAGTCAGAGCAGTGGATTATATTAAAGTTTAATTAAAGCAGCCGACCGCATCATCATATTTGTAGCATGCAGGTTTCACAAGCAACCATTGCTATCAACAAGGCACACTTCTCTTATGATAAAAAAAAATTATCACATTCAAAAGCAAGTGACTCGTTCTTCGATCTACGACATCTCGGTTAGAGCTATGACGTCATACGTGAACCCGGACACAACGACAGCCGTCACACATGCGATGAACGTTGAGATTTCTTTTCCTCCTCTGCCAATGAATGAAGGGTTCAAACCTTACATTTGTTAAGATCCAGTGGTCTGATCTATCAGCAGACCATCATTTTCGAGCGGGTCCAATGTCGACACCCGATACCATGTCCTCCTCGCCCTCCTTCCTGACACGATGTTTACCATAGTCCTGTGTTTGCTTCGGGCGTCTAGGGTTACAAAATGGCGTGGGATCGTGTAATATCCCTCAGCGGTGCCCGACGCTCCATTCCCGATGGTTTCACGTGACCACAGTATAGATTGAAGCTGGAGATACGACCACGGGTTTGGTACTGCAGTAGCAGTTACTGCGACAAGCTGGAAGTACGGCCTTGGGTTTGGTACTGCAGTAGTAGTTACTGCGACAAGCTGGAAGTACGGCCTTGGGTTTGGTACTGCAGTAGTAGTTACTGCGACAAGCTGGAAGTACATCGTTATGTTGGGTACTGCAGTAGTAGTTACTGCGACAAGCTGGGAGTACGACCGCGGGTTGGGTACTGCAGTAGCAGTTACTGCGACAAGCTGGAAGTACAGCCTTGGGTTGGGTACTGCAGTAGCAGTTACTGCGACAAGCTGGGAGTACGACCACGGGTTTGGTACTGCAGTAGCAGTTACTGCGACAAGCTGGAAGTACAGCCTTGGGTTGGGTACTGCAGTAGCAGTTACTGCGACAAGCTGGAAGTACAGCCTTGGGTTTGGTACTTCAGTAATAGTTACTGTGACAAGTACTGCAGTAGTAGTTACTGTGGCGAGCTGAACGTACGACCGTGAGTTTGGTACTGCAGAAGTGGTTACTGAGACAGAACTGTGTTCGTCTGCACAAGCAAATTTGAACTCCAATAAAAATTGTAGGCCATTCTGATAAGGAATCAGTCAATAGATATGAAACTTGGAATCCGAAAATTGATCCACTTGAAAACTATTCTAAAACCAGGGGCAACTAAGAGTTGGCCCAAAAGAATCCATATTCACAGCTGCAATCTTAAACCAGTTGGAGAGACTGTCAAACAACTTCTTATTTCTTAGACAATCTTTGTGAATTATAACGCCGGGTCTAACATTTAATTTTAAAAAAAATTACTTTAAGGATGGGGTCCAACTATTTTTGTTGATATTCGAGTGTTAAAGGTATATTTTCAATTTTAGAATCGATATTTTAATTACAAAAAGGATTTGATATTTTAAATGAAATATACTTTTTTTATCATTCATGTAAAGCCCAGACAAGGCAAACTACATAAATGACAGTATATAGTGACCTGTGAAATATTTAGTAAAAAAGATAAAATGTCTTCAACTTCTCCTAGTGTTGAAAACTCAACATCATCCAAAGAATTCACCCATATGAAAAATCTGTGTATTCTCATCGTTATCATAAAAATACTAGATAGGACCCGTGGCGTAGCATACGCCACAGACTTGCTCATCATTGATAGTGCAAAGAACCGGGGGGGGGGTGAGAGAACGGACACAAATTGCAGCACGAAGTAATTAAAAAAAAGCGAGTATACGTGGAGACATGTGCACTGCAGTTGTTGATACCTGCCCCCCTCACCCTTTACTACCATCCCCTGCCAACCATAAACTGTGATTGGCCGACCCTAGCGAGGGTTAGTCATGTTCTCTAAAAAGCGGGAAAAAGAACGGGCGTAAACAAACATTTTTTTTTAAATTTTAAAAATGTTCCCGCTGTGGCTTGAACTCAGGACTTTCCGGGTGCAAGGCAGACGTGATAACCACCACACCACACTACGAATCACATGTTATTCTGTGATGGAACAACGCAAGTTACCGCAAGAAAAATAGTTGCCCCCCCCACACACACTTTTTTTCTTTTTCTTTTCATCCCACTACGCTTGCTAACAGTGATCGGTCAACTCCAGCGAGGGTCATTCGTCATGCTCATTTGCACATACTCCCTTTGGTGAAATATAAATATATATATATATATATATATAGATTATACAGTGCAATTGTTGGTCCCAGTTAAACTCTGGCATGAGCTGATATTACTCGTCGGCAGACTCATAAATGATCCATAAATTGGTATTTCATATGTTGCTACTGTTTCACAGGCTTGAGATACGGCTAATGGTTTGATACTGCGGTAGAGGTTACTGTGTCACAAGATACCGATATATGCCGTGGTTTGGTCTGCTCTCTGGGATCTTCACTCTTATGTCTGCAATCTGAGATCTGAACTCTGATATCTGGACTCTGAGATCTGCTCGGTAATATCTGCATTCTAAGATTTGCACTCTGAGGTATGGACTAGGTCTAATCTCTGAGATCTGCATTCTGAGGGTTTCACAAGGAGATCTGTTCTATATCGAGATCGCACTTTGATGACTGTAATATCTTAAGATCACACTTTGATACATGAACTCTCGCGAGATTCTCTTTGAGCTTGAGTCCCGTGAATTACGGAAACCTCTCCCGAAAGTAAGGAGACGCAACACATAGTGCAAAGGCAACAGACCTAACCCAAGAGAGCTATAAAAGAATTCGTGTCCGTAAACGGTTCTAAGGCGACCGTAGTTTTGTTTTGTTTTTATGTTAGACAAGCTGACTCGATGACCTATATCAAAGGATTAAATTACTCAACTACAAACGTATGTAAACGTAGATTTTAAATCACGTTTTTTTCCCTTCTCTCCAGGTCGAGATGCCATGCGGGAGCACATAGGTTCGTGTTGATTCAGCACATGTTGATTCAGCACATGTTGATTCAGCACATGTTGATTCAGCACATGTTGATTCAGCACATGTTGATTCAGCACATGTTGATTCAGCACATGTTGATTCAGCACATGTTCATTCAGCACATGTTCTTTCAGCACATGTTCTTTCAGCACATGTTCATTCAGCACATGTTCATTCAGCACATGTTCTTTCAGCACATGTTCATTCAGCACATGTTCATTCAGCACATGTTCATTCAGCACATGTTCATTCAGCACAAGTTCATTCAGCACATGTTCATTAAGCACATGTTCATTCAGCACATGTTCATTCAGCACATGTTTATTCAGCACATGTTGATTCAGCACATGTTGATTCAGCACATGTTGATTCAGCACATGTTGATTCAGCACATGTTGATTCAGCACATGTTGATTCAGCACATGTTGATTCAGCACATGTTGATTCAGCACATGTTGATTCAGCACATGTTCATTCAACACATGTTGATTCAGCACATGTTGATTCAGCACATGTTGATTCAGCACATGTTCATTCAGCACATGTTGATTCAGCACATGTTGATTCAGCACATGTTGATTCAGCACATGTTCATTCAGCACATGTTGATTCAGCACATGTTGATTCAGCACATGTTCATTCAGCACATGTTCATTCAGCACATGTTGATTCAGCGTGTCTGAGTTCTCTTAAGGCGTGACGTTTCTAAGAGCACCCCCCACACATTATTTTTAATTACACGACATTAAATTGGAGCATTTGAATTTCAATTTGTCTGAATCAACTTATATATAACAGTGGACACGTGACATTAACATTTAGTGAAATATACTTTGACTCGGTTGCGCTGCGGCGCCGTGACGCCTGCGGCGCCCACTTTTTTAGGGTGCCTACGGCGCCCTCCTTTTTCAAAAGCTCAACTAACTTGTCCTTGAATGATTATATCATCACCATGAAACACCCGTTTTTCTTATTTGAAATAAGCATGTTTCAAATCATTTTATTGTCATTTATATATGTATTTAGTGTGAGGCTCAAGTCTAGTATCGTTACGCGAGAAGCCATTTGAAACGCCATTAAATAAATTGTAAGCAATCAAATATTTAAGTGGAGCTTTCATTTAAAGTTTCGCGTTTTTGATGAGACGTCACAGTTCTTTCACACCCCCTCCCCTTTGTCACACATCTCACAATAGTGTGACTACCTCCCTCTCCCCTAGATGTGTGTCGTCATTTAAGAACCGCCCCTAAGGTATTAGAATGTTCTACATAAGTATTGGTAGGCTATACTTACATCTGCATTTATTCATCACTCATGTCATCTTCCTTATAAATGCTAATCTTATCAACATTCTTAGAACCATTCTTATTGTATCTATTACAGACACTCCTTTTATACAGAAGATTATCGAGTCCTAACTTTATCTATTGTTTATGTCTCGTATTGCATTGTCTTTTGAGTTTGAAATGTTGATAGTGTTGGTTTCCATCTTTTGATCAGGAAACCCATGCCACTTCCGATTTCCGGACGGAAAGAATGAGATTTTGTATGTGTTTGTTCTTGCATAAGGAATAGGGAAAGTGTTTTATTACTATGTCTATCTGAGGGTTGTATTAGATTATCTTTGGTCTATACCATGTATACTTGAGAGAGAATATTCTCTCAAAGCATGGAGAATAAAATGGTAGAGCTGTTAAGTTTATCATGAAGTCTATAGTGAAATTGAATATTTGGGCTCATTCAAGCTGTTTCATCGTGTACCAGATTTCTTGAGACAAATTGCACCACAGCAGCGCCACCTTTCGAATTCAGTGGCATATAGATATATATATTATAATGTTACAGACAGAGCGGCTGACAAAGCTGTTGCAAGCTACTGTTTAATTTTATTTTTGAAAATCGAATTTATTTAGGATATTAATTGCACATATTGATATTTATTCATATTTGTACTTTAACATCGTTTATTTACATTTTCTAAAGAAAAACCAAGATTATGGCTATTTGCGAAATAGCCTACAAAAGCCTAGAAATCTAGACAAGGTCGAATAAACCAAACGTCTAGGACACAACTCAACGCTAGCAGCACTGATGTGAATGAGTTCAAGAAAAAGAATGAATAATTAAATTTTAGTTCATTAGAATGAATAATTTTTCAAAAATTTTCTCTATATATCCCTTTTCCAAAATTAACATATAAGCTCAAACAATGACGTCATATAACATTTTGCGGCGAGAAATACCACACGCTCGAAACCAAAATGATTACGAATTTAAGTCTATATTTTCAATTTAAAAACAAGTATGCTGATTATGTCCCTTAGCGTTACAGAATGAGTGACCTGGGCTTTTATATTGATTAGTACTATAATACCAGCGTCTGATTCTGGGTGGCCTTAAATGAATGTGTATTTTCAAACAGTTTACGTAGATTTTCATTTCTGTGATGAGGCTTTTTAACTCAAGCTTTTATTATATGCTCTTTCCAGTAACAAAAAAATAAGTTTTAAAAAAATAAAATAATTACTTGCATGCTCTGGGGTTTACATTTCATAAAACGTTTAAACAAATTTATATAGCAGATTTATGTATGTAAGATGGAATCTCGATTTTTCGTTTAGTCATGTAATCTGTGTTAAAATGTTTGTTTTCCGACCATGATGCATGGCAATTTGATACCCCCTTCAATCTGCAAATTTTTTTTTAATTTTATTTTTTAGTTGCTGCCTTAAATAGACTTAGACATTGAATGGTGAAAAGTGTTGATAGATCTGCTCAAAAAAATATACTGGGTTCAACAACGTGGACTAAAAATAATATTTTTTTTTAAATTTATGAATTTTTAGACTGAAAGTATCAACATAATGCAGTGGCGTAGCTAGAACCTTTGCCGCCCGGGGCGGTCTCCAATTTGACGCCCTTTTTAGGGGCCGTCCATAAATGACGTCACGCACCTGGGGGGGGGGAGTCACACGTTTGTGACGATGTGTAACGAGGGGGGGGTGTTTAAGAAATTTGACGTCACGTCAAAACGCGCAACTTTAAATAAATTTCCACTTAAATATTTGATTACTGACACTTTATTTAATGACGTTTACGTAAAACGCGTGTTACGATATTAGAATGCAGCGTTACACTAAAAACATACTTAAATGGCAAAAATTTAATTTGAAACATGCTTATTTTCAAACAGAAAATACGGCTTTGTGACGTCTTATTGAAGAAGGAGTCGAAGTTTTTGTGACGACGTGTGACGAGGGGGGGGGGTGAAAAATAGGCCAAAATAGCATGCTTCATTTATGGACCGCCGCTTGGTCGATTAAGTTATGGTTTTTAAAAATTAATGAGCATAATAAATAATTGTAATTGAAACGAAGTAATGGTGGAGAACATGTTTGCCATTGCATGCCATATTTATGTAAGCAGTAATAAAAGAGGCCGCATAAGATTATATACCTATAAATACACATTTATAAAAATACAAGATACTTTTTTTAAAAGGCCACAAGAAAGTTACTGAGGTCACAGGTGTCCCCCCCCCCACATGTGACAAAACATATTCCAAATTTACACCCAAAAAACAAAAACATTACCAATTACTATTACTATTCTTTTATGTTGTATTTATAAATAAATGATTTTTTTTTACAAACAAAGAAATTGTATACATTAGCAGTGGCGTAACAACGGCTTGGCATTGGGGCAGTTGCCAAGGGTGCCGGCCTGCGCCAGTTCAAAAGGGCGCCGCTGAATCTCTAATTTTTAAATTTTTATTTAAATAAAAGGCGCCAAAAGTAAATTCGCCAAGGGCGTCAAAAACCCAGTTACGCCTCTGTACATTAGTATGTTAACATATTTATACATTTACTTTCCTAAATTTCATAATAGAAAAATCGTATATTACGCTATCAAAATTAAAATTATTTGTAATATCTTGTTCCATGGACAGTATTGCAAGATTTTGTTGTCTTTAATCGCTCATTGTGGAACGGAGATAATTTTTTATCAACTTCAGTTTGGAGAAGCTCCTTTCACAACTAGCGATACTGATAGCAATGGTTGAAAAAATTCACAGCAAAATTACAATATTGGGTACAGAATTTTCCAATCTATACTGTTGAATAAATTTTAATACATCAAAGGTGCCTTTTCCCCACTTTTTCTAACATAATGCCTATTCTTGTAGTGTAGGTACAGCCAAAAAAACCTGGATCCTTTTTATTTCCTTATTGAACTGTCAATGTCACTAAAGTGATTTATTTGATGTTCAAATGCTTCATTTAGTAGGTTACTAGGTATTATATACGAATATTTTCTTGCAAGGAAATCCAACTCATCAAATCGTTATTTTATCTCCTTTTATAATTCCATCCATGGATAAAAACTTTTCTCGTTGTACTTCTTGTTCTAAAGATAGTTCCACGTCTTCCGAATTTTCCCTACTCATATTTTTCTCCTTCTAACTCAGCGTTCAGTTCATATCTCCATCTCTTCACAAATTGTTTGGATGATATAACAGCATTTTGTATTAGCACATCTCTTTGTTCATTGCAATGGCTTTGCATTAATTAAAAAAAATTACGGTTCCCATAAATTGAGATAACATAGAAGAGAAAAAGATTGCATAGAATTGAGTAAAATTCCAGCATCTGATCTGTTTTCCTAGTTACTTCTTCAGATGTCATTTTTTCCGAGACGCTTGAAAGTTTAAAATATGTCTTTTTGAAAATTATTATGCCTATTGTAGTGTTTATTAACAGATAAATTTGAATATTTTCATGTTCTTGCCATAAATCTCAATAATTTTCTATAAAATAGACGAATTCAAATTATTTAAACATTACAATTACTTTAATTGGATAGGCGTAACATGCTTAATGAACAACCGCATTTTAATGAAAAACACAAATTATTTGTGCTACTTTAATGCTATAAAAAATAATAAATTTAATTTTTAATAACTTACAATAATTTACTGAAAACTGAAACAGTAATATAAATGACTAGTTGCAAGTTAAACACAATATTCGAACCACCATGACGTGTAGGTACATTTTGGCGCATCATTCTGCAAAGTCGAAATTCCACAAAAACTGTCGTGGCGATATTAATAGCACACATTATTCGGCCCGGCCGTGTTGTGTTTTTTTTTGGGTAGTTTTCTTATAAAAGCGTCATCTGTGACTTACACCGCTTAGTTTTCCAAACAAATGGATAAGTTTTTTGAGCGATTTAAAATTTAATAGTCAATAGTGCGCTCGCCTCACAAGCTGAGGGGTGTGGGATCTAGCCCACGTTAAAGCCACAATAAAAATGTTGATGAATGACTGTCGCTAAAAAGTCCTCCGCTGACCTGGAGAGGAGATGGGCGCCGCCAAGGTCTACCAAGCCCCGATAAAGTTCTAATGGAAACCCACTACGATCACGAGGTTACGGGACAAAAAAAAATCAAACAAATGTTGTACGATTCCGTTAATTAAGACTAAAAATTACGAATATTTTTGTTTCACCTTGATTTACCACCTTCAAAAGAAAGAGGGCGGTTGTCGGAAATGGTTGTACTTTTTAAATGCCCACAAATGCCGCCCCTAAATGAGTGCCGCCCGGGGCGGACCGCCCCCACCGCCCACCTAGCTACGCCACTGATATAATATGTTAAGGTTGGATTTAGTAAACTGTATTTTAAATATATATACCTTTTCTGATCTATAATGTTCATTTATATGAAGAACTCATAAACAGAATTAAAATAGTCATATCAGCTTCAAGAGTACTCACTATACGTATCGAAATGACCCAATATCTGTTTTGACTTTAATCGGATTGCAAATTAATCCATTCTAATTCTAAAAATATCAGCTTCGAATCATTTCAATCAATTTGACCTAGCACTTATGATGTACCCGTATATGTCTCAGCACGTTCACGGAACTGTCACAGCTCATTTTTGCATTTATCTCAGAACGTTTACGTATTTGATTCAGCCCATTCAAGTATTTATCTCAGCTCAATGATGTATCTGTCTTAGCACATTCACATATTAGTCTCAGCACATTCACGTATTAGTCTCGGCACATTCACGTATTAGTCTCAGCACATTCACGTGTTAGTGTCAGCACATTCACGTATTAGTCTCATCACATTCACGTATTAAGCTCAGCACATTCACGTATTAGTCTCAGTACATTCACGTATTATCTCAGCTCATTCACATATTTGTCTCAGCACATTCACGTATTAGTCTCAGCTCATTCACGTATTAGTCTCAGCTCATCCACGTATTTGTCTCAGCTCATTCACGTATTAGTCTCAGCACATTCACGCATTATAGTCTCAGATCATTCACGTATTAGTCTCAGCACATTCACGCATTAGTCTCAGCTCATTCACATATTAGTCTCAGCACATTCACGTATTAGTCTCAGCTCATTCACATATTAGTCTCAGCACATTCACATATTAGTCTCAGCACATTCACGCATTAGTCTCAGCTCATTCACATATTAGTCTCAGCACATTCACGTATTAGTCTCAGCTCATTCACATATTAGTCTCAGCACATTCACGCATTAGTCTCAGCTCATTCACATATTAGTCTCAGCACATTCACGTATTAGTCTCAGCTCATTCACGTATTAGTCTCAGCACATTCACGTATTAGTCTCAGCACATTCACGCATTAGTCTCAGCTCATTCACGTATTTGTCTTATTACATTCACATACATGTCTCAGCGCAATTACGTATCTTTTTAAACACATTCATGTATCCACCTTAGCACACTGACGTATCCGACTTCGCAAATTCAAATTTCTGACGTATCACATTCACGAATCTGTCTCAGCACATTAGCGTTTCTTCTCTCGTCACATCCGCGTTATTTGTATCATCCCAATCACGCACCAGTTTCATTATATCCCCGGCAGTTCTAAGCCGACCACTGCCCCGACTTTTTGTCTGCTGAGGCGAGCCTCAGTGCCTCAGAGCCTCAGTGCATACCTGTTATCACTCCATCAATAGAATCAGCCCAGCCCACCCCCACCCCCCTCAAGTCCGAATTCCAGCGTCTTGCCACAATTCGTAACAGAAGACGTTACCCAACATTCCCATCTCCGCGTTCAGAAACCGGATTTCCGGAACAACTATCCATCACGTGACACCTGCCCGGAAGTCACCTCTAGGCATGGATAGAATGCGCGCGCACATTGTCGCTATCGCATTTCTGGTTGTGTTGAAATACCCGAGACCTCACCCCCATCAAGTAATCGACGTGTTTTAAGGGAGGTTAACATTTTCTTCCGGATGTTCCATATATCGATACTTCTGAATCAAACAGCCTATCAGATTTACTCATTATAATTAAGATTCCAGTTCGTATCGTATTGAGATGCAACGTGAGTGGTATCGATATTCATTTTTTCCCCTCTCTTTCTTTTCACATATCTAGTCTAGTCTTGGACGGCTCTCTTGTGGCTGTACATAAGCACCTCATGAATCAAACAGTGTCTGACGTAATGAGAGCCTGTCTAGATGGCAACATGGGAGGTGACTCTTTCGCTTCTGGCTCCTTTATTGGGCTCACTGCCTCTTGTCTGGATTACTGCCTCTTGTCTGGACAAGCAGTGATGCTGTTGTTTTATTATCTCCATTTATATGAATAAATATTTTATTTTATTTTTAAAGTAAGTGGGGTGTTTATTGTAATTGCTGTCTCATTTCTGGACAGAGTTGAAATGGTGTGTCTTTATCACTATTTAATGAACTGGGGTGGAGTTCTTATATTAGCAGCGGGATAGGTTGAGCATCTGAGAAGTTGTAGAAGTTGTAATAGTGAGATTATATTTATGTCATTCTTATGGAACAGTTTTAAATAACACATATTTTTTTCTTATTGAACAGTTCCGTTTAACACACTATAGGCCATTGATAGTTGTTGTTTTTTTACCATTGGGATTTTCATTTTAGAAAGGCCATCAGCGGTGCAATCATTTTAAAAGACGTAACATGACTTAAGAAATTTCACACTGAAATAACTTAGACATGTTGCACTGAAATAACTTGACCTTAGAAATGTTGCACTGAAATAACTTGACCTTAGAAATGTTGCACTGAAATAACTTGACCTTAGAAATGTTGCACTGAAATAACTTGACCTTAGAAATGTCGCACTGAAATAACTTGACCTTAGAAATGTTGCACTGAAATAACTTGACCTTAGAAATTTCACACTGAAATAACTTGACCTTAGAAATGTTGCACTGAAATAACTTGACCTTAGAAATGTCACACTGAAATAACTTGACCTTAGAAATGTTGCACTGAAATAACTTGACCTTAGAAATGTCACACTGAAATAACTTGACCTTAGAAATGTTGCACTGAAATAACTTGACCTTAGAAATGTCACACTGAAATAACTTGACCTTAGAAATGTTGCACTGAAATAACTTGACCTTAGAAATGTCACACTGAAATAACTTGACCTTAGAAATGTCACACTGAAATAACTTGACCTTAGAAATGTCACACTGAAATAACTTGACCTTAGAAATGTTGTACTGAAATAACATCTTACAGTAAAAAATGTCTCAATTAAAAAAAAATGGACGTCACAAAGTTTCCATGTTTGCTAACGATATTTCCATTTTCCCTACATCTAAGTCGCCTGCAAGTTTTCCTTCATAACTAGCCAGCCAACATTATCTAAGGGGCCCCGATAAGTCTAAAAACATCAAATGCTTCAAGAATGTGTTGTTTTTGTGTGTGTTTTTTTTAAATCGTAGCATACCCTTTAATATTCATATCTTGTTGTTGAGGAATATGAAGATACAATGGTGTGTTTTAGAATTATATACAATATCTGAGGATGTTGGCTTGTATGGTTGCCTGTATACTTCTGGCCGTTCATTAAATTATTACATTACTTTTTCTTCCCTTGCGGGCGTCGTTTAGGCTGAATGCGGATGTTGAGCTTGGTAGAAGAAGGCCCCGAAACGGCTTAATGTTGCCAAACTGAATACCGACAGCGGCAAACAGTCCTTTGTAGATGCTCTGGAAAAGTGCTTGAAATCCACCTCTCCGAGAAACCAAAGCGTGGAGGTCGACTGGGCAACACTCAGAGAGCTGATTTAACACCACAGCTACAGAGACCCTGGGCCCCCAGACCAGGAAACATAAGGACTGGTTCGATGAGAACTCCGAAGACATCAAGCAGCTATTGGATGAGAAACACCACCTTCACCAAGCTTACCTCAATAACCCCAAGTCCACGGCAAAGAGAGATGCACTCAACAACATACGCAAGACTGTTCAGCAGAAGCTCCGTCAGATGCAGGACGATTGGCTCGGCAACAAAGCTGACGAGATCCAAGGCTATGCAGACAGGCGTGACTATAAAAACTTCTACGACGCCTTGAAAGAAGTATATGGCCCCACGCCCTCAGGATCAAACCCCCTCCTCAGCGCAGACGGTAACACTCTCATCACAGACAAAGAGAAGATCTTGGAGAGATGGGTCGAACATTTCGATGACGTCCTAAATCGCCCTTCGACAATCAACGACGAAGCCATCAATCGTCTACCCCAAGTGTCCACAAACAAAGCACTGGATGACCCCCCAACCTTGCTCGAGACCCAGAAAGCAATCTATCTTCCCTCCAGTGGCAAAGCACCTGGTTCTGACGCCATACCAGCTGAGGTCTACAAGGAGGGGGGACAGCCCTGACTGAAAGGCTCCACCAGCTGTTTCTCTTAATATGGCAGCAAGAGACGATCCCGCAGGACTTCAAAGATGCCACCATCATACATCTATATAAGCGAAAAGGAAGTAGACAGGCTTGTGACAACCACAGAGGCATATCCCTGCTTTCTATCGCAGGAAAGATCAATGCCAGAATCCTCCTCAACCGCCTCACAGTCCATCGACATGATGTTCGCTGCCAGGCAGCTGCAAGAGAAATGTCAGGAGCAGAATTACGACCTGTTCTCCACCTATGTCGACCTGACCAAGGCTTTTCTCCACCTATGTCGACCTGATCAAGGCTTTTGACACTGTTGGCAGAGAGGGTCTGTGGAAGATCATGGCCAAGTACGGTTGCCCAAGGAAATTCATCGTCTTGGTGCAACAATTCCATGAGGGCATGCAGGCCAGAGTCCAGGACAGCGGGGAGTTTTCTGATCCTTTCCCAGTCACAAACGGGGTCAAGCGAGGCTGCGTCCTGGCACCAACACTGTTTAGCCTCATGTTTTCCGCCATGCTGACAGAGGCCTTCAGAGACGAGGATGTTGGTGTCAACCTGAAGTACCGCACAGATGGCAAGCTGTTCAACCTTCGGAGGCTCCAGGCAAAAACCAAGGTTATGACAGACATCATCAGAGACCTGCTGTTCGCTGATGACTGTGCCCTCAACGCTGTCTCAGAAGCCGACATGCAATGCAGTGTAAACCTGTTCTCCAGCGCCTGCACAAACTTTGGTCTAACAATCAACACTAAGAAGACTGAGGTCCTCCATCAGCCCGCGCCTGGAAGGCCCTACGTAGAGCCCAACATCACTGTCAACGGCCAGAGACTCAACACAGTGCACCGGTTCACATACCTAGGCAGCACACTGTCTCAAAATGTCACCATCGATGACGAAGTGAACGTCAGAATTGCTAGAGCCAGCTCCACTTTCGGCAGGTTGTACCCTAATGTCTGGAACAGAAGAGGCATTACCATCCAGACCAAGCTGAAAGTGTACAGGGCAGTGGTGCTCCCCACACTGCTATATGCTTGTGAAACTTGGACTGTTTATCAGCGCCATGCAAGAAAGCTTAACCACTTTCATATGACAAGCCTCAGGAAAGATTCTCGGCATAAAGTGGCAGAACAAAATTCCAGACACAGTGGTACTGACCAGGGCAGGTCTCCCCAGCATCTTCACCCTCCTGATGCAGACCCAGCTTCGCTGGGCAGGGCACGTTGTCCGAATGCCAGACGAGAGACTGCCAAAGAGAATCTTCTATGGTGAGCTCCAGTATGGCCAGCGGTCCCACGGTGGGCAAAAGAAACGCTTCAAAGACACACTAAAAGCCTCAATGAAAGCGTTTGCCATCAATCCAGACACGTGGGAACGAGCTGCAATGGACCGATCCACCTGGCGCTCTTCCATCCACGAAGGTGCCGGGTCATGCGAGGCAAACCGGATCACCGCCGCAGAAAAGAAGAGGCAAGCCCGAAAGGCCCATGCTGTAAACCCTCCAGGAGATGTCGCACTCGTCCCTTGTCCCTTCTGTTCCCGAACCTTTCGTGCAAGGATCGGCCTAATCAGCCATCTGCGCACGCACAGACAACCCTCGGATGACTAGAGTGGTCCTCGTCGTATCGACGGACGAACGAACAACGAACACATTACTTTTTAAAAAATAATGAACATATTATAACATTCTCAATAATAATACATTCGTAACTGCACTGAACGAATTACTTACCTCCGCCCGTCAAAGCAGGCGAAAACCAAACCGCTGACGTCACTTCCGACACTGGCCGAGTCCCTGAGGTCATCCATGTCGTCGCACAGATCGTCTCCCAGGCCGTCGTCGTTGTCGTAGTCGTCCATCTCGTCCTCGTCCTCATCGTCAGCACCGCAGCTGCTGCTGTTGTTGTTGGTGTCGTTGGGCATCTTGCCCCCAGCCGCAGACATCCCGGGCTGTCTTTTCTCCACAGCGCTTCTCGTTTTCCCTTCAGAGGTCAGACTGGACCTTGACAAGACCTCAGTCCCAGGTAAGTCCGGCTGTGATCGGTACGCCGCGTGTGGTGTGTTGTTGTTGTTAGGGCGGGGTTGGTGGTCCGGTAGTGGGGACGTGTGGTCCGGCAAAGGGGGATGGATAGGTTTCCAGAGACACGCTCGGTGTGTCTGATTTGTCCATCTTGGGTAGACCGTACCAGCCAAGAAGTTCGTTCATCGTGGTCTCAACATAGTCCTGAAAGAATACATTATAGAAAAAAGAAGTTACTTTCGTTTCTACAGAGCTCTGAAATAAGGCATATCAAAGTACTGAAGAACCTTAAAAAATAATTTTCAAGTTAATCAATTCAAAGTAATATGCCCCAACAGAACCGAACCGACCGGTGGTAGAAACGGAGTTTAGTCCCCACCCCCAACCCAAGAGAGGGATGATGTCTCGGATGAAGAGAGAACATTGCCGTAGCAATTCCTACTTGAACAGGCTGGACCAACCCAAGGACTCGAACTGTCGGCATTATTGCCTTGCCCTGATCGAGACAGTGGCGCAACTGTTTACTTCGTGCCACGAGCTCAACATAGTCGGGGAGGGTTGGGGGGGGGCACCAGGAGGGTCCCTAAATCCAACTGATGTTGTGTGGCACTGTCCCAACATAGGGACCAGGTTGAGAGAGTACAAGGCTCAAATTTCAGAGCGTAACATCAAGCCAATTAGAATGTGAGAGTAAATAAGTTTTCTCTCCACACACTCCTTAATTAAGTAAATATCACAAAGTTTCACTCGTTCCTACAAAGTGCTGAATTAAGACAAAACAATAAAGTTATAATTTGGGCTTTTAAACGTTCTTAAACAAGATAGATTAAAAAAAAAGAAAAGAAAACAATGACAGCAGAGGCGTCACTAGGGTTAGTGTCTCATGATAGCTCATGGTGTCACCCCCTAACGACCCTTCCCATAAACCTCCCCCGAGTCTGCCAATGCCAAGTAACGGGAAAATACAGATACAGATTTTTTACATTTTTGTGTCACCCCTTGTGATGGTGTCACACGGTGCGGTCCGCAACCACCTAGTGACGCCTCTGAATGACAGTCATCTCCTACATCAGTTAAAAACTAGTATCCACTCCAAAATATTGCTCCTTTTATGTTAATTTGTTAGTATATTGGCCCCAGCTTAAATAAATAAGGAAGCAAAATAAAGCAGGGAATACCTGGAACCAAGGAATAAATTATGTAAATTCTTTTCCTCAGTAAGAAGCAGCTGTGTTCATTTTCAAATATGTTGTTGTTGTTTTTTTAAAATTTTAGCCCCGTTAGTGTATTTTATGTTAAATAACAAATCGCACAGATGAAAGCAACTTTAACAAAAGAAAAAAACTCTGTAACCTTTTTCATATCTTGACGTCGCTAAGATTCAAATTGTGAGAGACTGGCAGGAATGGGAGGTAAAGAGAGAGAGAGAGAGAGAGAAAGAAGGGGGGGCAGGTTAAGAGAGAAATTAGGAGGAGGGTAGAAAGTGTAAGGTGAAGAGAGAGGAGAGAGTGTGGAGTGGGCGGGTATGAAAGACTTGGTCAAAGTTACGGTCAAAACTTGATGCCGCCAAAGAAGGCCAAATATATTTAAATAAAAAATCAGCCGAGAATTCACTTGTTCCACAACAAAGGTGCTACCGGTAATTATTCTCTGGCCCATGCAGCGACACTGACAAAGAATCGTTCTCAATACACTACTGAAAATGTTATTGTTAAGACACCGTTGGTTTAAATGTACGTACTTACTTGAATGACTAAAACCCACTAAATTAAGTGCTTTGTTTGCTTTTGACATCCAACATATTTTCTATAAACAGATATCTCATTTGAATAATACTGAGTCTTCAGCACATGTATGTAAGTCATGTTAACCCCCAGTAAGTGTAAAAGCAGTTTTTTAAACATTGTCTACTTTGTTTGTTTGTTGTTTTTTTTTAAACATAAACTGGTTCAATATCTATCTACCTACCACTTTCAGCTCATATTGTTGCTGTGAAGAATGGTAACTAGGTCAAACATTCGTGTTAAATATCAAGCAGAACTCCTCGCTCTAAAAGCGACTATCCAATATTTGTCTACCGAAAGTCCACAATCCACTGAAACTTGAGCCGCGTGCAGATGGCCAGGAATAGATAACAAGCGTGAGTTAGTTCCCTTAGTGCCTGCTTCTCAAGTGCATCTTTTGGCTCATCTCCAGTTTCTGAAGACACCCAACTCTCTCAGCTGCTCCACCCCACGACCACCCCACCACCCAACCTCACCACACACACCCACACGATGCCCCCGCACGAACGCACACCTAGGATTCATGTTCATAAACCTCGGAGTTCTCTTTGAAAACTTTCGTTTACCTTGGTCCCACTAGACGCCGTGTTATACGATAACACAATACGTCGAGCTTTGTACGTCAGTGTTTTTTTTTATAAACACGACATTTTAGGTTAAATCGGTTCAAACACAAATCGATGCTAGTGATAAAATACACTGACGACACCATTTATTAGTGAGGAAAGTAGTACGTGGTGTGGCTTTCTAATTTGTTTACAAGGTTTTTGTAAAGGTTAACCCAACTAACTTAGAACTGTATGAAGATGAAAAATTCAAAATATGCACACAAAAAAGATAACAAAACGTGCTTATCTCCGCAACAGAATAAATATTTGTGTGGTGATGGACTTCGCCATTAAAAACAGCTGTTTATTTTTTTATTTTTTGTTAAAAGAAGAAAAAAAACAACGATAAAAACTATTTTATTGTAACACTTAAATTCTTTCCCCTACCACCACCAACCCAACCCAACCAACAGAGGGAACACACACTCAATAAAAAAAAACAACAAACAAACAAACAAACAAGCAAGCAAACAAACAAACAAACAAGCAAACAAACAAACAAACAAACCATAGCTAATAACATTCCAGTTTGTTCCAATATTCCAAGTTGATCCAATATTTCGGCTTGGTCCGAAATTTCAGCACAGCTTTTATACTGATAAAGGATATATTTTATAGACTTTAATCCTCAGTGAATAGGAACACTATGTTTTCTGTGTCTGGTTTGCTTAATAATAATCGTAAGTAAATACTACTAGGATGGACATGAAACCCAAATTTTGCAAGGCAAGGATTCTAGGGAGAGGCGAGCTAGTGGAGGTAATACGTTATGATATAGAAACTCGTGTGACGCGACGAATGCGCGATGCGAGGTCAGGAAGTGCGAGAGCATCCGGACTCCTTTTAGGAATCGCGACTAATTAAGGTATCGCGACTAACGTAGGTATAGTTACTAATGGGATAATCCTGACTAATAAATGTATCGCGACAAATGCGAGGTAATGTAACCAACGAGATATCCCGTTTAAAGTGGAGACAAAACCGTGTAATCATGACATCTAGTTGAACTAATCTTGGACTTTCATCGGTGATTCAGATACACGATAGATTCTATGTCAGAGCCTCCAACGAGTAAAGCGCGTGTCATAAAGAAGGTCTATCATTAAGACAAGAGTTGAGTGTTGCGAAGGAAAGTCTTTCATCAAGAAAGAATTCGAGTGTTGCAACAAGTCTTTTGTCAAGAATGTTATTATTAACAGAACATGTTTTAAACAGAAGGTCTATAGAACTTGTATGCTACAAAGAACGCATTATCTTCAGCTAAACTCGCGGGTTTAAAATAACTGACCATAACTCCTCTACCGTAAAAATCAACACAGCTAAACTTGCGGGTTTAAAATAACCGACCATAATTCCTCTAACGTAAAAATCAACACAGCTAAACTTGCGGGTTTAAAATAACTGACCATAACTCCTCTACCGTAAACCTCAACACAAACTATTGAAAGTTATTTACTAGACCACTTGAGTCCCGTGATGAAAGATAACTAGTTTCCTGGAACAGCTGATCCACTCTTAACTCTATCTCCTGGAGGGCGCAGCAGCCATGTGAAGAGGCTAGAGGCGCAGAGAGGGTTGAGTTTGCCGCATGGGCCAACGATATACCCGCAATATTGGACGTAACCAAATGGATAAACTTGGACGCAACGTTTGATGATTTCAAGGTGTATATGGCATCGTGACATAATATAAATGCAGATAGTATCCAGCGAATGTTTTTGACACTTTGACGTTTTAATGATAGGAAGTTTTAAAGTTGATGTAAATCCACTGGCATCTTCATTCCTAGCAGCGAAACAAAACCAAAAAAAAATCGTGAATTCTGATTGAGACACAATGTAGTAATTAAACAACCCGTAAAAACAATTTTTTTGACTATAAATCCCTTATATATGTGACATAACTAAAAGTATTGATTATGTTCAATATAATACGCACCGCGCGACAGACCACTGTGACATCAAGGGCGGAGTTAATCTACAGTGACCCGTGGAAGTCAACTATAGCAGACAGCTACACATGTTATATAGAGATAAACTAAAAATTCATTAATTGAATTACTGTACATTCGATCGATCTCAAATTTTGATACAATGCATTGTTAGGGTGACACAAGTCTATGTGCAAAATTTCAGCTCGATAGGATTATGGGAAGCGGGTCATTTTTTACTATTGTTTTTTCCGCGGGCGGAACCAAGAGATGACGACAAGACGGTGAAGTTAATATAAGCGATTTAAAAAATAATGTCCTATTTTATAATAGGGCAGTTTCCCAATAGCCGTTATGGATATTGACCATTATAATGTAAGTACACAATGAAGGAACTATCATAAATGAAAATGATAAAATAGAGACCAAAGTGTGGGCCCTTGGCCCGAGGAAGGGGTCAAGTGTGGGCTCATTTCGAGTGGTCTAATTTTAAATTCTGTGGGCCAAGGCTTACGCCGTTGTCTCGATGAGTTGAACTGAAGAAAAGCGTGATGTCCAACCAAAGGGGCTCTTGTTGTTTTCACAAACCTGTCAGCGTTATTATCTAAAATGGCTTCAACTTGACCTGAAATTGATTTTTCAAACAAGTTTCATGTTTGGCTTCCCATGAATCATTTCTTTCGCCACTTGAGTCGCCAATGAACATTTTGAAAACTGGCCTCTGGTAAGAGCGGCCGAAAGATATATAATTTTTCAAAGTCCTGATAACCAATGTTCCGGTTAATAATAATAAGAATAAATTGATAATTTATATAGCGTTGTACCCCAGTAAGGAACTGGGCTCACAGCGCTTTACATAAAAATAATAACATAAATATAAGTATTCAATAAACATTTATATGAAAACAGCCACATAAATGACAGTACGGTGCACATAAGCTACGTTTATCGTTAGAAGAAATGTTGTTTAATTAAGCTGCGTTTTAATATTTTACCGTCGCCGCGCAGCAGTTTTGAATTGCCGCGCAGTAAATTTTGATGGTGATAATATAATTAATAATACCTGTTTTTAACACTAAAAGGATGCTGCGCCACTTTGCACACGAGATTCTACTTTGCACACGGACCAACGGTTACCTTACGGTCTTAGAGTGAGCATTGCTGATAACCACCCAATACAGGCCCACAACCAGGGTCAGACAAAGGGAAATTTGGTATGAGCCCTAACGGAAAGGGCCCATGCACCACGAGTGATTTTTGTGACTATGTCTGGGGCCCACACGTGCCAAGTTGTCTGGGGCCCACACGTGCCCAGTTGTCTGGGGTCTACACGTGCCCAGTTGTCCGACGCCCACACGTGCCCAGTTGTCTGGGGGCCACATATTTATGGCGACGGGCATGCCCAAGCAAATGAGTTGAAAAACACCATCCACAAGTCTTTGCTAAATAACAACGGACAGGGTTGGCCAGTGTCCGATGACTGACATGGTCGGTTCATTGTTTGGCGCTTTTCGCCCGTCCTCTAGTTTTAAACAGCTGATATATATATTTTTTCCATTACCAAATGTCTGCAACTAATTTGTTCCCAGTCTGCCAGCGGATTCACAGTTAAATGTCTTCACCTGATCTATTTTTAGAGCACACGTGCACAAAGCCGAGTACAGGTATCGCGTGTGGTAAGGTGATACCTGAAAGCACCCCCACCGTTACCTGATCTAAAGGGAGGACATGCAGCGTAAGGGAGGGAGGAGGAAGGGGATACCTGCGAATGGTGAGGGTGAGTGGATGCTGTGCAGACATTTGATGTTGAATGTGAATGCCAGGAAATGTTTTTAAATCTATTTTTAAAAAAAAACGCTTTGTCACAGCCCTGTGTATGTTAACGGTGAGACGAATATGTGGTATAATGTTAACACAGCGATTTAAGTTTTTTTTTAATGATGGGCATCCCCATAGTTGTATGTGGACGGGTTGGCACAGACGTATCATGGGTAAGACAGCCACATAATGCTTCATAGGTCATAGGTGTTGTTTGTGCACGTACGTCTTGGGTGCTGTAGGCAGTGTACGTGAAAGAGGATGAGTTAAGTTCACAACTATACCATGACGTAAGACTAGAAAAAAATCAAGGATGTGTTGTAAGAACAATTTTGAAAACAACGTTGAAATTTCTCAGTGTAGACATACTCTCTTTAATAAATGGTTTCAACTGTTCAAAAGTAGGACAGTACAGCACTACTAGACACTGGACCAGTATAGCACTACTGGACACTGTAACAGTATAGCACTACTAGAAACTGGAACAGTATAGCACTACTAGACACTGGAACAGTATAGCACTACTAGACACTGGACCAGTATAGCACTACTGGACAATGGGACAGTATAGCACCACTGGACACTGGATCAGTATAGCACTACTGGACACTGGACCAGTATAGCACTACTAAACACTGGACCAGTATAGCACTACTGGATACTGGACCAGTATAGTACTACTGGACCAGTATAGCACTACTAGACACTGGACCAGTATAGCACTGCTAGACACTGGACCAGTATAGCACTACTGGACACTGGACCAGTATAGCACTACTCGACACTGGAGCAGTATAGCACTACTAGACACTGGACCAGTATAGCACTACTTGACACTGGGACAGTATAGCACCACTGGACACTGGATCAGTATAGCACTACTGGACAATGGAACAGTATAGCACTACTGGACACTGGAACAGTATAGCACTACTGGACACATGGACCAGCATAGCACTACTGGACAATGGAACAGTATAGCATTACTAGACACTGGACCAGTATAGCACTACTGGACACTGGACCAGTATAGCACTACAAAGACACTGGACCAGTATAGCACTACTAGACACTGGAGCAGTATAGCACTAGTAGACACTGGACCAGTATAGCACTACTAGACACTGGACCAGTATAGCACTACTGGACACTGGTACAGTATAGCACTACTGGACACTGGACCAGTATAGCACTACTAGACACTGGACCAGTATAGCACTACTGGACACTGGGACAGTATAGCACTACTGGACACTGGACCAGTACAGCACTGCTAGACACTGGACAGTATAGCACTACTAGACACTGGACCAGTATAGCACTACTGGACAATGGGACATTATAGCACCACTGGACACTGGATCAGTATAGCACTACTGGACACTGGACCAGTATAGCACTACTAAACACTGGACCAGTATAGCACTACTGGACACTGGACCAGTATAGCACTACTGGACACTGGACCAGCTTAGCACTACTGGACAATGGAACAGTATAGCATTACTAGACACTGGACCAGTATAGCACTACTGGACACTGGACCAGTATAGCACTACAAAACACTGGACCAGTATAGCACTGCTAGACACTGGACCAGTATAGCACTACTGGACACTGGACCAGTATAGCACTACTGGACACTGGACCACTATAGCACTACTGGACACTGGACCACTATAGCACTACTGGACACTGGACCAGTTTAGCACTACTGGACACTGGACCAGTATAGCACTACTGGACACTGGGCCAGTATAGCACTACTGGACACTGGACCAGTATAGCACTTCTGGACACTGGACCAGTATAGCACTACTGGACACTGGACCAGTATAGCACTACTGGACACTGGACCAGTATAGCACTACTGGACACTGGACCAGTATAACACTTCTGGATGCTGGGCATTATGATCTATGCCAAGTTATCATATTTCCAAGCACCCGACCATTAAAGTAATGCTTGCCACTGGAATTTAATTTTTTTACATTAAAAGTTTTTTTTCCTGATAGTTATTTATTATTATTTTTTTAATTGTTTTATTTTTTTAAAAATTTATTTATTTTGTTGTTGTGTTGTTAAGCTAAACCTTCATAGCTGTTCGGGGAATCCACAAAACTAACCAGATTATAAAGACAGGAAAAAAGAATATATACAAACCATCAAAATGTAAATAGTTGTTGAGACATTTAAGGTTGCTAATTCTGGCGCCGAAACCGCACGAGCCCGGCCCAACCCCCGACTTCTACGCTAACAGGATAACTTATGCCTTACTCAAGGTGGCATCAATACCACGTGCTCTACATCAGCATGCATCAATTCTTCAATGAGTTCTTGCTGCTCAGGACGTTGCGTCTTTAACATTGGTGAACTCACCAGAGTTAAATGCAGTACTCAAACAACACGGTTAGTGGTGTACATTCGTGGATTACTGTGTTTACACAGTTACAGCAATGTGTAGAGAGTAATTATTATATGCATTTTATACAGCATACATTGACTAAAACATCTACAAAATCATCACATCTGCGATTGATACTTCGATATCTAGCAGTTATGGTCGTCAGTACAATTCTTAACCTGTTTGGTCATTTATATATATATATATAGTGAGATGCTTTTTAGTGTTCTGGATATCCACATTTTAATTGATTTCTTACATAAATTTGTCTTGTCAAACAAGCTTCAAATTGAGTATGAAAAACTAAAACCCCAAGGGATCCCTGTCCCTCCAGTAAGTCTATCCAGTCAGTAAGTCTGTCATCTAGTAAGTCTATACGTAAAGTAAGTTTTTCTTTTCCAAAAGTAGTGTGGCCCACATTGAGTCTGTCTCTCCAGTAACTGTCCCGACAGTAAGTATATTTCTGGAAAACATGCTCCACAGTAATTTTGTCCATCCACTATGTCCCTACATTATGTCTGTACATCCACTATGTCCCTCCAATAGTCTGTCCATCCACAAAGTATGTCCCTACAGTCTGTCCATCCACTAAGTATGTGTCTACAGTAAGTCTGTTCATCCACAAGTATGTCCCTCCTATAGTATGTCCGTACGTAGACAACCCCCCTATTAAGTCTGTTCCTCCCATATGTCTACCACTCAAGTAACTATCACTCCAGTAAGCCTATCCCTCTGAAAGTCTGTCCCTCCAGTAACCTTGTCCCTCCAGTAACTCCCTCACTCCGGTAGCCCGTCCCTCGCCGCTACACAGACTCACATAGACGTGAATTAGCGGGCTGGTTACGGCGTCCAATTACCGTGTCAGATTACAGCAACAGATAGCTTGATTTAGCCTTTGCTATAACATTGGGACGGCTTTAGGAGGGCCTTTGTTTAGTTGTTAACCTCGCCACTAGGGGAAAAACCCTGTAATATCTGCTGTGCTCCTGCCAACTGAGGGGGGCTCTGCCAACTGAGGGGGTTCTCGTGGTGTGATAAAGTTTTCAAGACTCTGTATGAACAGTTAGTGTTCTGCAATGAACCATTCAAGTTTTTCTATAAAATTAAAGAGTTGTTTTTTGTGTGTGTTTTTTTGTGCGTGTGTGTGTGTGTGATTTTTTTGAAAATATATAAATTTGCATGTGTATGATAATGAGCTCAGTTATAAACGCCATAATATTTCAAGGATGTACGAAAGCGTTCGCTAAGTTTGAATTATTTAGAGGCAGTTGCGGCTAAAGTCGCTCTTAAATCTGACGACCTCTACATTTTGGACATCAAGTTCCGAATGGAAGTAGACATCAAGACATACACTAGCATAGACATGGGCGTCGCTAGGAACTTTTCCAGGGGGGGGGGCAAAAAAATCCCACTTTTTTTAAATTTTAACTGGCAATGCCATACAGGTACAATTTTCAATTAAATTCAAGTTCAGTATAAAATAAGGGTTGAAAAAAGCCTTAGAAATTAATAAGACTTACAAATTAGTGCTGTAATAGTTAAAATACAACATTTATTAATGCATTTCATAAATAAATTATTTTTTTCTCAAATGTAGGGGGGGGGGCAAATGCCCCTCTTGCCCCCCCCCCTTCCCTACGCCCATGAGCATAGACTCTTAGAGATTTTATGGTCTAGGTCTAAATTAAATTTTCACCCCATTGTAGAGTTCAAGACTATGCCGATGAACTGATTATGTATTGGAAGATGTTGTTTTCAAAAAAAGCATACGATGTAATATAACAACACGTGTCTCAGTGGAAGTCCAGTATTGGTCGTTAAATATGTCTACAGCTGTGTCCACGACACGCGGGTCATTTATGGAAAGCTGGCTAGCGTTTAGCAGGAAACAAAATTTCCTATACTTGGCATAAAAGTTCATAAACATCATAATGGCACCCTTGCTGTCACTACCATTCACGTGCTATGAATACGTTCTAAGTGCTATGTTTACGGTGACTGTGCAATGTTTACGGTATCTGCGCTGTGTTTACGGTGTCTGTGCTATGACTACGGTGCTCGTACTATGCTTACGATCCATGTGTTATCATACGGGGATGTCAGTGCTATGACTACAATTCGTGTGCTGTTAATTACGATGCACGTGACTTGATTTACGTTGATCATGCTACGATGTACGTTATATGAATTCGTTTCCAGCGCTATGTTTACGATTACTGTGCCATCAATAGGCTTTGTCATTTCTAAAACCGGAAAACGTCATAGCTCAATGAGTAATGTTCTATTTTTTATTACATTTTAGCAGAACAATAACAATGTTTTGAAGCATAAATATCTCCTACAGTCGATTCACTATGTTCTCAAAATTATTAGCATAGTAAAATTACGAAACTGTTTTTCCGTTTTCAAGTCCAATTAGCTGTCTTAAATTAACGAAGAATTAAAAAATATTGGATAAGATACTTCCTTCTCAATATACCTACATTTACATACAGACTCGTATCTTTTATTACATTTTTAATGAAATCTGTCCCTCAAAAAGATAATTACAATAGCTCAAATATTTCTATTATTAGATTTCCGGTTAATTATGACAAAGCCTATACCAGTGCTTCTCAAGGTGGAGGTCCGCGGACCGGTTCCCGGTCCGTGGGCCATCCGCTGCCGGTCCGCAGATGTTCTAAAAAAAAAGGACCTAAAAATTGTCAGTGCAGGGAAAATAGTGCACCGGTCCCTGGTGCAATGGAAAAAATTCCTGCCGGTCCGCCATACTAAAAAGTTTGAGAAACACTGGCCCTATACGATGCCCTTGCTATAAATACATTGTCCGTGCGATGATTACATTGTCCGTGCTATGATTAATGTGACCGTGCTATGATTACATTGTCCGTCCTATGATTACTGTGCCCGTGCTATCATTAAAGTGCTAGTTCAATGATAGCGACGACGCTGCGGTCATAAATATGGTGCCCGATGATAAGAAAATTCTGAGGACAAATCCAAGGGATAACCTTTATGTGTCATCTGCCGCCCATAAAACACAAGATGAAAGCCGGGGTCTGTGTCTGTTGGGGTCTTACTCAAGCTTATCGCCGGGGTATTAGCTTTCAAAAAAACCGGGGCGATGTGGCGCTACCCGGCCCCCCGGCCCAGCCGCCCCCCGTGGCGAGCGTGGTGCCGCCACCTTCCGTGACCACGGGGCGAGAATGTGACGAGTGTCATTATTATATCAAATGGCTTGTTTCATCTATAGCCACGTTAGCGTTTGTAGATAGGAGACAAGGGTTGAAAGAGAGAGCGAGAGAGGTAGGAGGAGAGAGACAGACAGACAGACAGACAGACGGACACACAGAGATAGAGATAGAGAGAGAGAGATACAGACGGATAAACAAACATACAGATAGACAGAGAGAGAGAGAGAAGGAGCGAGAGATAGGGAGAGAGAACGTGAGGAGGGGAAGAGATCCCGTAACACATAATTAGCAGCCATATCCGCCTGTTATTGGGTATCTGTTAAATTTAGGTTACAGTTACAGTGAATCCCCGTTATGTACACATGTGTACAGCAAATAACGGATCAGCTTTTGAAAAAAAAATCTACAGGATCTAATTCCCCTCCCCCCTCCCCCAACCACGTCCCGCTTTTTTCAACGGGTTAAGAAACTGCAGTAGAATTCAAGTCTAACTATTACTGCTTCCCATCAGAACTCCGGTTCGGGGCATATGACTTGAGGTTTTCCCATGCTACAGCGATCCCGTGTTTATATACCGTGTATTTCAATAGCATTAATCACGGGGGACTAATCGTCAACAATGTTA
Source organism: Ampullaceana balthica (assembly GCA_944989445.1). NCBI lineage: Eukaryota > Metazoa > Mollusca > Gastropoda > Lymnaeidae > Ampullaceana > Ampullaceana balthica. Next base: position 346,901 of record CALYLW010000506.1, on the reverse strand, counting down.
TCATAATTATATTTGTGAGAGGGGACCGCAACTCTACGTGACCCTCTTCACTTTTCTTTTCGCTAACCCCAGGCTCAGGCAGAGAAACCTTTCGCTTGGGGGGTCTTATGACAGGGTTCAGTGAAACATGATCCCGAGCCAGCAATTTCCCAGATGAGCGGGGTGAACATGACCGAGTAGAGGGGCTGGGATATCGTCAAGCACCCCAGCAGAGTGCTTCTGGATTTGGAGGGGAAAAAAGTGGGGGAGGTGGGGGGATATGGTATTCTTTATCACACCGTGGGCGGAGAAGCAATGAAAGCGGGATTTATAGGATTGTTTTATATCATAATCTTACTTACCTTTCTTAGGGAAATGTTGGATGGTTGTAGACTTTAACATTGTTTACTCCCCAAACTACTGAAACCGAGGCTTAGATTTTAAATTATTTTTAAAGGCAGTTCATAAAAGTTGTTGATTCTTCTCTCCAAAACATACTGGCCTAATTAAACGCCCATGGGAAAAGTGTGTGACTAAATGAATGTTGAAGATTGACTATGTCAATATCCCAAGAAGGATAAACAAAGTTGTGTTTTAACCATTGCCTGAGACTATGTGGTCGGCAAACAGTGGCACGCGTGCCACACCTGGCACGCCAAGCAAATTCAAATGGCACGCAGGCTCTTCGCGCTTCCTGTATAAAGTTGATTATAAATCGAGTAGCGGGGTATAAAATGATGTATGATGTCACCACCCTGAATAATTTTAAAAACCTTAAGTTGGCACACAGCGAAAGGTTCCCGACCCCTTGCCTAAGACGTCACCAATAGCTTGTCTGGATTTCTTAATGACTTGATGGAATGAGACGTCAAAGAATGGTGCGCATGGTAGGAACTACTTTTGTCGAAAGACAAATCCCATGATAAATACATGAAATCTTGAGAAAACAAAACCGTCAAGGTGTAATTTGTGCGACGTCATCGTGGAGCCGAAAACTGAGCGTGATCCAGCTGGCCTCCGGCAGTTCCCAGTATCATTTGTCACACAAGTTTTAGTGACAGTTGTCACACTTGTAATGACAGTTGTAACACTGGTAATAACAGTTGTCACACCTGTCATACCAGTTGTCACGCATGTAGTGACAATAGTCAAACCTGTAATAACAGTTGTCGCACCTGTCATAACAGTTGTCACGCCTGTAATGACAATAGTCAAACCTGTCATAGCAGTTGTCACACCTGTCATAACAGTTGTCAAACCTGTAATATCAGTTGTCACGCCTGTCATAACAGTTGTCACACCTGTCATAACAGTTGTCACACCTGTCATAACAGTTTTCACACCTGTCATAACAGTTGTCACACCTGTCATAACAGTTGTCAACCCTGTAATAACAGTTGTCAAACCTGTAATAACAGTTGTCAAACCTGTAATAGCAGTTGTCACACCTGTAATAACAGTTGTCAAACCTCTAATAACAGTTGTCACACCTGTCATAACAGTTGTCACGCCTGTAATAACAGTTGGCAAACCTGTAATAACAGTTGTCAAACCTGTAATATCAATTGTCAAACCTGTAATAACAGTTGTCACACCTGTAATAACAGTTGTCACACCTGTAATAACAGTTGTCACGCCTGTAATAACAGTTGTCACGCCTGTAATAACAGTTGTCAAACCTGTAATATCAATTGTCAAACCTGTAATAACAGTTGTCGCACCTGTCATAACAGTTGTCACGCCTGTAATAACAGTTGTCAAACCTGTAAAACAGTTGTCACACCTGTAATAACATTTGTCACACCTGTCATAACAGTTGTCACGCCTGTCATAACAGTTGTCAAACCTGTAATATCAATTGTCAAACCTGTAATAACATTTGTCACACCTGTCATAACAGTTATCACGCCTGTAATAACAGTTGTCAAACCTGTAATAACAGTTGTCACACCTGTCATAACAGTTGTCACGCCTGTAATAACAGTTGTCAAACCTGTAATAACAGTTGTCACATCTGTGAAAACAGTGATGGTAGAGTAGGTCATATATTTATCAACTGCCCTCCTCCTCCGCTTTTACCTTAGAGTTCAGTATTGTATGCACTGAATTCCCCGGACGTGGCAGAACACACTATCTGTCTATTACATACAAATATTCTTTAGTCAGATTTCATGGCAGACTATTTTTTTTTGGCGACATAACAGACAATTTGAGTTCGAGAGTGGTTCCAAATTTTGTTTGGCAACCCTCGATATCAACCATCACACCACGTGGTGCCAAGCAATACAACAGCGGAGAGGCGGACTAAGGATGTGGGAGTTGATAAACCGTGGGGGGTGGGGGGGGTGGGGGGGAGAGACTTCACGTACTGTTGACAGGCCTGGGTGTCACAGGTTGAAAGAAGGAGGGGAAACAAATCAAACGGGAGCAAGAGCGACAGGTTCTCGGGGAGCCAGAGCTACAGGTTGACCGGAGCCAGAGCTACATCTTTGCCGGAGCCAGAGCTACATCTTTGCCGGATCCAGAGCTAAAGGTTGACCGTGGGCCAGAGCAGAGCTACAGCTTTACAAAAATCGCGGGCTGAACGAACATTTAAGCCAGTTTTACTCAGTAACGAAATAGTGCAAAAGGCGGGTGGGGGTGGTGTACGCAGATTGGTTAAAATCTTTGTTCACCCCAACCCAGTCAAACAAGGCAATATCACCATGAAATTAAAAATAAACACGAGATTCACCTAGAAAGGATGTGGGTTGAAATAATTTAGATGATTTGTTTGAGAAATGGGATGTAGCCTATAGCCGAGTCATCATGCCAAACTGTCTTAATACAAAGCTACACACGTCGCTCCGTTGCGCGATCAAATTGCCGAGTTTGACGTGAGAATGACGTCATTCATCACCGTGGACAATCTCACATCGGCGTTTCAGGCGAAATTTTGCTATTTGAAGACATTTCTTGGCCTCTTATATACATTAAACCACGGGGAAAAAAAAATTTTTGGTATAAAAATTGTTGTTGGTTGTGTCGATCGAACTTAGGTTCATTAAGTTTTCCCTGCAGTTGTTATTACGACCCACACTTAGCCTCAGCCCCCCCGTCCCGCCGATTCCGTCACCCGAGAGGGTTCAATAACAGCGTTATATGAGACGACTGGATGTCGCGCTATCCCATCGCTGTCCGATGGCCGTGCAACCCGAGCCAAGACGATCTCCCTATCAGTTGAAATAGCACTCGGGCCTGTCACGCGAGATTGACAGAGCCCGAAATGTAATACCTGGAGATAAAAGAGGTCAGAATGTCAAGGAAACCCCGGAGGGTCTCTCTCTCTCTCTCTCTCTCTCTCTCTCTCTCTCTCTCTCTCTCGCCGAGGAAGTCAGGTTGAATTATAGCCCCAGGGAGAGGGAGGGAGGGAGGGGGCACGGACATAAACAGGCATGGAGCTGACCGTTGGACATGGCGGCTTATCACGGCTGACTAACTGGAGGAACCAACACCTTATAACACCATTAGCTGACTGAATGCTAGGAGGAACGGACTTACTGGACGCTGGAATTTAACATAGCTGGCAAGCTGGAAGGAGCGACGTGTAATGGATTTCCGACCTTTGAAGAAGTTTTTGTATCTACTAATCTTGAATCAGGAAAAGAGGCCAATTTTATGAGTCCGATCAGAGTTGTGAGAACCTATAGATTTTAGTGGTTAGAATTCAGTATTGCAGTTTCATATTTTTACCATTTTGGTTGGTTTTTTTAACAACGCTCTTCGTAAAATGTGAATGACATCCGTGATGTTTTGTCTGAGATGTGTGCCGCGAGCTTTTTCCTCGAGATATCTTCTAGATTCATAATCTTCCTCGTTGTTTTGTCTTGGGTATGTCTGCCTTAGGGGCCGGTCCATAAATGACGTAGCGCGATTTTGCCCGATTTTTTTAACCCCCCCTCCCCTCGTCACACGTCGTCCCAAAAACTTAGACCCCCCTTTCCAATATGACGTCACAAAGCTTTGCCGCCCCCCCCCAACCGCATAAAAGCCGTATTTTCTATTGGAAAATGAGCATTTTTTCAAATCACGTCTTTGTTATTTAAGCATGTATTTAGTGTAGGCTGCACGTAGAGCGCCACTTAAAAGGTCATTAAATAAGTTGTACGCAATCAAATATTTAAGTGGAATAAAGTTGCGTGTTTGGATTTGAAGTCACATTTCTTAAACACCCCCTCCCCCTCGTCACACATCGTCACAAATGTGTGAATGCCCCCCCCCCACACACACTTTTTTTTTGTTTTTAGGCGCGTCATATCATTTATGGGCTGCCCCTTAATTTCTTTGACATGAGATATCAGCCTCGATAATTTGTATAGTCTGCCTCAAAGTTTTGTCGAAGGATCTGATCTCTAAACTCTCCTCTTTTGTTAATTTTTAATTAAAATTCTTGTAAATGTATTGTTATGAATACACTTTATTTGTTGATCTATGGTAATAATTTATAACTGTGAAATGTCTAAAATATTGTGTTATAAATACCCCTTAAAAAAAATTCGGCAGCTCTCTTACAAACACTCCTTTCCCGCCGTTTATTAAACGAAGCGGACACACTCTTAACATAACTCATGGCCAAATCACCATAGAAACTATCAATGAGTGAATACGGAAATTTTCCCGATTCACACACACGTCTAAGAAATAACGGAATTTATGACATGTCACAAAAAATCACAGTGCAGCACTTCCATACTTTTATTTTATGTCGACACATTTTCGGGCGAGAGAAATTCAACACTGCGTCATAGGCCAGAAGATATCTTCTTACGCCACCGACCGAATGAAGGTTATTACCAGTCAAGGAAATCATTGGCGCAGCTATGAGTGACTAGCCACGTCGACGCTAATGACGACATAAAACGCTTGCTCTGGTGGTGGTGCCATAGCATCTAGTTGTCCCATCCAGGGAGGGTGAGTTTGTTTTCCAGCCCTCGCTACCCTCCTCGATCAAAGATGAGTTGTTTGGCACGAAGAGAATCCGAGACTCAACTTCCGGCCTTGTGTTTCTGCGGTAGATATCAGTTGGCCATCTTGGGAGACAGGTAAACAGAAAAGGATAAGGGGCGTGTCCTAAGCTATCCTGGGCGAGAAGTGGGGACATATTAGAAGTGTGTAGTGCAGTACACATTGATTTGGTGGAAAAAATGTTAAATATTTGACGTAATGTTCTACTTATAATTCGTGTTGTCTGGAACAACATGGCATTATCTTCTTGCTATTCTGCTGAAGTTTTGACAACAAATTCAATTCGGAGTTCTTCAATGTCCTTTGAAGTATCCAATTTCATTTTTCTTTCAGAGGGTTTCGGGCCTACGTCACACTGACTTCGCGGGAGAGCCCATTAGTGGGGTACATAACAGAGCATCAAATGAAACAGAGTATGTGCGGGGGGGGGGAGGCTGGTGTTGGTTACGATCCCATTTTGGATGAAGGAAGTTTACTGACATTACAGTACAGTCATTATAACATAGCTCTCGAGACAGTTGTGCAGACTGACGTAATACTAAACATTACAGTTACCATGGAAGCCTTTACCCCGAGGAACGAGACAGTGGTGCAGACTGACGTAATACTAAACATTACAGTTACAATGGCAGCCTTAACCCAGAGGAACGAGACAGTAGCAAATGAAAGGGCCATATGCCTCAAGAGATGGAGGGGGCACCACCTAACAGACACCAGGTTGCTACTAAGGTACTTACAGGGGCTTTAAGAACGTAAGCTCAAGCCCTTAATTCATTATGCAACTAGATGTGTGCAGCGAGAAGATGTGTATCTTGTAGTAAGGCGATGTGGGGAAGTCACGAAGGAATCACAGTTCATGTTTTTCTCCTGAACTACCACATGATTTATAGTTACAAAAACACTTCAAATCACACTTTCAACACTGAAAATTCCTGGAACATTCTTTTAGCCAACAAATTTCATTTTCTTTTCTTTAAATAATTGTTTATAATTTGTCCATCTCTTCAAAAAAAAGTGTTAAGAGATTTCCACAGGCGGCTTTTTGTTACGAATAATCCATAGAGATTAAGGAGACTACTGTAGAAAAGACAAGCTTGAAACAAGCTTAAAAAATAAAAATGAAACAACTCTGAGTGTAATATATTTTAAATTTATGTTTATGTAAACATGTAATTACATTACCACACACACCAACTAAAACTAAACTATAAGCAAATTCCACAATCACATGTAGAAATAATTAAGAAAACTATGTAATCACGATTACGTAGCTCAATCACGTAAAGAAACAGATAGGTACATCATTTCTGAGAGAATTAGTTAAGACTCCTATACAATCCCGATCTCTACAATCCCGATCTCTACAATCACGATCAATTCAGTCGTGAATAGTAAACAAATAAACAACTATCAACTATCCAATCGCATGCAGAAATAAATAACATAACAATATAATAACAAGTTATAAAATGACGAATAAAATGACAAATAGAAACATCACATCACCATATAGTTACAAGTATTAGGCAAATTTTCTATACAACACCCACTTGAAATATTACCAACCACACAATCCCAAACTAGATACCAAACGCAAAACTACAGAAACCTTCTAGATAGATACAACCACGGCGGCAACTCTCAGACCAATTATTTCGTCTGGACACCACCTTCCGTCTGGCGATTTATCATTCCTCCCTTGCACTAGCCACCCATCTTCTCCAGCCCTCAAACAAGAACATTTGTTTGTTTCCCAAACTATGAAATTACCCAAATTAGCGCCAAAGTCTACATTTCATCTTAGAGACGGATACTCGTTCCTCCTTCACGTATCGGTTTCATAAAAGGAACCGCCATATTTGCTGCGCATGTAAATTTTAAAATTGTTTCCGGTAAGGGGACACCACTCCCCATCTGCCCAAGGTCTAGGGTTACCTCCCTCAGACGCCGGACCCTCACGCCTGGCTGTCATACAGCCAAAAGGGGAGATCATTTGTAGGGAAAGACGAGCGAGAAAGGGAGAAAAGAAGAGGTCGGCCCGGGGACTGTATTAATATAATAACAATGTTCTCATAGATATAGTGCGGTGCAGGGTTACCTCCCTTCATGCTAACCAAGAGTTACTGGCGAGGACCTTGGCTCGATGACGCAGGGGGCACAACCAAAACCAACGAGAGAGTCCGCACGTGAAATCTTCACAGTTTTTACCAACAACACTGCTAGTCACCGCAAGCTGAGCTCACACTGGACGTGGTGGCTATGTACTCTCTTAGATCAGCGTTCTGCAAACGTTCAAGTTTGGCAGACCGGTGGACATGTTCTTGAAATATAAAGGAGGACCGGTGCTGGATAATGAATGACGTAGTCGTTAGCAAAATGTTCACTTTGCGTAGGCCTGCAAGACAGCACTCGTGGGGCGTTTCGTGGACCACCATTTGGTAGCAGTGCTCTAGACGTTATTGTAAGGCAGGGCACAGGTTACTTTGTTTACAGGTTGTACTCATGTTTACAGGTTGTGCTCTAGTTGACAGGTTGTACTGTACTGGACAGATTTTACTCTAGTTGACAGGTTGTACTGTACTGGACATGATTTTACTCTAGTTGACAGGTTGTACTGTAGTGGACAGATTTTACTCTAGTTGACAGGCTGTACTGTACTGGACAGATTTTACTCTAGTTGACAGGTTGTACTGTACTGGACAGATTTTACTCTAGTTGACAGGTTGTACTGTACTGGACAGATTTTACTCTAGTTGACAGGTTGTACTGCACTGGACAGATTTTACTCTAGTTGACAGGTTGTACTTTAGTGCAGTGTTTCTAAAACGTTTTAGTATGGCGGACCGTCAGGAATTTTTTCCATTGCACCAGGGACCGGTGCACTCTTTTCCCTGCACTGACAATTTTTTCTGTCCTTTTTTTGAGAACATCTGCGGACCGGCGGCGGATGGCCCACGGACCGGCACCGGTCCGCGGACCACCACTTTGAGAAGCACTTCTTTAGTGGACATATTTTACGCTAGTTGGCAGGTTGTACTTTAGTGGACATAATGTACTCTAGTTGGCAGGTTGTACTGTTGCTGACAGGCAGTATTTACGCTGCACATTAGATCACAAACTCTGCAGCGATTCACACCAAATGCCTTTAATAAAGTTCTCAATTATTGACATTTTATTTTAACCGTGACAACATTGGTTTTAAAAAAAAATTAATGAAGACAAAAAGATTATAAATGTTGACACTAAAACATTGGTCGGCCTCAGATTTTCTCAAGCAATATTTCCTTAAACTCTAAGTAAAATTAATAGATGGATAACAATGTAAACAGGGTATGAATGCGCCTGACAGGGCATCCTGTCAGGCTCACTCATACCCTGTTTACATGTTATCCATCTATTAATCTATAAGTCTGATTGCAGTCTCACCCACATTTTGCTCACTCTAAATAAAAGTCTACGATAAGTACTGAGCCTGTGTAGAAGTAACTAAAGTAGATACGTGTAGACTTCATCGTGCTGATCACATGACAAAACAAAAGAATGGCTTACGAATTGGGAACTGTGCGTCTGGTCTGTTTAATTGATTTAAAAATAATGACATTTGACAATAGGAAAACTCACTTTTTTCCATATGAATGTCAAGGAAGCGGTGATTTGAGGGGGGAAAAGTGAAATGGGAGACGTTTGGGCAATGACGTAACCATTGTACTGATCTGCACACTCCACACTTTTGACTCAGATGCTGTCATATTCATGATTTACTTCTGGAGAACCGTGGAGTTCTGGGAAACTGCACAACCAGCTGAAGTTATCAACCACGTCATCACACATGGGCGTGTTCTGAGTGGTGTACGGTGGAAACTGGTGAAGGGTGACACTCCTGTAAGGTGGCACATGTTGGGGTTCTATTGGTCTAGGGTGCCAATGTAATTGGGTGCTATTGGTATAGGGTGCTATTGGTGTAGGGTGCTATTGGTGTAGGTGCTATGGGTAATTTGTAGCAGTTATTGGATGAGAAACACCACCTTCACCAAGCTTACCTCAATAACCCCAAGTCCACGGCAAAGAGAGATGCACTCAACAACATACGCTAGGCTGTTCAGCAGAAGCTCCGTCAGATGCAGGACAATTGGCTCGGCAACAAAGCTGACGAGATCCAAGGCTATGCAGACAGGCGTGACTATAAAAACTTCTACGACGCCTTGAAAGAAGTATATGGCCCTACGCCCTCAGGATCCAACCCCTCCTCAGCGCAGACGGTAACACTCTCATCACAGACAAAGAGAAGATCTTGGAGAGATAGGTCGAACATTTCGATGACGTCCTAAATTGCCCTTCGACAATCAACGACGAAGCCATCAATCGTCTACCCCAAGTGCCCACAAACAAAGCACTCGATGACCCCCCAACCTTGCTCGAGACCCAGAAAGCAATCTATCTTCTCTCCAGTGGCAAAGCACCTGGTTCTGACGCCATACCAGCTGAGGTCTACAAGGAGGGGGGAACAGCCCTGACTGAATGGCTCCACCAGCTGTTTCTCTTAATATGGCAGCAAGAGACGATCCCGCAGGACTTCAAAGATGCCACCATCATACATCTATATAAGCGAAAAGGAAGTAGACAGGCTTTTGACAACCACAGAGGCATATCCCTGCTTTCTATCGCAGGAAAGATCCTTGCCAGAACCCTCCTCAACCGCCTCACAGTCCACCTTGACCAAGGACTCCTGCCTGAAAGTCAGTGTGGATTCCGAAAAGAGCGAGGAACCATCGACATGGTGTTCGCTGCCAGGCAGCTGCAAGAGAAATGTCAGGAGCAGAATTCCGACCTGTTCTCCACCTATGTCGACCTGACCAAGGCTTTTGACACGGTTGGCAGAGAGGGTCTGTGGAAGATCATGGCCAAGTACGGTTGCCCAAGGAAATTCATCGTCTTGGTGCAACAATTCCATGAGGGCATGCAGGCCAGAGTCCAGGACAGCGGGGAGTTTTCTGATCCTTTCACAGTCACAAACGGGGTCAAGCAGGGCTGCGTCCTGGCACCAACACTGTTTAGCCTCATGTTTTCCACCATGCTGACAGAGGCCTTCAGAGACGAGGATGTTGGTGTCAACCTGAAGTACCGCACAGATGGCAAGCTGTTCAACCTTCGGAGGCTCCAGGCAAAAACCAAGGTAATGACAGACATCATCAGAGACCTGCTGTTCGCTGATGACTGTGCCCTCAACGCTGTCTCAGAAGCCGACATGCAATGCAGTGTAAACCTGTTCTCCAGCGCCTGCACAAACTTTGGTCTAACAATAAACACTAAGAAGACTGAGGTCCTCCATCAGCCCGCGCCTGGAAGGCCCTACGTAGAGCCCAACATCACTGTCAACGGCCAGAGACTCAACACAGTGCACCGGTTCACATACCTAGGCAGCACACTGTCTCAAAATGTCACCATCGATGACGAAGTGAACGTCAGAATTGCTAGAGCCAGCTCCACTTTCGGCAGGTTGTACCCTAATGTCTGGAACAGAAGAGGCATTACCATCCAGACCAAGCTGAAAGTGTACAGGGCAGTGGTGCTCCCCACACTGCTATATGCTTGTGAAACTTGGACTGTTTATCAGCGCCATGCAAGAAAGCTTAACCACTTTCACATAACAAGCCTCAGGAAGATTCTCGGCATAAAGTGGCAGAACAAAATTCCAGACACAGTGGTACTGACAAGGGCAGGTCTCCCCAGCATCTTCACCCTCCCGATGCAGACCCAGCTTCGCTGGGCAGGGCACGTTGTCCGAATGCCAGACGAGAGACTGCCAAAGAGAATCATCTATGGTGAGCTCCAGTATGGCCAGCGGTCCCACGGTGGGCAAAAGAAACGCTTCAAAGACACACTAAAAGCCTCAATGAAAGCGTTTGCCATCAATCCAGACACATGGGAACGAGCTGCAATGGACCGATCCACCTGGCGCTCTTCCATCCACGAAGGTGCCGGGTCATGCGAGGCAAACCAGATCACCGCCGCAGAAAAGAAGAGGCAAGCCCGAAAGGCCCATGCTGTCAACCCTCCAGGAGATGTCGCACTCGTCCCTTGTCCCTTCTGTTCCCGAACCTTTCGTGCAAGGATCGGCCTAATCAGCCATCTACGCACGCACAGACAACCCTCGGATGACTAGAGTGGTCCTCGTCGTATCGACGGACGAACGAACATTGGTGTAGGGTGCCACTGTTATTGGGTGCCATTGGTGTAGGGACTATTGGTGTAGGGTGCTATTGGTGTAGGGTGCTATTGGTGTAGGGTGATATTGGTGTAGGGTGCTATTGGTGTAGGGTGCTATTGGTGTAGGGTGCTATTGGTGTAGGGTGATATTGGTGTAGGGTGCGATTGGTGTAGGTGCTACTGGTCTAGGGTGCCACTGTTATTGGGTGCTACTGGTCTAGGGTGCCACTGTTATTGGGTGCTACTGGTCTAGGGTGCCACTGTTATTGGGTGCTATTGGTGTAGGGGGCTATTGGTGTAGGGTGCCACTGTTATTGGGTGCTACTGGTGTAGGGTTATTCTGGTGTAGGGTGCTATTGGTGTAAGGTGCTATTGGTGTAGGGTGCTAGTGGTGTAGGGTGCCATTGGTGTAGGGTGCCATTGGTGTAGGGTGTTATTGGTGTAGGGTGCTATTTGTGTAGGGTGCTATTGGTGTAGGGTGCCATTGGTGTAGGGTGCCATTGGTGTAGGGTGCTATTGGTGTAGGGTGCCATTGGTGTAGAGTGCTTTTGGTGTAGGGTGCCACTGTATTGGGTGCCATTGGTGTAGGGTGCCATTGGTGTAGGGTGCAATTGGTGTAGGGTGCCATTGGTGTAGGGTGCTATTGGTGTAGGGTGCCATTGGTGTAGGGTGCTTTTGGTGTAGGGTGCCACTGTTATTGGGTGCTACTGATGTAGGGTGCCATTGGTGTAGTGTGTCACAGTCATTTTTTTTCTCCGCTCCAGCCCAATACTCCTCCCCCCCCCCACACACACACACAGCTGGGACATCTAGAGCAGACGACTAAATAGAAAATAAAAATTGAAAGAGAAAATCAAATTCAAATACGGCTGAAGATTTATAAGATCTATTACAACTTTTATCATTTAGATTCTAGATGAACCAAAATAATATCAGACGCTTTCAGAGACTGGTTGCTGAAAGCAATGGACGTATTATGTCTTGATGATATTGATCGGCAACCCAAAACAGCCGCTAACACTGGGCTGTGTTGGCATGACGTCACATGACCTCTGGCATCGGGTGACACAGACGTATCACGTTTAGTGGCGCGATAGTGTCCACTTACAAGGGGAAAATATCCAGTTTCACAAATATTCATTTTGAGTGAAGTATTCGATTACTCGAGCTTACCTATTCCCAAGACCCTGCTGTAGCGTTTTTGTATATTAGATAACAAGAAAAATTAAGCTTCATGTTACTAAAGGCAGCGAGGATTCGATTACCAGGGGTATCGAAATTCCGAAAAAATTACATTCCACTGACGTGGTCCGACCACCAGCTGTTACTGACGTGCGGTGGTCGGGGTGGTGGGAGACACAAGTACATCAGAGGCGTCACTAAGGGGTGTGGGTGGGGTGAGGACAGCACCGGGTGACACCTAGGGTTGAAAGATGGCTGTCTCAAAAATACTGGACACTAGTGTCGAAATACATGTCAATTGCACAAAAAGCAATTTGCAACATTCTTATTTTCAATATAAAATGTCTGGTATTGCTTCAATTTTTTTTTCACTTGACAAATAACGATAATACCGGACCATCCGGTACAAAAAAACCGGACATCTGGCAACCCTTATGACACCATCACAAGTGTGGGGAGGGACCAAAGTGTGAAAGTCTGCTTGCTCCCGTTATTTGTCACTGGCAGACTCGGAGTAAGTCTATGGGGTAAGACGTGAGAGGGTTTACATCATGAGCTACCGAACTGGGTGACAACGACCCTGAGTGACGCCTCTGAATTACATTCAGGCTTATTTAAAGTAGATCTGTTTTGATAGTGCATATAATACTTTTTTTTAAAAAACTTATGCAATACACTCTGGGAGAAGTTCAATTAAATTCACCTCTTTGCCACGGATTAATAAAAAAAAAGTTCTTGTTATATTTGTTTTCATATGGTTAATCCAACAGACATTTTATTTTCCTTTTCATTTAAGGTGGTTAAAAATTTAGGGTCAGTCATCGAAATCCCGAATGACGTGGATTTAAATGATTGAATGGATAAAATGACATTTCTATTTGTATATGTAAACCAAAAAAGAAAATGACAGTGTTCTAATTGCATTACAATTAAAAACAAACTATATAGATCTATTTACATTAGAGCCAGATGTCATTGAGTTCTAGATTCATGCCAACGTAATTCATATGATGTTCTATTTTGATCAAAGACGTTCATAGCATTAAAAGTCGTATAATCATCTAGTTTCATAACATTCCAAGTCGTTTGATCTCCTTGTTGCACAATAACAAAAGTCATAATAGTTGTTCTTAGTTTCTTATAATCGAAGTCATATGATGTTGTAGTTTTATTTTTAAAAAACCCCAACAAATTCACATGATGTTTTATTGTCATAAAAAGTCTTACTGTGCTCTAGATTTATAGCATACAAAGTCATGTGCTCTTCAAATTTCATAAGAAAGAAAGTCATAACAATTTGTGTTTTTACACTCACTAAAACTCATATGATGTTCATTATCGGTTCACCGACGAAACGGCCCCGGACAAAACGGCCCCGACAAAACGGCCCCGACATAAAGGCCCAGACGAAAACAGCCCCGGAGTAATAGATGGACTAAAAGTAAAATGTCCAATCAAATATTGAATTCGTATTTTTACTCAACTATTCAGTGTCAGGTTTGCTAATAATAAACAAAAATAATGACATCACAATAGTGAATTTAATAGCCTTTACGCGAAATGGTACCAATCGCGGCTGTTTGTTGACAAGAAACAATATAATAACATCACAAATTATAAATTTACAATTTTACCACTTTATTTAAGGGTGAAAAAGTTTACAAAAGCTTAAAATGAAAAAAAAAGTTTTATAAAAAAAAATGTTAACAATTTGTCGGGGTCGTTTTGATCGGGGCCGTTATGTCGGGGCCGTTTTGTCCGGGGCCGATTTGACGGGTCACCGTTCTGTATCATAACAATAAAATTCATCATAAAAATTAAAGTCATATTGTGTTTTAGTTTCATATTAACGAAAGTCATGTTGCGTTCTAGTTTTATATCCCACCTAAAGTAATATGATTGTACAGCTACAAAGCAACCGACTTTATATGATATTCTAGTTTCATAACCAACAAAATGATACGGTGTTCTAGCTTGATAGTAATACATTTAATATAGCTTCTTGTTTCATACCAACCAGAGTCAGAGGATGTTGTGCTTTCGTTGCTTTCGTATTTACTAAAAGTCATATGATATACTCATTTTATAATAACCAAACTCATATGATGTGTTATTAGAAACATGCACTAACTAACTAAATTGTGAGACAATTAGTGAGTTAAATGAACGAATTTTTAAAACTTCAAAATCCAATAGACAATTGAGGGGATCATGATTTTTCCACATCTCAATTAAAGTATATTCAAAATTTGTAGAACTCATCGATTGCTGATTATCATCTCTGGAGAGCTGGAAGATCGTATGGTCAATTTTGAATGTAAGCATTACACAGTCACGTTTCGTAATTTTATGATGCAACGATAGGATGCCATAACGGTAATATAATGTAGCTTAGTGGTTTGTTTTAGGGATAATGAACGCACGCACTTTATAGCTCAAAGACATGCAAAAACAAAATATGCATTTCTGAGACCAGTGTACGATAGTGCAGAATTAACATGATCCCTCGCTGGGTTCGTTTGTATTATTCAGGATGTCATCAACGGGTGTCCTTCAACCCCAGGGAGAAAACTCTGGAGACAATAGCATTTTGTTCTGGGGATGAGAACATTTTGCCTAGAGATTTGAGAACATTTTTGTCTTGAGATGAGAAACTTTGGTCGGGAGATGAGAACACTTTGTGTAGGAATTACACAATTTGTCAAGACTTTACAACAGTCCCCCATATATATTTTACAATCTTTAGAAATCGCAATGACCAAGCCATCCTTGGGATGGAGAAATAACCAAATCATTCGATTGAAACCGTGATAACCAAGTACGGCGTGTGAGTCGGTAATGAAATTGCTAGTCGATTGAAGCCATAATGACCAAGTAAGCTGATTCTTAACCTTAAGGACCCAGTAAGCCGATTTTAAACCGTTATGACGAAAGTAAGGTGATTCTAAACCGTTATGACCAAGTAAGCTGATTCTAAACCGTTATGACCAAGTAAGCTGATTCTAAACCGTTATGACAAAGTAAGCAAATTCTAAACCGTAATGACCAAGTAAGCTGATTCTAAACCGTTATGACCAAGTATGTCCATTCGAAACCTTAATGACCATGTAAGCCCATTTTAAACCGAAATGATCAAGTAAGGCCATTATAGACCGACATGGTCAAGTAAGCTTAGGGATAGAGTCAAAGAGCAAGTAATAAAACGATACTGAAATGATCCTGCTGTAGGATTTACCGGATGCTTGCAAGGAGCCAAAGAGCGAGCACTCTGCAGGGAAGTTTTATGGCACGTTATGTAATGACTATATTTACGCCCAGCCGCGGTAAATTAGTTAGGCAAAGGAAAAACGTAATGAAAGGGAGGCTATGCACATTCTCAAAGTCGTGAAACCCTTTGAGGTTTCAGATAAGATGGTATCAGTTACAGAGGGTGGAAATAAAGGAAGGGTGAGGACGGAGAAACAGAGAAACGATTGGTTTATCTGTGGATGAGCGGTGGATGGATCGTGGATTCACTTGGATGCTAGGTGAACATCAATGGGTTTGTCTAGGTTAGGATTAGTTAGTCTTGACGTAGTGAGGTACGCAGAGTTTGATCTCGTCATTACCATCAGTTAGTCTTGACGTAGTGAGGTACGCAGAGTTTGGTCTCGTCATAACTATCAGTTAGTCTTGACGTAGTGAGGTACGCAGAGTTTGGTCTCGTCATAACCATCAGTTAGTCTTGACGTAGTGAGGTACGCAGAGTTTGGTCTCGTCATAACCATCAGTTAGTCTTGACGTAGTGAGGTACGCAGAGTTTGGTCTCGTCATTACCATAAGTTAGTCATGACGTAGTGAGGTACGCAGAGTTTGGTCTCGTCATAACTATCAGTTAGTCTTGACGTAGTGAGGTACGCAGAGTTTGGTCTCGTCATTACCATCAGTTAGTCATGACGTAGTGAGGTACGCAGAGTTTGGTCTCGTCATAACTATCAGTTAGTCTTGACGTAGTGAGGTACGCAGAGTTTGGTCTCGTCATAACCATCAGTTAGTCTTGACGTAGTGAGGTACGCAGAGTTTGGTCTCGTCATAACCATCAGTTAGTCATGGCGTGGTGAGGTACGCAGAGTTTGGTCTCGCCATAACCATCAGTTAGTCTTGACGTAGTGAGGTACGCAGAGTTTGGTCTCGTCATAACCATCAGTTAGTCTTGACGTACACTGTAAAAAATGCAATGTTTTCTAACACGTTTATACCGTTATTTTACACTAAACTGCTGTAAATGAAGATTTTTTTACTGTTTTTTAAAAAAAAACAGTAAGGTAATGTAATTTAAGTTCGTTTACAATAAAATCCGGTATTAATTTATACTGTAAAAAAATACAATGTTTTTAAACACATTTATACTGTTATTTAACGCTAAATGGTTGTAAATGACTACTTTTCACTGTTTTCCCTTTTTTAACAGTAATGGAGTGTAATCTATGTTCGTCTATAAATATTTTCAATACAGTAAATAAATAAATGAATGCAAGACGTTTTATGGGTTACTAAACATTATATTATCCGATAGACATAAAAGTTTTGGAGGCTGTTGAGTTTACTGCCATGAAGGACAGTGAAAAATATTTTGGCCGGGTGCCCAAAGTAGCCTTTTTTCTTTTATATGAGCTATTTAAAAATATTTTACGGACAGACAAACAGACAAAAAAGAACGAAAGTAAGTTATTAAAAAACGTGGTAAAGAGTGGTCGCTCGATAGTCGTAAGCTGAAGTCCTAGTTTTAGTATTAGCAGTCAAGTCTTGACTTACATTTAATTCTATATTATTTTTTTTCTTTGGTCCTTACGAAATAATATGCCTTTATATTTATTAGTAATATACTATTACTAATATCATGATTTTAAATATAATTACATCTTTCGTATTAAATAGTATAAATAATTTTTTAAATAAATAATAGATTTCCTTTAAAATATGATTAGCCTTATAACGGTTTTTAATTAAACTTGCACTAATTAGGCCGGTGAACCTTAATGTGTTTTCTTTTCTTATGTAAGCTAAAAAAAATTTTATTTTATTCACCCGATCGCAATGAAATTTTGGAAAGCTGTTGAGTAAGCCTACACTCTAGCAAAGTAAAGGTGTATAGTATTTTATTTTAAAATATAAAAATGATTTCAAGTTTTCTTTGAATATCTTTTTCTTCTGCCATTTCTGCAATGCGTGACAGGTAATCTAGCTCAATTTAAAAATCAGTATTAATTATTTCACATGGGAACAGACACATTTTTTTCCACAAATTATCGAGTTCTGACATAATAGTATTATATATAAACATTAGGCATGATTCAGACTAAAATCTATACTGTAGGGGTTTTAAATTTAAAATGTTGCAACGTTTTGGCCCGGGAACCCATAATGATTAATTAATGAAGTTTTGTTTTTCTTATTTAAGCTATTCAATATAAATATTTTAGGGCTTCGGATTAGTCGACCCATCACTTAAAAATTATTGGAAATTTAAAAAAAAATATTTTAAAAAATATATAATTTTTTTTAAAAAAAATATTTTTTTTTAAATTTTTTTTTAAATAGTGGCTGATAAATTACATGAACATTTTGGTTTTAAACTATTGACTGACGGGAATGTTCAAAATGTTGATAAATTTTGCCTACCATTGTTCTAACACTTCGCCTACTTATCAAACCAAATGAAAAGCCTATTAAACTAATGGCAGTAATGGAGTCTGACTCAGAGACAGAAAATGACAACAGCTCTTCTGATGAATTACTGCGTTAAAAAATGGAGATGAAACTTCCCGAATCCATTGACCCTCTACAATGGTGAAAACACCGATATCCGATAATGCAATTCCTTGCCAAGACCGGTTAGTGCATACCAGTTACTACAGTTCCAAGTGAAGGATTGTCCAGATCGGCTGGTTATATTATCAATTAGACCCGCTCATCACTTGAAGCAAATAATGCCAACATACTTGTCTTTTTGCGTAGTTGGTGAAAAGATGACATATAAAGTAATAAAGGAGACATTCCAGTGTTATTTAGATTTTCAACAAGAACGTTTAATAGGCGTTACTTATGTCATCATACATTTTAATTTTTTGGCTTTAATCGAAATTAACGATTAATTAATTGTTAATTTTTCAAAATATAACGATTAAATTTTAATTAATCGTTAACAGCCCTAAGATATTTTTATCATTATTGTATTCTATCGCAATAAAATGTTTGAATTGAAAGTAATTGAGAACACTCCAGGTAAGATTTCAAGTTTAAAAAAAAAGAAGATAATAATAATAATAATAATAATAATAAAATTTAATTTTAAAAATATCTTTAAAAAATATTTAATTATCATTTATATTTTTAAATTTAAAAGCTTTAATATATATATTTTTCTATATTGGAACAGTAAAACTAACAGACAATTTTTTTACTCATTATCCATTCCTTACAATAAATTTTTTTTTAAACAAAAAATTGCAACATGTTTATAATTTAAATGTTTATAAGTAAATATTAAATATTTACTAGAAAATAAATAAGTTTTCTTTAATATTATACTAAATTTGTTTATTATTGTTTATTCAATTTATTTGAAACGTTGTTTCGTTGTATACATGTTTTGTTTTTTAAAATTAGTTGTCTAAATGGGAAACTTCCGGCTTCTACAAATACTACAATCGATAATGGAATTACTTAAACGTGAGATGATATTTCGTCAGTATATTAAGTTTAAATTTCGTCTTTGCGTTTGATTGTATAATTGAATTATTAAGAAACAGGTAATTATTTCATTTGAAATGGTTATATATCTATTTTTATAGCTTCAGCCGTTTAAATTTAATTAAATTCGCCCCAATTCACAATTGATAGTATTGTTGACAGCATGACGGTAAGCCGCCATTGTGTTAAAAAAAGTTTGAGTCGAACTTATTCAGGCTTATTATTCACTGCTTCTATTGTTTATTGCTCATAAGATTGTATGGCCGTATTTAAATATGCCATAACATAATACTAATTTTAATCTTACAGTTGTAAGGATTGAAAACATTTTTAATGGTCCACGGCACATGGCATCACATGCTATTATTATTATGGTCATGGTCATTTTTTATTTTTATGATTCATTCTCGGCAGTCACTGAGTAGTAAGTGTCAACTAAATGTGTCAATAGTTTTAATTGCATTTTATATTTTACCAATAAAAATAGTAATAGTCATTAACTAGCATATTTTGCATTAAATTTTGAATAGCAGATTCAGATATTAAATAATTAAATAATATAAGCCAGTGATTCACTCAGTGACTCAGTGATGTAGCGGGTGTAAATATTTGGCAAGGCCTAAAGTTAAAGCCTAAAACTATACAAGTAACAAGTACAAGTAATAGTAAATTAGCATGGATTACATAGCACACTAGGAAATGTAAGATTTTAAATATTTCCAAAGCACATGGCCCATGGCCATGCTTTAGTGAATAGTTAATGTCCATTACATTTAAGTTGTCATTAGTATTATTAATGAAAATAATAGAAATTAATGACGGTCTACAGGCAGAATAGAAGAGTTCAAGAAATTTAAATATTAAATTTGCGTGGTGTGCAATATACCTTAAACTTATAGGCATAGGACTTAAAATATGTCCGAGGTCCAAAGCACATGGCTTTAGACACTTTAGTCAATAGTTTGTATCTGTTACAATTAGATTGTCAATAGCTTCAATAGTATTATAGTGATCATAATATAATAATGGTCAATATTCATTAATGCATAGCAAATTTTCAATAGGCATTAATTTTGAAATAGAAAATATAGAATAAGCTGGTGATGGAGTGTGCCTAAATATTTGGCAAGACCTATAGGTAGAGGGGTCTAGTCCGAGGCATGTTTAATTTGCACGATGTGCAATGCACCATAGGCCTATAAGATTTTAAATATTTACAAAGCACATGGCGGTACTTTAGAGAATAATTTCTGCCATTATAGTTTCAAAAATATTCCCAATAGACTTTTAAAAATAGTTAAGTATTGGCTTTTGAGTTGACAGAGAGGGTGAGAAGTGGCCTAACATATTTTAGCTATAATAGAACGCACTGAATAATAATTATTCTTTTTCATTACAGAGTCTTGTCCAATTAAATTTTATGTATGAAAGTTAATAAAAAGTTACTTCATAATTATACAGAATAAAAATACAAAGTTGATTGCACTGGAACAGTTAATAAAAGTATAGTTTTATATCGGCTAAATCCGCAGTATTACTAATTAATTAATTAATGATTAATCATTAACAAACGATATGCAAGTCCGCTCAGATTATTGCTAAAATGGATACAAATATAAGATTCCAGACACTTGAAAGACGGTTAAAATGACAATTGAATTTGTTCGACATTATTCTCACTGTCAAAATTTTAAAATTTAAAGTGAGAGTCAGTAACAGTGACTGTTAGTATTATTTGTTAATTTTTATTATCATTTTTATATGCATTACCCAAGTCCAAGGCCTTTAGATAACGTTTGGCATCATTCTCACGGTCAAAACCGCGCGGCAGTGTGAATAACGCTAGGCATTATCCGCACGGTTTACCGTGCAGATAATGTTGGGCATTATTCGCACTGCCAAAACCGTGCGAATAACACTTATGTTTAATAACGCTTAATAATACCTTAAGTTTATGTAAGTTAGGACTCTTCCTGACATCTGTGACATATTTTCAAAAAAACTTGGTTTCAGGTAAAGATCACATGAAACAGGGAGTCTAGGTTAAACTAACTGAACAATACAAGTCTTGGCAAATTATATGCTTTAACATTACCACTACCGATATGTAAGTATTTATACATTTTAAATTAAACAGTAATGAAAGTATAAGTCTAGAAAAAGTTACGAGAATTTATCATTTGTCAACTTTAAAGTCAGTGTATGGCATATAAATATTTATATGCAGAATATTTTTCATGTCTTTTAATATTATTATACAGAATTAAGTAGATGTAGTCTAATTATATTAAAAACTGTTTACATTTTCTTAATTTTTAATAGGTATGTAGTTATGTTATACATGTATAATTTCTGTAACAAAAGGAAAATTGTTATTTGTAATCATTTAGTTAATGATTTTTACTTGAAATTTCAGGTTCTGTCTTTTACAATAACAAAAGGGGAGGTCTTTGATAACAGAATGACCATTGCATACAATAAAAAGATGGATAACCACTTTAAGGTCTGTCATGAAAGGTGTTAAATTTGGATGTTTTCAAATTGAATGTTTTGCTGATTTTAAGTTATATTATAAATAAGTATCAGTCTTAACAAAATTTATCAGTTTATAAATCATGGTAATATTTTTTGGTTCTAATGCCAGTTGAGATATTTAAACCATGTGTACATTTAAACGTTAGTTATAGATTTAACATTTATTTTTTATTATTAAGGTGTTGGTTAAGATTATTGTCACCCTAATTTGGTCAAAACTAGATAGGGTAATATATAATTTGTATTTTGGCTAAGACTAAATATCAATCAGAGCATTTAGATCTCTTACTAGCTGTGCAGTTATCAGATTTGTTTTAATCATAAAGTTCTTTTTTTTTCACTTTCCATTTCAGATAATAGAGAAATAAGGTGGTCTTTGATTACAGATTAGTCAAGGCGTACAATGTCACGACGGATATAATACCAAGATAAAGTGTTCAATATTCGGACTTCATATTGAAATGGTAAGTTGATTTTATTTTGAAAGCTTATTTTTGTGATTATGTCATAATTACACTTATTTAACATGTGAGATTGTATTCTGATTTTACTCTAGAGTGCTACAATATTTATGTTTTAAATCATAAGTAAAGTAAGTGGAAATAGCATCTTGTTTGTTAATTTAGATTTTGCTTACATATCGCCACCTTAGAATAACTGAAGGTTCTAATTCTATATGGCCCGACATAATATCAAATTTTCAAACGCCAATATCTTGTTTGACCAAAAGTTTACATAGAACCTTGTTATTCTAAGGTTAATATGTTTCATAGTTAAATTTTATTTTTATGTATTATTCTTTGTCCTACATATCAGTAAAATTGGGGTTTGAGTAATTTCTATATATTAAAATATAAAATATTCTATTATCCCATCTCAATGACTCTACTTAATTTTATAGGGTTACACGTTTTATTGAAAGTTAAGTGAATATCTTCAAGTCAAAAAGTTCTTTGGGAGTGTATTACAGATACCCTTTGACTTTTGTTGTACCATGATTTGATTTGTACTATTTCTTTTTTTTTAAAGCCTGCCAGCACTGGAGGAAATTGAAGAAAAATCTTTGCCCCCTACACCTCATCTAATTCTAAGGGGTATGTGAAATATTTAGTGAATTTAAACACTTTTTTTTTGGTTTCCTTTACGTTTTCACATTAATTTTTTAAAATAAAACTTGAAAAGTTGCTTTCATTTGAATACCCTTGTCTTAGGGTAAGACTTACATGGTTTTAATGTTTTGCACCAGTAAATTGTTATTTTGTTTCTAGGTAACAGTCTCATGGGAGTTGAGGACTGGATGCTTTCCATTGATGGCAAAGTAGTCATCCATGCTGATGAGAATGATTTTCTAAAGGCTGTTGGTTGCCTCTGCGGTGCCTATTACACATTCAACATTAAATATGATACAGAAGCAATCTCAACTTTGGAGTTTTTGCAAAGGTTAGAAATTTATGTTTTCATATGTGATTAAATGTATTTGTAAATTTCATTTCAGAAGTATTTACTCTAATTTTCCTTTTTTCCACAATTAATTTTCCCTCTATGAACAAGTTTTTAACTATCTGGTATGCGTCCCTCTCCGCCTTATGGTTGCAGATGTTAAGATTAACTAGTAAAGGCTCTTTCCAGATTATATAGATAATTTTAACGTTTAATGCCCAAAAGCGAGGTAATGCGCGCCTTGTCTCTAATCCCAAAGCGCGGTAATGCGCGCCTCGATGGCACTCTTTAGTAATGAGATCATAAAAAAAAGAAATTCTTCATTTAGTGAGAGAAGCTTTAGTCGACTTCCGTAAATGGCGACGGTTGCCTTTGCTAGTGTTATCGCTCCATTCGCAAAGTTGTGCGTGTTTTAATTTTAAAAAAAATTTCTTTTTTTTTGTTGAAGATGTGATTTTGCTATGCTTTTTTGTAAATATAATAGTACTAAACTACAGATAAAATTAGTATTAAACTCAAGTCGGTCTTTTGGATACATAAAATAACCATTCTTATCCTAAAAGATGAAGTCAGTATGATAATAATAATGTAATATAAATTCCGTAATTTTTTAAAATTGCATAACCAGTTGATCGCAATTAAAGGGAAATCCTTACGGGACTGAGGCGGAAGTTTACAGAAAACCTTATGGGGCTTTAAACGTTAATAAACTAAATTTTGTGTTGTCTTTTTCTACTTTGTCTTCTGAATCGTTTTCTTCTAGTCATGTTATTATTGTTATACTTCTTTGTTGAAATCTTAGCCAAGGAGGTTTAGTATTCATTAACCCATCTTTGTGTGCCCTTTTATTCAGCCAACAAGAAACTTATAGCAAAACTGTTTTTTGAGAAGCAGCTTTCTCTTGGAAGCTGAAATAACTAAGTTTTTTCACCAATTATTTAAAAATATTTTTTAAAGTTTTGTTATTACTTTTAATTTATCAAATTTTTCTTGCCCATTTTAAGAAAACCTTCAATTTTTTTTAATTAAAAAAAAAGAATTTAAAAAAATTTTAATTAAAAAAAAATTAAAAAAAAATTAAAAAAAAATTAAAAAAAAATTAAAAAAAAATTAAAAAAAAATTAAAAAAAATTAAAAAAATTTTTTTTTAAAAATTCATCAATTTTAAAAAATGTATATATATAAAAAAATAAAAAAGTTTTAAAATTATGAAATGGTTTTAATTCTTTTCTTTTTTATTTTTTTTATGACAATGACTGGTTTTGTATTCAACCTTGGATGCTTTGAAATGCTCTGGTTGAACATGTAATTTTCAAAAACACTTACTGCTATCAATGTATTGTGTGTTTTTACATTTTAAGCTTTCCTTTAAATGTATTTTCAGTTACAGAATTTAATAAACCTGTTATTCCTTTCTTTTTCAATTAGGTGGATGCAAGATAAAAGAAAATGGCAGCAGCACACCCAGTAAAGGAAAAGCAACAGAAGAAGGCGTTGGCAGAAAAGTTGCAAGCGTAATAAGAGATCTCTCAGACTTTGAATGTACACAAAGAGGAATGTTGATACTGTTATGACCTGAATGGACTTAATAAAAAAATGTATTAATTTTTAAAATACTTATCTCATTTTTTTGCGTCCAGTTTGTATTGCTTATTAGTAGCTAATGTTAAAACAAGGGCTGTATTAATGAGGGTGGGGGGGGACTGCCCTAAAATGGAGGGGGGGTGGTTATCGTTTTTTTTTATTAACGTTAACGGTATCCTAAGATTTTACGACATTCCGTCGTAAAATAACGGTAAGCCAAAAACGATAAGTTATCGCTGCGGTAAGTTACCGTTAAAAAGCGCTTAGTTAATGGCAGCTAGTACACGATAACTTACTGTCGTTTTACGGTAAGATTTTTTACAGTGTAGTGAGGTACGCAGAGTTTGGTCTCGTCATAACCATCAGTTAGTCTTGACTTAGTGAGGTACGCAGAGTTTTATCTCTTCATTACCATCAGTTAGTCTTGACGTAGTGAGGTACGCAGAGTTTGGTCTCGTCATAACTATCAGTTAGTCTTGATGTAGTGAGGTACGCAGAGTTTGGTATCGTCATAACCATCAGTTAGTCATAACGTAGTGAGGTACGCAGAGTTTGGTCTCGTCATAACCATCAGTTTGTCTTGACGTAGTGAGGTACGCAGAGTTTGGTCTCGTCATAACCATCAGTTAGTCATGACGTAGTGAGGTACGCAGAGTTTGGTCTCGTCATAACCATCAGTTAGTCTTGACGTAGTGAGGTACGCAGAGTTTGGTCTCGTCATTACCATCAGTTAGTCTTGACGTAGTGAGGTACGCAGAGTTTTATCTCTTCATTACCATCAGTTAGTTTTGACGTAGTGAGGTACGCAGAGTTTGGTCTCGTCATAACTATCAGTTAGTCTTGACGTAGTGAGGTACGCAGAGTTTGGTCACGTGATAACCATCAGTTAGTCTTGACGTAGTGAGGTACACAGAGTTTGGTCTCGTCATAACCATCAGTTTGTCTTGACGTAGTGAGGTACGCAGAGTTTGGTCTCGTCATTACCATCAGTTAGTCATGAAGTAGTGAGGTACGCAGAGTTTGGTCTCGTCATAACCATCAGTTAGTCTTGACGTAGTGAGGTACGCAGAGTTTGGTCTCGTCATAACCATCAGTTATACTTGACTTAGTGAGGTACGCAGAGGTTTATCTCTTCATTACCATCAGTTAGTCTTGACGTAGTGAGGTACGCAGAGTTTGGTCTCGTCATAACTATCAGTTAGTCTTGATGTAGTGAGGTACGCAGAGTTGGGTCTCGTCATAACCATCAGTTAGTCTTGACGTAGTGAGGTACGCAGAGTTTGGTCTCGTCATAACCATCAGTTAGTCATGACGTAGTGAGGTACGCAGAGTTTGGTCTCGTCATAACCATCAGTTAGTCTTGACGTAGTGAGGTACGCAGAGTTTGGTCTCGTCATAACCATCAGTTAGTCTTGACGTAGTGAGGTACGCAGAGGTTTATCTCTTCATTACCATCAGTTAGTCTTGACGTAGTGAGGTACGCAGAGTTTGGTCTCGTCATAACTATCAGTTAGTCTTGATGTAGTGAGGTACGCAGAGTTTGGTCTCGTCATAACCATCAGTTAGTCTTGACGTAGTGAGGTACGCAGAGTTTGGTCTCGTCATAACCATCAGTTAGTCATGACGTAGTGAGGTACGCAGAGTTTGGTCTCGTCATAACCATCAGTTAGTCTTGACGTAGTGAGGTACGCAGAGTTTGGTCTCGTCATAACCATCAGTTAGTCATGACGTAGTGAGGTACGCAGAGTTTGGTCTCGTCATAACCATCAGTTAGTCTTGACGTAGTGAGGTACGCAGAGTTTGGTCTCGTCATTACCATCAGTTAGTCTTGACGTAGTGAGGTACGCAGAGTTTGGTCTCGTCATAACTATCAGTTAGTCTTGACGTAGTGAGGTACGCAGAGTTTGGTCACGTCATAACCATCAGTTAGTCTTGACGTTGTGAGGTACGCAGAGTTTGGTCTCGTCATAACTATCAGTTAGTCTTGACGTAGTGAGGTACGCAGAGTTTGGTCTCGTCATTACCATCAGTTAGTCATGACGTAGTGAGGTACGCAGAGTTTTATCTCTTTATTACCATCAGTTAGTCTTGACGTAGTGAGGTACGCAGAGTTTGGTCTCGTCATAACTATCAGTTAGTCTTGACGTAGTGAGGTACGCACAGAGTTTGAGTTGGGGTCGAGGGTCTCGTCATAACTATCAGTTAGTCTTGACGTAGTGAGGTACGCAGAGTTTGGTCTCGTCATTACCATCAGTTAGTCATGACGTAGTGAGGTATGCAGAGTTTTATATCTTCATTACCATCAGTTAGTCTTGACGTAGTGAGGTACGCAGAGTTTGGTCTCGTCATAACCATCAGTTAGTCTTGACGTAGTGAGGTACGCAGAGTTTGGTCTCGTCATAACCATCAGTTAGTCTTGACGTAGTGAGGTACGCAGAGTTTGGTCACGTCATAACCATCAGTTAGTCATGACGTAGTGAGGTACGCAGAGTTTGGTCTCGTCATAACCATCAGTTAGTCTTGACGTAGTGAGGTACGCAGAGTTTGGTCTCGTCATAACCATCAGTTAGTCTTGACGTAGTGAGGTACGCAGAGTTTGGTCTCGTCATAACCATCAGTTAGTCTTGACGTAGTGAGATACGCAGAGTTTTGTCTCGTCATAACTATCAGTTAGTCTTGACGTAGTGAGGTACGCAGAGTTTGGACTCGTCATAACTATCAGTTAGTCTGGTATGCAACTTATAAGTAACTTTTAGCGTTGACATGATTAGTTAAGGATATTGTCACTTTGGAAGGCTGATACTGATGTAAATATAAGATTTTACATGCCCAGTCTAAAGTATGCTGGGGGCATAGACCAAATTTACGTGAAGCATAGCTGCTTGCTTTCAGGACAATGTGTTCATGTGCACTTGGCAGCTTGCCGTGTGGACCTAGTCTGAGGCTGTGTGGCACACATTATGTTGTGGACCTAGTCTGAGGCTGTGTGGCACAAATTAGGTTGTGGGCCTCATTGTATGAGACTTTGTGTCACGCATTAGGTCGTGGGGCTAGCCTAAGTCTGTGTGTCATGTATTAGGTAGTGGGCCCTAGCCCTAGTCTTAGGTTTTGTGGCGTAAATGGTTGCGAGTGTAACCTGGTTAGCAGGTTGCCATTAAAGTGTAGTCTCCACTTGCAGAGATGAATCTAAGCAATCTAGGTATCGACTTCAGTTAGAAGGTCTCAAGCTGCATGGTCTAAGGTCTCAAGCTGCATGGTATAAGGTCTCAAGCTGCATGATCTAAGGTCTCAAGCTGCATGGTCTAAGGTCTCAAGCTGCATGGTCTAATGTCTCTAGCTACATGGTCTAAGGTCTCTAGCTACATGGTCTAAGGTCTCAAGCTGCATGGTCTAAGGTCTCAATCTGCATTGTCTAAGGTCTCAAGCTGCATGGTCTAAGGTCTCAAGCTGCATGGTTGAAGGTCACAAGCTGCATGGTCTAAGGTCACAAGCTGCATGGTCTAAGGTCTCAAGCTGCATGATCAAAGGTCTCAAGCTGCATGGTCTAAGGTCTCAAGCTGCATGGTCTAAGGTCTCAATCTGCATGGTCTAAGGTCACAAGCTGCATGGTCTAAAGTCGCACTCTCCATGGTTTAAGGTCTCAAGCTGCATGGTTTAAGGTCACAAGCTGCATGTTCTAAGGTCACAAGCTGCATTGTCTAAGGTCACAAGCTGCATGGTCTAATGTCTCAAGCTGCATGGTCTGCTCTTGACACACATGAAGCCAAGTGTCTTACAAGCTCCAGTGTCAAATGGCTAGTCCGTGTGTCAGTTTTCACGGTCTAGTATCAGCTTGCATGTACTTGTTTCAAGTTACAGGATCTAGAGTCCAGTTACACGTTACGAATAGGGTAACAAGGCGCAGACTCTGGTTACATGAACCAGTGTTAGCTTACAAAATCTGATCTCTCGATCAGCGCTGACATTTGGGAAGGATATGCTCCAGTTAACAGCAGGAACATAGTTAAGTCGGAATCGTTCTAACATGAGTTGAAGTCTGCTTTGTTTCTGACCTGGAAGAGAAGTTGAAGCAGTGGGCGAGAGATTGTACTGGTAATCAGATATTTTAGATTATAGATTGGTTAATCAGTAAGGGAATATATGTCACTTTATTGCATATTGCAAAAATGACTAATAGAAAATAGGGTTCTGGAAAAAATAGGAGTCTCGAAAATTAGCTCTTTTTAACGCAATTTCTCACGGGAAAATGTCTGTCCTGTCTGTTCAAACTTGCGCAAGCAACTACTCCTGAAAATACCAGATAGAGGGTTCGGGTCTGTTGCAAATATGTTAAGTAGGTCCCAAGGATGTGCACGGGCCAAAAAATTCCAGAAAAGATTTACCGGATTTCCTGGAAAATAAAAATAACATAAAAAAGATCAGGATTTTGTCAATTTCTCGGCAACCATAATAGCTATCAGGTTGAAACAAACGCCAAACGATAGCTGATAATATTTTAAAAAAATATTGGAGAAGGGATTTTAGAAAAATCTCTTTTCGTTCGACTCCCGTAATTTTAGCAGCATAATTTGTAGATTAGCAATTGTTTTGTTTACTTTCAGAATTATTGATTTGAAATTACTTTTAAATGCAATCTATATTGATGTCCCTTGAAAAAAAAAGTCGGAAATTCTTTGTTTGAAATTGCGTTTTAAATACTCATTCGAGTTTTGTGAGTGAGGGGAAAAAAAAGGATTATAAATGAATGTTCGATAAATATAAAAGGGAGAGAGTAATTTATCTCAAAATAAGATTTACAAATATTTTAGGCTGATAGTTGCAAACACAGAAGTTGATAAAACTAAAGTTTGTAACAAAAATGTACAATCAAATTTAGTTAGAAACTAAAGTTGCGGTCTGTGAAAATAAAGGTTGAGAATATTGGAGCATTGAAAAATTAAACATTGATAAAAATGAGTTTTAGGAATTGGGAAACATTTTAAAGTTAAGAGTTGAGAAAATTGACACTTGGAAATAAAAATGAATGTTGGAAGTTTAGAGGATTTTAAAATTTAATATTCGAAATGATAAAAGTTGCGAATACAACACACTGAAATGAAAACACAGCGAATCCAAAGTTCCTCTATAGGAAAACTACACACTAACAATAAAATCTAACCGCGGCCGACAGCAAAGAACACGAATGTCCATGTAGGCCAATCCCCTTTTTCAAGGCATAAACTTCCTGTCACCATAGAGAATGTCCCCTACAATCGGATGGCATTTCTACCAATTTGATCCCTATTCCAATCGATAACCCCGGCAAATCGCTCAGGATCTGAAAGACGTCCAAGAATTTTTTTATTTTTTTTTGCCCCACGATCAGGGGAGTCGCGTTCGATTTGTGGGATGGGGAGGAGATTTCGCAAGGGCTCAGGGAAGCCAAGACTTTTAGATCTCATAACATATTCTCTGAATCAGTGAGCTTGAAGGTAAATAGGACTATTAGCGGTAAGACAATCAGCAGGCATGCCAAGAAGGCAGGTAAGTCTAAGAACATATAATACGTACTTCAGGTAAGACTTAAAGAAGGTAAGAATAAGAGCAGGTAAGACGAACAGCAGGCAAGTCTAAGAGCAGGTAAGACTAACAACAGGTAAGACGAACAGCAGGTAAGTCTAAGAGCAGGTAAGACTAACAACAGGTAAGACGAACAGCAGGTAAAACTAACAGCAGGTAAGACTAACAACAGGTAAGACGAACAGCAGGTAAGTCTAAGAGCAGGTAAGACTAACAACAGGTAAGACGAAAAGCAGGTAAAACTAACAGCAGGTAAGACTAACAGCAGGTAAAAGTGTCGGCAGGTTTGAATAGCTGAGTACTTATCTTGTGGGATATGCTATCTAACTTGTGAAATATGTTACCTAACTTGTGAGCAACGTTTCCTCTATGGATCGTTAGTCGGTGTGCAAAGTAAAAATAACCACTGTGCAAAGTTGCACAGCATTCATTTTTTGTGAAATATTTTACAAAATTTGCTGCGCGGTAATTCTAAACCGCTGCACGGCATCGTTCAGATATCTGCACGGCCGCAGCCGCAAATCCGCGCAGCTTTAAGGGAACATTGCTTGTGATACATGTTACCTACCTTTTTAAGACATGGTACCTATCTTGTGGCATGTGTTGCCTAACTTCAGGGGATTTCTATCTGGATTCTTAACATTTTAATGTTTTCTAACGTGTCTTGGTGAATCAGGTTTTTCCGGCTGGCCAATGGTTTTCTCTTAACACTTTAGTACAAAAAATTATGACATAAATTCGCTGCTGGAGTCCCAAGTGAACAGACACAAGAACCAACTGATTGGTGCCACGAGTTCAATTATGGACGGTGAATCTTTTATTGTTTCATTCGCAATGTTTTCAAGACTCAGTCAGATTCTGTTGCAGTCGAAGAAAGAGGAAATGACGTTGAAGAATTAAATTTCTTACTAATTTGTCAAGGCAAAGTCAATCCCCTCCTACCTTCATTCAAAAGATTTTAAAAAAAATTTTTAAAGTATTTTTTTATTTTGGTTTTAAATATCCCCTTTATCCACATACTAATCCCTGCTAATCCCTGCTACTCCCTGATTTGTGATTATTGCATGATGAGGAATCTCCGTCTGAATTACACCGGAAACAAAATTCACCTCAATTCAGAATACATCTTAAATGAGAATTAATATCAAATCAAAATACATCTTAAATCAGAATAAACCTAATCAGATTTCACCTCAGTTCAGAATATATTTCATAGCAGAATACATCTCAATTCAGAATACATCTCAAATCAAAATATTTCCATATCAGAATACATCTCTGAAACATCTCAAATCAAACTATTTCCATATCAGAATACATCTCTGAAACATCTCAAATCAAACTATTTCCATATCAGAATACATCTCTGAAACATCTCAAATCAAAATATTTCCATATCAGAATACATCTCTGAAACATCTCAAATCAAACTATTTCCATATCAGAATACATCTCTGAAACATCTCAAATCAAACTATTTCCATATCAGAATACATCTCTGAAACATCTCAAATCAAACTATTTCCATATCAGAATACATCTCTGAAACATCTCAAATCAGAAAAAAGAAAACTACAATAAATGATAACTCAACGTCAGTCTTACAAGAATCACTGTTTTTTTTCCAAAGGACATCATTTATTTCTTGACCATATATTTTATTCATCTCTCCTCATCAACTGATATTATTCGCCACCAGTCATTAAAAAAAAAGAACAATGAAGCAATCTTTTTCAGAAAGGAGCAAAATTGCTTCATTCACATGGCCCCTTTAAGATTCCTTGAATTACAACCGCTCGGGATATAGATCAGCTAATACAAAAATCTGCCAGCGCGAAGATAGAGAAAAAAAATCCAACCAATGAGATTATGTTTCTCACTCAGATCGTCTGCACAAAATCAGGAGAGTTATTAATTTATCTCTAAGATCGTTTGGCTTAAAATAAGCCTAACCCGAAGCTCGCCTCTGGGCTGGTATTTGATACAAGATTTCGTGACGTGAAACGCATGGCTCGCGCGCCAAGTCTTGGTAGTTTATTAAATTTTTAATGAAAAGGCGGATCAATTTCTTGGTATTGTAATGCTATCGAATTATCAATGCAGTTTGAGTGTCAGCTAGGTTTGTCTATGATCTCTCTCTCTCTCTCTCTCTCTCTCTCTCTCTCTCTCTCTCTCTCTCTCTCTCTCTCTCTCTCTCTCTCTCTCTCTCTCTCTCCCTCCCTCTCTGTCTCTCTCCCTTACGTTTTATTTGTTGAGTCGTAATACTTGTCACTCCCTCTACCTTTACCCTCATGAGTTATGTATATCCCACTACTCATTCCCTCTATCTCATCCATACTCAAGTGTATATAACTTATTCTTTCTATCCCCCTCTCTCATTAAGAATGTCCCTTTCCAAAGTTTCTCTTCCTCTCTCATCATTGCTTTAGTATATATATCTCACTTATCTATCTCTCTCTCTCTTTCTATCTCTCCTTGCCTCATCACAACGTCGTTACATCT
This sequence comes from Ampullaceana balthica, assembly GCA_944989445.1. NCBI lineage: Eukaryota > Metazoa > Mollusca > Gastropoda > Lymnaeidae > Ampullaceana > Ampullaceana balthica. The sequence continues at coordinate 314,177 of CALYLW010000506.1, read as the reverse complement.
CATTTATTTCCAGCAAAAAATATTTTCTACATTCCTCCACTTCCCCTACCCTGCTGCTCTATAGTAAACAATTTTTAAAAATTATTATTTAAGTGTATTTTGAGTGTATAAAATGAAAATTAAAAAAATATCGAAATATATATTTTTAAAAAACAACAACTGAACAGATCTAAAGTCCTTTCTTCATTTCAACCGAGTCTTTAAAATCAAAGCGCAGTGAGAATGTTTAACTGTCATGCATAAAAAGCACTGTACAAGAAAGTATCTTCATCGTCCCTTGTCTTTCTGTTGCATATCATCCTGATTCCTTTTCCCGTTGACTTGCCATCAAGCTGTAATGCTCAAACCTAAGGCTAATGAAGACATTTTGTGATGTGATACCAGCAGTGAACTCCTAGTCGCGTGGTCCGACTTCGTGCTCTTACAAACCTTAATAACATTCAGCGCATTCCGGGTTCTTGTTTCCCCGTCAACATTGCATTACGTTTTTTTGTAACATTGCATTACGTTTTTTGTAACCCTAATTACGACCTTGTTCACACGCTATTTCCCGTGGGCAGTTTTTATTGTTTCCTTAAACTGCTCCATGGTATTTAGAAAGAAAGAAAAAATTCCGCCAAAGAAGGGCATGGTAATTCAATAAATTGTTTAGTATTATGACAAAAATGATCAAATAGATACAATATTACTAGACTTCTCAAAAGCATTTGACAAAGTTCACCACCTTAGTTTACTTAAAAAACTTAACCACTTTGGAATCTCAGGTTCCTTACATCACTGGATCCAAGACTTCCTTTTGGGCAGGGAGCAAACTGTAATAATTAATGGATCTAAATCTGCACCAATAAAGGTTAACTCAGGAGTTCCACAAGGAACTGTGCTAGGTCCCTTACTCTTTTTAATTTATATAAATGATTTACCCAACAAAATCTCAACAGGTACAAAAGTTAGGTTATTTGCTGATGATTGTATAATCTATAGAACAATTAAATCAGAACAAGATAGCAAAATTTTACAAAAAGACTTAGATGAATTGATAAAATGGGAAACTAACTGGAGTATGTCTTTCCACCCAGAAAAGTGTCAACTGTTAAGAGTAACAAAGAAAAAGAAACAAATAAATTCAAAATATTACATTCATGGAAAAGAACTGACCCAAACTAAAGATGCAAAATACTTAGGAGTCTTAATAAATGAGAAACTATCATGGAATCCGCATGTCAATGAAGTTATTAAAAAATCAAACAAAACCTTAGGCTTTATAAAAAGGAACTTTAACAAATGTAATAGAGATATAAAACTAAAATGCTACCTCACTTTGGTGAGACCTGTACTAGAATATGCATCTTCTGTATGGGACCCATCCACCAAAGAAAACATTGATAAACTAGAACAAATTCAAAAAAGAGCTGCCAGATTCATAACAGGAGAATATTCGAAACTGACAAGAATAACACCATTAGTTAAATCATTAAACCTTGAAACACTTGAGGATAGAAGAACCAAGAGCAAAGTAGTAATCATACATAAAGCAATTAATTCTAATTTATAAATACAACACAAAGATAACTTAATACAACCCTCAGATAGACATAAGGATAAAAACACCTTTCTTATTCCGTATGCAAGAACAAACACATACAAGTTTTCCTTCTTCCCGTCCGGAATTCGGGCGTGGAATGGGTTGCCTGAAGAATCCAGGAAAACCAACACTTTATCAACATTTAAATCTCTAATAAAAATGCAGGACTAAACACAAACCATAGATAAGCGTAGGACGCAATAATCTTCTGTATAGAAGGAGCGTCTGTAAACAGATAAGATAAGATAAGATAAGATAAGATAGTACATTTCTAATGATTCAAGTCTCAAATGGACTTTCCAAATAATTCAATTCGCAAATAGACTTTCCCAATAACTCAAGTCTCACGAAGGCATTTCCTAAAAATTAGGTCTCAAATATGCATGACCAAAAATTCAAGTCTCCAACAGAATTTTCCGATGATTTTAGTCTCAAATAGGCATTACAAATAGATCTAATTCAAGTCAAATAGAAATTTGAAATTACCTTTGTTTAACGTCTCAAATGGAAATGTATATATAACACACTGCAGGAGCCTAGTAAACCGTCTATCATAAATTCACAAAATCACTAAGATAGTAGTCTAGTAACGTGTAATCCAGCATACGATCTAGAGCAGTGCTTCTCAAACTTTTTAGTATGGCGGACCGGCAGGAATTTTGCCATTGCACCAAGGACCGGTGAACTATTTTCCCTGTATTGACGTGGTAGCGAAATGTTATTTATTTAATTTTATTTGTTTCATTTTACGTGCTTATGACGAAAAATTGACATATTCTATGGGGTTAGTAATAATGGTTTCAAGTAAGGGATTATAATTATATTTTTCTGTCCCTTCTTGATAACTTCTGCGGAGCGGCAGCGGATGGCCCACGGACCGGCACCGGTCTGCGGACCACCACTTTGAGAAGAACTGATCTAGAGAACCAGTTGACAAGTTTATCCACCGCACAACGTACCGACACAATATCATCACAATCTCTTTATTTAGAAACTTACTATGCCTATGATTTTTTATCAAATACCTGTGGTTTGAATGAAACTTTCCTCGGAGATTCTTAATTTTTAAAACTTGCATTAACAATAATTCATTATTTGGTCATGTGGCTAAAACAGGAACCCAATACGTACACGGTAAGTCTTTTTGGTGGCATTAGATTTTTTATGAACCGCTGAGGTCTCTGTGTGAAAAGACGTTCTCCATTTAATTAAACATCGTATGGCGTAAATGGTCTTTATTATCCTCAAGTACAATACCCTTCTATGTGTCTACGGCGAAGAATAATTTAATTTATTGATCTGTTTTTTTTTATAAAACGCATTCTCGATTTGTAAAGTTGCTTATATGTAAAGAAATGTCAAGAGTTAACCCACACATCCTCGTCCCCCGTCATTAAAAAAAAATGCTTCCATATCTGGACTAATGGTGACCGAAGACGTAAAGAACCAACTCTGACCCATAGCACGCTCTTTGGGGAATGTTTTTCTAATAAATTACGGTATAACCACAGACAATTCTCTGTAACTGCCAGCGCTGTGACCGTATAACCATGCGCAATGAGATGATGTTGTCTCTCGTATGAGCAGACATATAAAAAGACTAACCTATTAAAACCCAGATGGACAAAAAAAAGCACATGTCTGAAACCTAGTGCTGAAACCCCAGACCATACAAGGTGTCTCAAAACAAGTGCTATCCAACCCAATACCTGATGTCTCAAAACAAGTGCTATCCAACCCAAGACCATATCAGATGTCTCAAAACAAGTGGTATCCAACCCAATACCTGATGTCTCAAAACAAGTGGTATCCAACCCAAGACCATATCAGATGTCTCAAAACAAGTGGTATCCAACCCAATACCTGATGTCTCAAAACAAGTGGTATCCAACCCAAGACCATATCAGATGTCTCAAAACAAGTGGTATCCAACCCAAGACCATACCATCTGTCTCAAAACACTGCAAGGAGTCTGAAACCAGGTGCTATCCATTTCAAGACCATACACTCTGTCTCAAAACAAGTGCTATCCAACCAAAGACCACACACGTTGTCTCAAAACAAGTGCTACGCAACCCAAAAACCCATACAAGGTGTCTCCAGCCAAGTGCTATCCTACCATAAGTCTGAAACCCAATACCGACCGACCCAACATAAGAGCACGCAAGCCGCTCAACCTAACTTGCCGGTGCGCTGTTCAACCCAACACCGCACAGCTTCAGCCCAGACCAGACTGTTGTTAAATCAAGCTCCTTACTCTACCCTAAGAACCAATCGATCAACATAAGAACGCCGATTGTCATGACAGCAACGACCACAGCGATTTTCCCTATCACTTTATCCCACCAAGTTCCTTCTAGGCGACAAGTTTCAAGTTTTTTCTTTGTTCCGCCCTTGCCCCCCATCCGCCCCGCGCCTTCGTCTCATGGGTCTCAGATTTCCCAGGAGAAAACAAAGCAAGGGCACCCAATGTATGTCTCCCGTTCGCTTTGCCTATGACATGCCTAATATTTGCAAGCGTCTAATGTTACCGGTTGTCGAAAGGTAAACAGAACAAGTCTAATGAGTAACTTGTTTCTCCCTCTGCGGTTTAAAGCTTAGGACGCGGGTGTTAGTTTGTGAGTGGGCTATGGGGATAATTTTATTTTGTTTAATGAAAGGTTCTTAAATTGCGTGACGTGGGTGCAAAGCTGTCCATTAAATCGAAGTCGAAGTCTTTGAAACTAGGCCTAAATGTGTACACTACATTTTTTTTAAAAGTCATGCAGTTGGAAAGGATGCATCAACTAAGACTATGGTTTTTCATATTAAGATTTAGCCTCAAACCCTCTCAATAAAATCTCAGGAAGACGTCATTTTACAATGCGATCTTAGAATTATCAGGCAACATTGGCGTTTACATAACATTTATGAATTTTTAAAATTAAATTTATATGAAAACAGTTACCGTTATGATTTACATAACAGTTTTAGAACCCTTCATTTAAAACAAAGATTTTTGTTTGTATGCGGGTTGGAGGGAACGGGTGAAGTGATCATGTAAACACAACGATTTGAATGGGATGAAAACTGCACTTGGATGCAAGGCTGAACAGATCACGTGACCTAATCTGTTCCAATCGAATGAGAGACTGAGTGATAGGGCACAATTATATGCAGGTAATCTACCGATGTTTACGGTATGTGGGCCTGGTCTTCCAGTCATGGAAATCGACACGGGGAGAGTGGAGCCGGCACGGGAGCTTGTTGTTGGCACGGGAGCTTGTTGTCGGCACGGGGGCTTGTTGTTGGCACGGGAGCTTGTTGTCGGCACGGGACCTTGGTGTCGGCACGGGAGCGTAGGCATGGGAACTTGGTGTCGCAACGGGAACTTGGTGTCGCAACGGGAACTTGGTGTCGCAACGGGAACTTGGTGTCGGCACTGGAACTTGGTGTCGGAACGGAGGCTAGGTGCCATTGCTATACAAGTGTCTGATGCAGACTTGATTAGCACGGGTGGGGGAGGGGGAGAGACATTGTTCTCAACACCATGTGTGGGGAAATTTTTTAAAAAATGGGTCAACAAGGCAATAAGACTGACTAAGGCGGTTGTCTCTCTAAGGTATATGCCTCTTTCATGTTACTCTCTTACAAACCTTTACCTCAATTAGTCACCGGACCAACAAATATCTTACACCAAGAAGTTTCTCAACAAAAAACCATTCGCAAAGCTCACAATTTCCCTTACATCGAATACAACACAATCTTCCTTACATCACTTAGAGCATAATCTTCCTTACGTCACTTAATGCAAAATGTTCCTTAAATCACTTGGTGCACACTCATGTAGGCAAAGAGAAAGCCTTGCTTTTTCAAATACTTTTTTTAAAAATTCGCACCTCAAACCCCCCCCCCTTTTTTTTTCCAGCCCCACAAGTGCAGGTCTGTTGCATCGTGAACAACTTTTCCTCCTGGTACCTGGAAACTTAAGCCGACCGCTCTCTCGTGGCCTGATAGAAGCCCTCAAATGACAATATAAAATTGTTTATGGACATGCTGCTGGATCTGAGATGTGATGGATGTGAAGCAGATAGAGAACGTTTCTTGTTTGTTATTGGGTGGGGGGCGGGCGGCTGTAAGAGTTTGGGTGAAGGTTGTTTTGTTGTTGTTTTTTGCCATGCCATTGCTGTTTTAACATTCTATAAAGTAGTCTCCACGACCATTATTAAATTAAAGAAAGAAAGCCCCAATTGCTATTTTTAAATTCTATAAAGGGGTTTCCCATGGCTATTATTAAATTTTATAAAAGATGCTTTCATTGCTGTTATTGTTATTGAACTATATAAAGGAGGCTAAGGAGGCTTTTCGGTACAGATAAAATATTCTGAATGTTTGTCGCGCGATTATGAGCTACGAGTCTGCATGGCTGTGAATGAAACCCTGGTTTAGTGGGTGAGTTCGTGAATGATTGGGTAGGTGAGTGAAGATGCTTGGTGAAAGAAAACAAGTATGAATGGGCGATGGTGCTACTGGTTATGAAAGAGTTGGTCAACAAATGGGCGATGGTGCTACTGGTTATGAAAGAGTTGGTCAACAAATGGGTGATGGTGCTACTGGTTATGAAAGAGTTGGTCAATAAATGGGTGATGGTGCTACTGGTTATGAAAGAGTTGGTCAATAAATGGGTGATGGTGCTACTGGTTATGAAAGAGTTGGTCAACAAATGGGTGATGGTGCTACTGGTTATGAAAGAGTTGGTCAACAAATGGGCGATGGTGCTACTGGTTATGAAAGAGTTGGTCAACAAATGGGTGATGGTGCTACTGGTTATGAAAAAGTTGGTCAACAAATGGGCGATGGTGCTACTGGTTATGAAAGAGTTGGTCAACAAATGGGTGATGGTGCTACTGGTTATGAAAGAGTTGGTCAATAAATGGGCGATGGTGCTACTGGTTATGAAAGAGTTGGTCAACAAATGGGCGATGGTGCTACTGGTTTTGAAAGAGTTGGTCAACAAATGTGTGATCAGGCGAGTGATTGTATGTATGAGGGATTGGGTTTATGGATGATTGGGCTATTGAGTGATTGGTTAGGGATCGATGAGTGAATGTTTGTCCGATTGGTTTTCTGGCTGGCTAAGCATCTTTTTCGATTTTTTAAAATAGAAAATGAGAGTTAAGTCAATTAGTTATTGCCTCATTGATTATGAATGACAGGCGAGCTGAGAGAGAGGTAGTGATGGCCTATATCATATGATAGAATGTATGTGATCGTACATGTGGGAAAATATTTGTGATCGTATAATGGAGAAAAGTAATGTAATCGTATTTGGGGGAAAGTGGGCCGTCCATGAATTACGTCAAGCTCCAGAGGGGTGGGGGAGGGAGTGTAAGAAAGTGTGACAGTTTGTGACAGGGGGGTCCAGCCATTTGTGACGTCACGTTGTTTTATATTAAATTTTAAATATTTTTTTAATAAAAAGATTTTTTTTTCGAAAGTGTGACGTACTTTAGGGGGAGGTGGGTCCGAGATTTGTGACATTTTGTGACAGGGGGAGGGGGGAGTTAAAAATTGTCAAAAATAGCGTGTCGTACTTTATGGACGACCCCAAAATTCATTTCATCCTATCTTGGAGAGCGTTAATGTGATCTAATATCTGAGAGGAAGTTGAAGAAAGAAATGGAAGTCTTACCTTGATGTCATCTTGTGGCTCAGATTTCACCGCCACGGCCTCTCTGGGCGACGCCGCCGATGACGCGGGCAATGTTGGCGGGACCCTGAGAAAGTTCGGTGGCGATGGTGCCGTGGATGTGACGCATTCGCTGGATGCCGGGGTCGCCCCCCTCTCCGTTGAGCCCGCGGTCTCATCCACATCCGACGGATCGTTAGAGCGCAAGCTCTGGGAGGACCTTTTGGGCTCTTTACAGATCTTTCCTTTTTTCGCTGGCGGGGGCCCTGGAGACGGGGTTCGCTCGTCCAGCACGGCAGGGGAAGTAACAAAGTTATCCTGTACGTCCTGAAACAGATGTTTCTTTTTGCTATCACGTGACTCCAAAGAGAGTTTCTCGTGAATTTCGGTTGGCTTGTGACTGCTCTCGTTCCCTTTCTTCTCGTAGTCAGTCATGATGGTCTCGAGGCTGGCAATGGTTTAGAAAAGTTTAATGTTCGGAATGCACTGGGAACAGATAAGACTTAAATTCTCGCCGTAAAAGTCCAAGCACATCCATAGGGAAGTGCATTTCAATCCCCTGTAGAGTTGAGATCTAAACATTTGAATATTTTTTTAGTTTTCTGGTGCAAAGAAAGAGAAGAGAAAAAAAAACACCTTCAGAGATGCTGGAACCTAAATTTCAAGTGATTGTGTGACGTAAGCATTATACTCATTGAGGTCATCTCAAATTTTTAGTTCTGGTAAGAATGAGATTAGCATACATAGTTGTAGAACATATCTTTACTTACTAAGGTGTTATTTCACATACCCCCGCCCTGTTGATTTAAAGATGCCAGTCACACTTTTACACGTGCCATGTGGGTAAATAAGTTTACCACCAAAGTATAATTCTTTGGCTACTCTAGTCCGTCACATTCCTTTTGGGCAGAGTGGAAACTGTAACTGTAACAATTTATGGATCTAAATCTGCACCCATAACAGTAAACTAAGGACCTCCACAAGGAACTGTCCTAAGCCTCCTACTCTTCCTAATTTACATAAAGAAATTTACAAAACAGCATCTCATTAGGAAGTTAGGTTATTTAATGACTTTATAGCCTATAGAACATTTAAGTCAGAACAAGATAGCTAAATCTTACCCAAAAAAACCTAGATGCTATGGCGGATTAAGAGGGGTGCTGATTGGGCTAAAGCCAGGTGCGCCCCCCCCCCAATGATTTAAGGGCCCCAAACCTATTATATTGTATAATAAAGGTGGCTGGACCGGGCCCAAGGTGGAATTGCAGCCAGGGGCCCCGAGCAATCTTGATCCGCCCCTGCCTAGATGAATTAATGTATGTGAAACTAATTGTAATATTTTTGTCTTGCCACACAAGAAAAGTGTCAACTGTTATGAATATCAAAGAAAAACAACAACAAATAAATGCAAACTATTTCATTCATTTAAAACATTAATCCCAACTAAAGACGCAAAAGTACTTAAGAGTAATAATTAATGATAAATCAGCATGTTAACCCCATGTTAAAGTGGATGATAAAATAAACTTTTAAAAATTAAAAAAAACTGTGGGTGGTGTAAAAAGAAACTTTTGCAAATGTAATAGAAAATAAAACTAAAATGCCACCTTGCATTGGCCAGAGGCGTCACTAGAATATGCATCTTCTTTATGGGACCCATCCACAAAAGAAAACATAGATAAAGTTGAGAGATTTCTTATTTTTTAAAAAAATATTAATTAAATAAATAAATAAATAAACAGTAAGATTCATTACTGAAAAATATTCAAAATTGACAAGACCTTTAAATCACTAAGCATAGAAGCTCATCTTGATTGTGCGTAAGCAACTAGGCACTTCAGCAGAACACGTTAATAATTAGGGGCCGTCCATAAAGTACGTCACGCTCCAGAGGGGGGGGAGGGAGTGTAAGCAAGTGTGGACAGTTTGTGACAGGGGGAGGGGGGACTGTCCGGCCATGTGTGACGTCACGGTGTTTTCTATTAAATTGTAATTATTTTGTTAATAAAAATAACAAAATTTTTAGACAGTGTGACGAACTTTGGGGGAGGGGGTCTGAGGTTTGTGACAGTTTGTGACAGGGGTGAGGGGGGAGTTAAAAATGGTAAAAATATAGCGTGACGTACTTTATGGACGGCACCTTAGGCACTGAAGCTGAACAAGTTAAGAAGTAAACACAAAGCCCAAACACAGCTGGACAAGTTAATAAGTAGGCACTGAAGCTGGACATGTTTTTAAGAAGTAGCCACTAACTCAGATACAGCCTTGGAGGCTAAGAAATAGCCACTAACCCAATTACAGCTGTGCAGGTTAAGAAATAGCCACCAACCCATTACAGCTGTGCAGGTTAAGAAATAGCCACTAACCCCACCCCCTACAGCTATACAAGTCGTACACTGAGAAACAATACAACCGTTGACTTGTACTCTGTCACGCTTTGAGTTACTTTAAGGTTATCGAATATCGAGATAGCTGATCTCAACCACGTAACTTTGAGTTACTTTAAGGTTATCGAATATCGAGATAGCCGATCTCAACCACGTAACAATACACAAGTAGCAATCATAACGTTAATTGAATCTACTCGAATATTTGATAGAGATATCGCTGAGTCAAATTTTCTCAGCATACTGAAATGATTTGAAACTGTAGAGGGGAATCAAATGAATGCTGGAAGAGGACTCGAAAAATGCAATTATTTGACCGCCCTGGGAGTCTTTTCGCTTTAAACTTCATGTTACATTTAGGACAGTGGTCAATACATATCCAACAATCATTTAGAACAGTGGTCAATGAGACACATCAATCATTTAGGACTGTGGTCAATAAGACATATCAATCATTTAGGACTGCGGTCAATAAGACATATCAATCATTTAGAACAGTGGTCAATAAGACATATCAATCATTTAGAACAGTGGTCATTAAGACATATCAATCATTTATGAAAGCGGTCAATAAGACATATCAAACCATCATGTAGGACTGTGGTCAATAAGACATATCAATCATTTATGAAAGCGGTCAATAAGACATATCAAACCATCAAGTAGGAGAGTGGTCATTGAGACGTTTCCAGCCATCAAAGAGGACAGTCTTCAATAAGACATATTTAACTATCGTGCAGGACAGTTTGGGTGGGGCATATGCAGCAGAATCATTTAGGACAGTGTTGAACCAAAACTATAACCTTATACCCACTTGTAATCTTTAAACATTCATACATCTACTCACCAATCAACGTTAAAACTTTTTAATCAACTGTTTCTTCATTATCTCCTATTGTAATCCCTCCACTATAACTATAACTATAACTATAAGATCATGTTTCTTCTCTAGGAACTAAGTTAAACACAGCTCAGCTATCTAACCATCTATGACGTCAATGACGTCACATGTTTATGAAGAGTCGCCCCACTGTCAACTGATTCATGTATTGTGCCCACCACAATGGTGCTTTGTGTTACATTTCTTACCAGTATTTTTAGGTTTTATTAGTGTCAGATGGAGCAAAGGGAGAAGGGGGTGGGAAGCAATAGAGAGATAAAGAAAGAAAAAGGAGCAACGGGTGGAGGAAGGAGGGTGGGAGAAATGGATGGAGGAACCGGGAGATTGAGAGAGTGTCTGAGAGAGAGAGAGAATTAGGGGGAGAGAGGAGATTGCAGACAAAGTTGTCCATATGAAAGGACACTGTCCACTTAGAGGTCAGAATTAAACACTTCATTTCATTCAGCCAAAAAACAAACAACTGAAAATGTCAACATTACTGAAGGCTCAAAGCTGCTTTGTTTAGTTGCAAGAGTTGAAAGCTCTATCTAAAATATGATGAAATTGACACTCTTCTCTATGGCCTTTATTTAAAGGTCATACATTTCACTAAATTGCTACGACACGAACTTAGGATAAAAGGAGAGAATGTGGTGTAAAATATTAAATGTTAGTGTATTTGAATCCGATTAAATTCACATATGTTACTATTAGTACCATATATGTTATGATAAATAACACGTAGGTGTATCATACGCTTCACATAGGAACATAATACATACATAAATATGTATGTGTTATATATATATATATATGTGTATATATATATATATATATATATATATATATATATATATATATATATATATATATTATATATGCGTTAGTGTGACACAGCAAAGACTAGCTGAAATTAAAGTTTAAAATTCACTAGCTATAATTAATAATCTATAGTTCACATTAACTGAAAAAAACGTGTTATAATTACCAGTTAGAATAAAAATCAAAAATATATAATATTATTTCCCTTAAAATATCTTTTTTCTTTCAGTCCCTTGAAAATTGTTTCTTTCAAAAATTCTTTTGTAATTTATTTTAACTCTACAAAGCTATGACTCCTGCCAACCTCTAGCACTTACAAACCCGTGCTCCCCCCCCCCACCCACATATACGTCATGTCAGCCAATGCTTTCATTAGTTGGACATGTCAGTGACCTAGTATAACCAAGTCACCACCATGACATTGTGATATCACAAACCAAGAGCTATTGTGCAATAAGTACGCTTAAACATGCATTCGACACGTCTGGTTTTTAAATGATAATTGGAGCTCGTCTTGAGAAAAAAAAATCTTCACGGAAAATAGTTTTTAGATCGGATTTTTTTTTAAATAGGGTCATATCTCATTTCGTGTGCAATAATTATTTCCGAATATCAGCTTGCACGGTGTTTAGGGTTGTGAAAGAACAAGGGGGCAAAGCGAAGCCCTTGAGCAAAGGGAAGTAATGTGATGTTCACATAAGATGTGTCACTTTGAATAGAAAAACAATAAATGAATGAAAATCATAAGTACTCTATCAAAACAATAAATAGTCTCTGAAAACAAAAAGCAATCTATGAAAACACTAAGAAATCTATGAAATAATAAGCAGACTTTTTTTTATTAAACAATTAGTAATCTTTGTTCAATTCATACGACTTTTTCATAGAAATTGAACATTTATCGAAAATAAATTCCACATCTCTCAATATATTTTATACCTGAACGTACAAACTTGTCGTTACTAAAGTAGTTAAGTTCGTATATAAAAACCTTAGCGTTGTCCCAAACTATTTTTTAGTAAGAATGTATAATCAGTTAAAATCTACATCAAGATGTGCTCGGAGTCCATTAACACGACATATCACAAGTAAAAGTTGCCATATATCTAATCGGGTCCAATTACAAACGATAGATCACAAACATGTACAATGTTTTTTTGCCCCTGTACCTCCCTACACATGACGTCACATGTCATCAACACAAATAGCAACAGTGATGTTGCAAAACAGCCGCTCACCAACACGCTTACTAATTATGTCAACAATAAGACTACGCTTTTCAGTGCAAAGTGCAAGTGAACAAAACGCGATAACATAACTACTCACCGCAACACTTCAAGTTGAAAAACTATGACACTAACCTGCTCCTGTTAAGTAAGAGATCGATAAAAAAAATGTTCCTCCTTGTGGGGAAAAACAAAAATTAACATCACAAAATCATGACATTAAAAACCGTCCAATAAGCCAACGCCTTGTAAAAATCCGTTTCCTTTCTCATTCACTGCTTGACAGGCCGTGATCAAACTCGTCAATAAAGAGAACAATATCCCCGGCGCCTGACAGTACGAGCAGTGCAAAAAGCACAAGATAAGTCCACTGTTTTGTTGACGTTTTTTTTATTTTTTTAAACTTTTGAAACGGAAGAATACAGCGATCTCTAATGAGGGAACTCCGCGCGTGAGGTCCGTCCTTCTCAACGCTGACTCCACCGACCAACTGCGTGGCGCAGGGCGCAGACTTTCTTGCTCGTGTGCGCCTTTGTAATGCAAGTACTTGAACCGGGCGGCGTTGGGGGGGTGGGGGGTGGGGGAGACGGGCGGAAAAGGCGAACCTTGCTTACGCATTAGGAGACGGGCTACGTGGTACAGGCTGAGCCAACCACCATCAAGCGGAAACCCAAAACCCGCGCAACCCGATAGTTCTATTGATACCGTCTCTAAAGTGCCTAATGCCCCGACCTGACCCCTCGCCCCTCCACCCGGCCCCCCCCCACCTTCACCTCGTCTGGAACGAACACGGTGTCCACCTTTGCCGAACGCTACTTATTCGTTTTGAGCTGGAGTTTACAGTGACGTTTCAGTGGCGTATCCAGCGCTATGTTTTCACCCAGGGTGGGTCGAGGTATTATTCCACAGTTCCGCTTTAAATTAAAAAAAAATAATTTTTAAAAAAAACACAATAATACAATAACTCAGCAGTTTAACCAAATGACGCCCCCCCCCCATATAAAATTGCATTGTGCCACCAGCGGCACAGAACTGACTTAACGCCCGCCACTGGCTCGGCTCGTCTTTATAGCAACAACGTCTATTGTTAGCGAGAGGCGGGTGTGACGCGGGGGACGTGGGATGGGTGGAGGTGAGGCAGTTTAGGATTAAACTCATCTTTATAACGGATTATTAGAATATTCAAAGGAATATAAGATGTAACTGCACTGAAACGGAGAGATTTTTTTTTCTCTGGAAAGTGATGACTTTAGCTAATTTAGAGAAACAACAGCATAGGATTCCTGGGTCTTTCGTTATACTCTGTCATGTAAGATTGAAATCAATGTATAAAACTGTAGACTGTAGTCTAATACACTATTCTTGTAGGCTAATGGGAAATGGAATAACATGTCAAGCAACTAAATTTTTTTCATCGAGCTGCCTCACGTGTGAGCCTTTGTTTTATTGATCTTCTATCTTCCATATTTATAAAAATCAAAGTATGTCTGTGTGTCTGTATGTCTGTGTGCATGTCCTTCCTTTATAGCTGACTAAAACATTCACCCGATCGTCATGAAACTTTTCGAGACTGTTGAGTATGCTACCGGGATGGTAAATGGCTTTTTTCGAAATTTAACACTCATGGGGCCCCGGGGGCCCATAATGTCATGTTTTGCTTATATGAGCTATATAAAAATTAGTTTAAGCGTCAGCTAATGTATAAATTAATGGATCTTAACCAAAATTTGTATATAAAGCCTTGACAGCCAATATTAAAATGCTACAGGGCAATAAACCCCTAATGACCATTCCTTCGGCCCTGGGGTCCCAAAATGCCTTTTTCTTAAAATTTTAAGAGTTAATTCCCCATTCATTTATTAACGATCTTGAAAAATAATGATAAATGCATCCATTATTATCCATATTGAAACGAACAGGTGTTTTAAACTTTATGTGTTGCACAGAATGGGCCCTGGGGCCCTTAGTGTCATTTTTTGCTTATACTTATATGAGCTATATAAAATTTAGTTTATGCGTTAGCTACTAAGTAAATGAATGGATCTTAACAAAACTTTGTATTCAAAAACTTTGTATCACATATTAAAATACTTAAGGGCACTGACCTTCTAATATCAATTTGTCCGGGGCCGGGGGCCCAATGTGTCTTTTTTTCCTATATGTTGAAGATATTTATCCCATTTACTTTTTTAAGATCTTGAGAAATATATCCATGATGAAACTGAATATAAAATGAACAGGTTTTTGAAACTGACATCTTGCACCGAATGGGGCCGGGCGCCCCTTAATGTCATTCTCCCCCCCCCTATATTAGCTATATAAAAATTAGTTTCAGCGTTAGCTTATGAGAAAATAACTGGATTTTGACCAAACTTAGTATATACAAACTTAATAGCCTATATTAAATTACTATAGGGCACTGAACTCCTAATGTCATTCCCTCGGAGCTGGGGGCCCCAAATGTCTTTTTTACTAAACGTTAATAATTTTATTCCCTATTCAATTTTAACCGATATTGAGAAATATAACTTAAGTACAATGGCACTAAAACATTAAATTATCACTCATTTTGGGGCCAGGACCCTTAATATCTTTTCTTCTTTTGTAAGCTATTTAATAATTTATTTATTTATCCGTTTGCTATGAAACTTTGACTTTTGGCACACTTCCTCGAAGGTTTCTGTCAGATTTTTAAAAAAAACATACCACTCATTGGTATCTTTAAATCGATTCATTTTTACTAGATCGTTGCAACGAACACACGACGGGTCTGCTAGTGTCTTATAAAATTTAGACCAGAATTTGCCAGCTGTGGAAGAAAAAGCTGAGTAAAAACACATCTATAGCCTGAACTCATCATGGCCTGTAATCGAGATAACTGTGTATTATGCTAGTGTCAACTGAAGGTCTGTGAGAAATTCGCGGCTGGAGACCAGTGCTAAACAAGCTATAACTTAGGGCCCCCGTCTTCTTGGCGGCTCACGGGAATTTTTTTTTCTTCATATTTGACACTGACATAAATATCTGCACTTCAAAAGGGCCCCCCTCCCAAATCTGAAATTACTTAAGGCCCCATCAAGTCTAAATCCGGCCCTGCTGCTGACATCATATATGTCTTTATAATTTAAATATAATTTTAATACTTATGTAAGTGCTGTATATTATTTGTAATGACGAAGGCATTAGCCGAAACGTTTAAATAATAAAGCTTAAATTTATTGTTTGCATTACACAATTTGTTTGTGTATTTTGAATTTTGTAGTTCTGCTGACATCAGTAAGAAGTGGGAATATTTGCAAGTACGAGGGTTATTGAGAAATTGAGAGATGGATATAAGTTAGTGGAACCTGATTTCAAATGTTAATCAGGTTGAATTGGGATTGTTGGATAGAATCCCCTTTGGGGCCGTCCATAAAGTACGTCACGCTCCAGACGGGGGAGGGGGTGTAAAAAAGTGTGACAGTTTGTGACAAGGGGGGGGTCGGTCCGGCCATGTGTGACGTCACGGTGTTTTATTATTTTAAATTTGAATTATTTTGTTAATAAAAACCACAATTTTTGTTCGAAAGCGTGAGGTACTTTAGGGGGGGGGGTCCGAGATTTGTGACAGTTTGTGACAGAGGGGAGGGAGGGGGTAAAATAGTCAAAAATAGCTTGACATACTTTATGGACAGCCCCTTTTAATTGTGTATCATATTGAATAGATTACCCATTCAATTTTGTAACATGTTGGATAGAATCCCCATTTAATTTTGTAAGACGGATAGAATTCAATGTAATACCATCTTGGAAATATTATCTATCCAATTTCTTAAGTGTTGGCGACAACCTTTCAATTTTCTAAAAATCATCAACAGAATACTTAACTCAATTTTCCCTAAGAGCAGTGTTATATTCAAAAAGAAATTTAATACAACTGAACCAAGCTATAGAATTACTCACATTTAATAAATTAGCAATAATTCTCCAATGATTCAAGGGACTAGGGATTAATATCCTTTAGTTCAACCTTTAAAACGTTGATTCCAAACTGAAACATAATAGTCGTTTAGGGAGTAAACAATAGCGGCCAACGACGGTTAGGCATATTCTGGCCGGCGAGCTCGATTTTGTGGCGCAATACGAGATTTTCTGGAGATTTTCAAGTCGGTTAAAAAACCAGAGTTGCGAAAGATCATGTAAGGTAGACAACGTTCGATGAACCGACACCGACGGTGCGTCGTATGGTTACACCCCCTTAGCGCTTTAGCTTGAATATGATGCTTCGCCATTTTACTTAATCTCTGATGACCTAGCACAGAATCGCCAGCGATAGAGGTTTCCCCTGTCAAGTGAAATGCCGACGACGATACATTGAAAACACGTGTCTAAGATTTTTTATTTGTTTTTTGTTTTTAACAGAAACATCCACTCTAGGGTTTTATTTTTCTTGAGCCTCAAATTCTTAGGGGTTTCTTCAACTCTGAGTGCCGGGGAATGGGAAGCACAGAATTTGAGCTGAAATACACTTAGGGGCCGTCACGCGATTTTGGACGATTTTGACCCCCTCCCCCTCCCTTCGTCACACGTCTTCACAACAAGTTAGACCCTCCCCCTCCAATATGACGTCACAAAGCTTTGCCGCCCCCCATCCCCCTCCCCATAAAACCTTTCTTCTATTTGAAAATAGGATGTTACAAATAAATTTTTTGTCATTTAAATATTTATTTAGTGTAGGCCTGCATTCTAATAGCATAACAAGCGTGAAGCCATGTCAAATTAAATATATTGTAAGCAATCAAATATTTAAGTGGAACTCTTATTTACATTTGCGTGTTTTGACGTGACGTCACAATTCTTAACCCCCCCCCCACCCTCTCGTCACAAATGTGTGACTCCCCTCCCCCACCCCACCCCCCAGCTGCCTGACGTCATTTATGGACGGCCCCTTGCCCCTTAGACTCAGGTTCGGAAACAGTGCGCATTTCTTCTTTTCCTGAGGCCATGAGATTAGTGTATTAATCATTATGATTATGGCGCCTCCATAGATAGAGTGCGGGTTCATGATGTTACTGTTGTACTGAACTCAATATAATCATAAAGCTTCACTCTCGCGAGGACTAGTGGCCCTCTCTCTAGCTTTGTAGTTCACGGTTTTCCTAGCACTTTTTTTAACCCACCGTGTATACTCGTTCGCAAGCCGACCTTTTTGGACAAAATCTAGGGGGAAAAGTGGGGGGTGGGGGGTCGGCTTATGAGCGGGTCATAGGTGATTTCTGCATGGATATTGACAATTGAATATCGGTGTTGTTATTGTAGATTATCAATGTCCTTTTCTACATACTACAAGATTCGACTGCTCTATCAGAAGCTATAATAAATAATTATAGATCAGCACTTACCTTATTTAATAATTTTATTTATTTTTGTGAACGTTTTAATCAATTGTTTTACAAATTTTGGATTTCAACCACGGATTTTAATGTACGCGCTTTCGTCACTGTTTACCAAAGAATTTTTTTTTAAATACCGGTAACTCTTGCTTAACAAAGAGCAGAAAGACAAAGATAGGCAGTACAAAGTAAACAATCATAATGAGCGAGTTAGCGTGTAGTTTTAAAAAAAAATGTACCATTTTTTAAAGCTGTCCTATTATTTTTGGGGGGTCGGCTTGCGATTGGGTTATACACTTTTAATACTTTCCCCTTCCAAAAGGTGTGTGTTTGTGGGGTTGGCTTATGAACGAACGGGCTATAGAACGAGTATATACGGTAGATAATACGAGAAGAATAAAATTGCATCAAGGCATCTAGTAGTAGTAGTAGTAGTGAGATTCACCATAACAATATTTTTTTAGCGAAATGCACATCAAAAGTCAATAGTGATGCATATTGTTTAGTATAGGCTATAAGTCTACCAAAAGTTAGTTTTCATCGTTGATTAACCTTTATTAATAAATCGGTCAGCCTAAATATAGATGCTAGTTGGAATAAAAGAGATTTCTAGAGTCTAGAGCAGGGCTTCTCAAACTTTTTAGTATGGCGGACCGGCAGGAATTTTTCCAATGCACCAGACACCGGTGCACTATTTTCCCTGTACAGACGTGGTAACGACATGGACCCTCACATAGGACATAGCCTATAGCCCTTCAACATTTGGCATGACTTCGGTTAGTTATATGCTACATGTCATCCAACAATTTTGAAAAGAATAATCACTTGTCTTCATTGGTCTTTAATGGTCGTGGGCGGTAACTACTTTACTTCACCTAACTACGTTCTTGATGGTCGTGGGTGATAATTTCTTTACTTCACCTAACTATGTTCTTTATCGCCAGGGGCTGGAACTAATTGGAACAAATTATTTTCTAAACATATTGCTTGACAATAAAAGGTGTCAAATGTTGGGCCTCATTTTTATCAATTATAAAAAAAATATGTTAATAGTCAATGATGGTATCTTTGATTATGTGAATAACAAAGTCATTTTATTTATGTTGATTTTTTTTCTACGTTTAAGTTACTAATCTTATGAAACATTAGAAATCGAAAAATAGCAGATTTTTAACTATATACTATATAAATATTTTATTTGCATAGATAGATATATATATATATTATATATATATATATATATATGTATATATATATATATATATATATATATATATATATATATATATTGATTTAGTGTTAACCGATAGGTTCGAAAATCTTTACATTTCATTGTCATTGTATCCCTAAATATAGGGATCGAAGTCAAGTGGCGTGCCACTTTCATATATAATTCATGACTAGTGGAGTCACTATTTGGCCTTGAAATAGTGAAAGATACATATAGATTAACCGTATTATATTAATTTAATAGTTTCTGTAAGAATAAATAAATCCAATACTTGAAATGTATTTTTTATTTGCATTTAATTTTTTTGAAACATAAGTCCAAGTTTCTAGAAATATTTTTATAGTAACACAAGTGAATAATAATATGTCTCACAGCATTGTAAGTTAAATTTCAAAAGAGTTTAAAAGAAATTAAATTATTATATCGCCATCTAAATTTCCTCAAGAACAGCACAATAGATAACATCTATTTGTACCGGTGCATTGTGGTGCAGCGATTACGGGCAAAAGAATTGCAGTGCACATCAGATGTTGACCAAAATAAATTATTTTAAGTTTTAAGATAGATTGTTCTTTCTCACTGACAAATTATAGAGCTTATTTGTACACCCACATAGTTGAAAAAAAATTTGCATTATTAATGTATATTTGAGTACAAATTATGTCATCCAAAATTTTTTAAAAAGAATAATCGGAAGCATTGATTGCTTATTGTTCATTTACTATCGTCTTCACTTCGTGAGGTGTTGGGATACAAGCGTCATCCACACGTACAAAACCGAACTCAAAATAAGAAGAGTGATATTTTCAAGTGAGGCTAGAACGAATTCGTTTTGCTAATGAATCTTCGGTTTCATTTATGTTTCTATCATCTAATTGGGGAGAAGAGTCAGTATTTGATGCACAGCATTCATGTTTCTTCTCTTTGTACACATGTGCATTGGTCCTCTCTTTTCCATATAGAATGTGGGTTTAATATAATAAATATTTTCAGTATCAAATATCAACTAGAATCCCTCTATTATTATTTTTGAAGTTTCGAAAAAAAATCCTTTTATTTTTACAATTTTACAACCAGAGGCGTCACTAGGGTTGGTGCCACCCGGGGATGTAGCTCATGGTGTCACCCCCTAAAAACTTAACCCTTAGAACTCCTCCCAGTCCTACGGTACCAAATAACGGGAACACACACAATCTTACATTTTTAAATCCCTTATATTAACTTCACCGCCGTCTCTCTCGTCGGCGTCTCACATGGCGCGGGCGGAAAAACAGAAGTCAAAAATGACCCACTTCCAATGATCCGATCGAAATGAAATTTGGCACACGGACCCGTCTTACCTAACAATGCATCGTATCAAAATTTCAGATCGATCGAACGTACCGTAATTAAATTAATGCATTTTTAGTTTATCCTTATATGAGGTACTAGGGGCAAGTACCCGGCTTCGCCCGGGTTTAAAATAAGGTTTTCTGTAGAAGCGTACACAACTAACTGTTTACTTGCATGCTATAAAATGGTACATTTAACAGTGTATGTGCTGCATGGCTTAATTTCAAGGATGTCACCATCCTCATCTTTCACAATAACAGTTTTGAGATCTTCAAATGAAATAGGTCCCCGAATATGGTGCAGCAGGAGGCGCATGTGAAATGCTTCTCTGTTGTGAGGATGCACAGTGTACACTCTTCCCAAGGCATTGTCTGTCACATATCCCGGGAAGTCTGCAAGAGGTATACCTTTTTTCGGATTTGCCAGACCTTTTGACTGGCATCCCAGCGAAAATGTCTAGGCACTTCAGAATACAGCAATGTTTTTGCAAGAGGATCTGTTTTGCAGAGATCAAAAAACGCTGTTAATGTAGTCTTTGTTGGAGTGTCTGTCAAATGTGCTGTTGGCTGTCCTGGTTTATAGTATACTCCTTGGCCTCCTTCAAGATGTACTGCCAAGTGAACAACTGTTGGATACCTTTGATGGATGGGAAAGTTAAGCAGGCGCCACACTGCCTCACTGCTACTAATGTATCGTCCTTGTTGATAATTAATTGGTAACCCCATCAAGCCTGTTCGGCATTTCATTTGCAACAGTAAACATGGCTGCATCACTTCCCTTGGTAACATAATTGCAAATCTACTTGATGCTTGTGTTTCTATGACGTACATAGGTCATTCCATCCTGTGCATATTCATGCATGTAACGGGGCCCTCCACTGAAGGATGAAGGCAGCACCACTAATTTGCCAAGATTTTCAGAAGTCACATTGTTGTCATTCCTTACTGCCTCTAATAGTACACCATAGTCCTCAGCTCTAAGTTTTGTTTGGTTGAGTCTGATGAAACGCAATCTCTCATTCTCAACCTTAGCATACATATCCACTATGTATTGCTGGAAAAGGCGCGGGCATCTGAGGAGTGTATTAAATTCGTTGACTCTTTGCATCATGCGATATGCATAGTAGTCATTGCTTGTGGCCTTGTTTACATCTTTTATGTTCAAATCATAGCCATCTTCTCCTCTAACAAATAGCAGAGGATACTGAAGTGGATCATATGACCTGTGAGTGTCTTGAATCCTTTGAAGTGGCATTTGTGAGCAACTTCTTGAATGCAGCACAATGTCTCTACGATCACCTAGCTCTCCAGCAATCATGATGCCACTTCACTAACAGATGGTGCATTGAATCTGCCTTTGTGTTCCTTTAATGGTGCTTTGCCGGAAATTTTGATTTTGTAGTCCACTTGAGTGTTATCCATAATCTCAGCAGCCATTTTAAATGACCTCACATAGCTGTTATGCTGATGCAGCATTCTTTGCAGTTTGAGGACAATGTTTCTGTCAACAGGACTGTCAAGCAAATCCAGTCGTCTTTGCACTTGCTCATCTTCTCCCAAGAAGTAAATCTGGAGATATTTGCTGTCTACAGCATTGACTGGATGAAGAGGTCCAGCATGGTGGTACACTTGGCCTTGGACCTTGAATGTTGGTGTCCACCCGTTATTCACGACAACATTAGACTTGAAGGAAGTCACGGCAAACATATTATTGAATAGTCTAATAAGTTTCACAAAGTCCTTTGATTGTGCAGTTTCACCATTCAACAGAATGCACAATGGTTCTGGTGGCTTTAGAATTGGGGGCAGTTTGACTTTACCACTGGAACAGCACATGCCTGGAGTTTCTTTGCTCAGCTGTTTCAGCTGCTCTGGGAACTCTGTGGCGGACCTGATCTGCCTGGATTTTATATATTTTTTTTTCGTATCTTATCATTGCGGGAGAGTACTCAACAACTTCCCAAAGTTTCATGCTCCTATTTTCACGGGAAGTTGGATATTTAATGATTAGTCTGTTTTATATAGCTCATATTAGGAAAATACCTACATTTTGGCCCAAGGCCCCCTAGTGAGTAATAATTTTATATATTTTTTTCGCATGTTACCATCGCGCGAGGGTACTCAAAATCTTCCAAAAGTTTCATTCTTCTACTTACATGGTAATTTGGAGAATTATTGATGAGTCAGTTTGATATATGAAAAAAAACTACATTCAGGCCTCTGACCACCCAGTGAGTGATAATTTTTATTAATGTTTCGCCAGTTACCATTTTGGGAGGGTATATAACAACTTCACAAAGTTTCATGCTTCTACCTACACAGGAAATAGGAGATTTAATGATGAGCCTGATTTATATAGCTCATTTAAGAAAAAACTACGTTTGGGCCCCCGCCCACCCCCCTACCCAGTTAGTGATAACTTTATACTTTTTTCGACTGTTACCATTGCGGGAGGGTACTCAACGACTTTCCAAATTTTCATGCTTCTACCTACTCGGGAATATGAGGAATTGGTGTTGATTCAGTTTTATATAGCCCATATAAGGAAAAACCGGTTTTGGGGCACCCGGCCACCCATGAGTGGAAATGTTTACATTATTTTTCACCAATTATCGTCATAATAGTGTATTTGGCAAGTTCCCAAAAGTTTCATGCTTCTACCCTCACGGGAGGTTGGAGAATTAGTTTTGAGTCAGTTTTAAATATACGGAAAAAAAATACATTTTGGCCCCGCCCCCAGTAAGTGATAATTTATATAATTCATTTTTCTGTTGTATGGGGTTTATTTGTTTTAAAGAAACATTTCGAAACGCAATGTTTGAGCTTAAAATGTGCCCTGCTGGTTTCGTTTAAGTTATGCAAAAAGTATAAACACAGTTGCTTAGCTACAGTGTTTATGCCACCCAGGGATGGACGATATTATTGACTCCTACCCTCGCCGATAAAAGGAAAAAGCTTGATCGGACGACTGGATAAAATACATATAGAATATACAAAAAAGAAACAGTGTAAAGTAAAAAAATATGTAATTTGCAAACAAATTTTATAAAAATATATACGTAATCTTGTTAGAGGCGCAACATTAACAGACATATAAATAAACCATTTCATAACATTTAGTTCACAACAAAAAACACACACACTCACTGATTCACACATGTGCACACAAATACTTAAACGCACACCCACAGCGGTATATTAACAATTAAAAATAATAACTGCTCTTTTCACTTTGTTTCCTATTTACAAATTAATATGAACTCAAACTATGACGTCACATCACATTATTTTATGGCAATAAACGCCATCTTGTTAATCTCGACACCAAAATGTTTAATATTTTTACGTCTTAATTTTCAATAATTTTTATTTTATATAGCTCATATAGGGAAAAACTACATTTTGGGCCCCCAGCCCCCAGTATCTTATATATATGGAACGAAACCTGTTTAATAACCTTTCCGGTATAATTTTGTGTACGTGTACCAAATTTCACGTTATTTGGTTGTCTGGATCTTGAGTTATAAGGGAACAGACAGACGACGGACAGACAACAAATGCGTCTTATATATATAGAGATGTAATTTAAATTCACGATTTGTTATTGTTTTTTTGCCACGTGAAAGTTTGAGCATTGAGGCGACCCAACGAAACGACGGTGCGCTTTTGTTTACATTTTACGTGTCACTCTGAGCTCGGTCAAGCGAATCGGTGACCAGACTTTTCCCCTCTCCCCCTCCCACCCACCCCTCCCCCCCTAGGGTTATGAAGCAAACTTGTGTTAAGACAGATTCAGTCTGTAAATGTTTGAAAATAATCAATACTGTTAGTTATGTCTCATATATAAGGGATTTATAGTCAAAAACTTTGTTTTTACGGGGTTTTTTTGTCCCCCTTTGTGATGGTGTCACCCAGTGCGGTCCGCTCCCCTCGCAACCTCGAGTGACGCCATTGCTTAGCATAACTTACTAATTAATTTCATTACTGTGACTCGTAAAATAGCACACAACAAAAGAGGGCACATGAAGTTTGGAGGCGATTGTTCTAATAGATGCTAATGCTTCAAGCTGGACTACCAACGTGGTATAGCACTCTTATGTTTGCACCCATTTGTAGTCGCTCTTTCATGTAACAACAATTTAAAGTAAGAAAATGTTCCAAAAATATGTCAGACAAGCCTTAAAGTATAAACAAGTAATAAAAACTCGAATGAGTATTTAAACGCAATTTCCAACAAAGAATGTTATTATTAATATTATTATTTGTTCACTTATATAGCGCAGTAACCAAGCCTACAGCTGGGCTCACAGCGCTTTACACACATGTTCAACCACTACATAAAACACATTGCACTCTAAATCTTCCTAAACATCTTTACACACACATAATTTCATATAAATGTTCAGAAATGGACGCATCACCGCCATAGACTGTTAATTTGATGGAGCAATCCTTAGCGAAACAGGAATCCATGATGAAGATCCTGATCCGGAAATAATAACAAGACAAATACACATAATTAAATCAAGAGTTCAAGGCTATGCATGCCTGTTAGGCGTAGCCTCGTTCTCAAGATTCCACCAAGAAGTTTAATCGCAATGGTCGTCCCGTGGTTCGTTGTAGCCTGTATCACTTCCATCAGAATTTCCGACTTTTTTATTCAAGGGAAATCATTATAGATTACATTAAAAGTCATTTCAAATCAATAATTCTGAAAGTAAACAAAACAATTGCTATCTACAAATTGCTGCTAATATTACGGGAGTCGAACAAAAAGAGATTTTTCAAAACTTCCTATCCAACATTGTACCAAATATTATAAGCTATCGTTTTGGCTTTTTTTTCAACCCGATAGATGTTACGGTTGGCGAGAAATTGACAAAATACTGATATTTGATAGTTAGTTAGTTTTGTTTTTTTTTGTTTTTTTTTGAGGGGGACGGGGATTTTGCGTGAAATCCTGTAAATCTTTGCGGGAATATTTTTGGCCCGTGGACATTCTTGGGACCTCCTTAACATATTTGAAAAAGACCCAAACCCTCTATCTGGTATGGTTCAGGAGTAGTTGCTTGTGCAAGTTCGAACGGACAGGACAGACATTTCAAAAATATAAACGGACTTTATCCCATGGCAAAATTGCTTTAAAAAACAGTTTAATAATTTATTGAATTACATTTTTTAAAAAGTTTAAGTCTCGTCTGTCATACTTTAAGGTCATTTAATATATTTTTTTTAAATTTCGTCTAACTTTTGACCTGTCCAAAATGGAAGTGTAATTTTTTAAATATAAATTCGTACACAGTAAAATTTATAGTTTTTTGTCACCCGACGGATGGTGTCACCCGGGGCGCCCGCCCCCTCCGCACCCCCATAGTGACGCCACTGTTTACACCACACATGAGTGCAAATCTATTGTTTGAATTTGAGGTACATATCTATAATGTGCTATTATTTTTCTCACTGCTTTTTTGGAGTAGATTGAAGTGGACTAATCACCAAAATGTTGGGCATCTTTTTCATCCTCAAAGCTCTGCGATAATGAGTCCAGGGCCGGCCTTAGGGAATTGAAGGCCCTAAATGTAATAGAAAATATATAATTTTTTTCTCTATGATTCCTGTGCGAGGCCCCCAAAAATCGGAGAACTTTGGAGCTGCCTAGTTTGCCCATGCCTAAGACCGGCCCTGTTATGACTCCATGCTGTTTGTAAAAAAAAACAAAAAAAAACAGTGAAGTGGTCAAAACTTAATTTTAATTTTTTATTTTAAAAAATATTTATAATATACACTAAAATTTACTAAATACTTCATTTATATAAATATAAATTATTAATATGGTAATTGAAATGTATTTTTTATTTTCAGTCGAATATTTTGTAATTTTTTTCTTTACATCAGCAGACGGCAGGTTCTGAATGCTGGTTTAAGAAATCTTCAAGTTCTATTCCGGACGTTACAACGACTTGACATCGCAGCAGTTGCCAAGGGCGCCGAGGGCTAATCCTTCAATAATTAATTTATTCTCTATATTACTCTATAATTTAGATTTTTTCCCTATTTCTCAAGGGCGGCAAAAATGAATTAGCCAAGGGCACGGAAAACCCATTTATGCTTCTGGTTCTATTTATGTATGGGCCAGTTCAAAACTCGCATAT
The DNA here is from genome assembly GCA_944989445.1 of Ampullaceana balthica. Classification (NCBI taxonomy): domain Eukaryota; kingdom Metazoa; phylum Mollusca; class Gastropoda; family Lymnaeidae; genus Ampullaceana; species Ampullaceana balthica. The sequence continues at coordinate 287,526 of CALYLW010000506.1, read as the reverse complement.
ATTTCGAATTAACACCAAAAACCCATTAATCAATGCTTTAATTATTGCGATTAATATACTTTTAAAAAATTTCTTTGTTTCATTTTGTGTGCTCATTGTCACAAGATTGAAATATTTTTAGGGTTTGTATTAATGGCTTCAAATGGAAGATTATAATAGTTTTATTTTCTTTCTTTTCTTGATTATTTCTGCGGCTTCGGTCCGCGGACCACCACTTTAAGTAGCACTGGTCTAGCTAGAGGATTAACGAGAAATTTCGTGGTACAAAACTGTTTTTTTTTATTTTTATTTTTTATTTTAATTTAATTCACATTCACTTCCTCAATTTTTTTAACCCGTTTACGGGGCAATAGTGATATCTTCTTACTTCCACATATTGGCACGTTGATATATGATATTTGGTTTTATTTTATTTTATTTTAAATTTTACAAAAATCTATTTACATTAGTACTACACCTACGGTCCAGACAAATGATCATGTCTGCAAGTGAAAGTGCGATGACGTATAATGACATATACACCGACCTATCTGTTACAGTAACAGACTCTTTTTATACAGAAGATTAATGTTTCCTACGCTTTTCCATTGCTTATAATTATAATAATCTAGTCTTGCATTTTAATTCGACTTTAAATTTAATTTGAACAAAACCCGATGATCAATTAACCCGTACAGATTATATTATATGGTCACTAGTGTGCTTTAGAGCAGACGTTACAACAAAGGCGTAACTAGATTTTTGGCGCCCTTGGCTAATTTATTTTAGCCGCCCTTGATAAATTGACAAGTTTAAGCTTTGCGATTTTATTTTTTTTTGTTAGAAAAAATAATTGAATTTCTCTTATTTTATTTATGACAATAATTACGTAGTCTGATGGTGACAGTCATACAACGTGAATATAAACAAAATGCATGACAGAAACAATGCTAATTTGCAGTTTATTATTTACTAAATAATACCAAATAAATTGTTGGATAAAACGAGATATTGTTGCGTTTATAAAGACTACAGCAAAACTTGAAGTAACATGTATTATAAATAAAAACAATAGTGTCATTGTGTCATACTCATTAGGGGCCGTCCATAAAGTACGTCACGCTCCAGATGGGGGAGGGGGTGTAAGAAAGTGTGACAGTTTGTGACAGTTTGTCCATCCATGTGTGACTTCGCGCTGGTTTATAGTAAATTTTAATTATTTGGTTAATAAAAAACTAAATTTTTGTTCGAAAGTATGACGTACTTTAGGGGGGGGGGTCCTAGATATGCAGGGGCGGATTAAGAGTGCACGGGGCCTCTGGCTGCAATTCAAACTGGGGCTCTATCCAGCTAGCGTCCCTGTAAAATGATTGCTAGCAGCTAAAATAAGACTGTAACTTGTAACTAAAATTTCGAGTTAGGAAAACTGGCGTAATAGGCGCAGGTTTTCAAGGACAATGTTCATTTTGAGAGGGGGGGGGCAGCCATAGCGGATAGAAGGCTTGGCAGGAACGAGGGGCGGTGATGTTTCTTTCATATGAAAGGAGCCAACTTGCTTTGACATACCGACACAAGCACGTGAGAGGAGACACCTTCCCTCCCCTCCCCCACTTTACTCCTCGACAGTGGGATGGGGATAGTAAGGTTTTTCTTTTTAAAAAGAGTCATTGGCAACTGCCCCGATGCCAACCCATTCTTACGCCACTGCGTGACAATAACAAAACCCTCAGCTTTTTAGTAAGCATGTCGTTATTTTATTATTTTTATAAAAATAATTTTTTATTCAAATATTTTTTTAAAAATAAATAAATAAAAATGTCTAAAATGTATATAACAAACACAGAAGAGCTCCAATCCAGTGCTGCCAGTGACAATTTTAGGAAAAAACTTGTCAACACGTCAAAAAAACCTAGATCAGAGAGAAAAAACCTAGACACGCTAAAAATAAAACAAATATGACGTCACAAAGCTACACCATCCCCCCTGTCACGTGTGAATCACGAGTTGGATGACGAAGAGGTCACGCGAGTTAAATCGCGGGAAGAAGGTTCGTGAGCATTATTCAAGATGGCTAGAATGTAGTGATGATGTTTCCACGAGGTGTAACCTCAATTTGATATTCGTGTACATAGTGTTCATATTAAACTTATTTTGTTGACAATAGTATTTCAACGATTTATTGCCCGAACGTTTGTGATATGTGAGAACGCCTACAATACACATATTAATTTAATGACAGTACTATACACATAAGCTACGTTAGACATTAAAAATAAATGTTGAAATGTTAATTAAACAAAGCATGTAATGACATAATGTCGTTTCATTACTTCTGAAAAAGTATATATTAAAAATTTAGAAATCTCTATGTATATACTTCACCTAAACGAGTATGTGCAACCGAGCATGACGATTGACCCTCGCTGGGGTCAACTAATCACAGTTAACGGTTGGAAAGCGTAGGTAGTGGAGGGGTGGGGCATGTCTTGAGATCAGCAATTTTTTTTGCATTCATGTTTCGTTGTTCATTCACAGAGTACACGTATTTCTCAGTGTATTGGTTATTACATCCCCCTGACATGCGTCAAGTCTTAGGTTCAAGACCCAGCGGGCAACATTTTTTTTTAATTTTAAAAATGTTTATATTTATGCCCGTTCTTTTCCCCCTTTAAAAATAAACACCGCTTCGCGTGTATTTCACGAAAAAAAAAGCTTCTTTCAATGTCATACCAATTCCTTCATTAGGTAACTGTCTTTTTCTATCGGTCGAATATTTCTGGGAAACGATCATAGACGAAGGCGTTGCTCTCCAACTTGGCAACATGGCTATATTATTTGTTTCTCAACATTGGTATAACATTGAAGACGTGCTCTCCTTTGTCCTTAGTGACGGAAACGTAATCAAACACTCTCCTCAATAATACGTTCAGTACATGAATACTTCGGGAATGTATGGTGGCGAGGCAGAAATTGTGGCGATGTCCGAAATACTTCCCAAAAATGCTTCGGCGGTCCCCCCAACGTTCACTCGCGTTGTCTCCATTTGTTCGTGCTAAAGTTTGTGTTCGTTCTCTCCCCCCCCCGCCCTTTTCTTTGCACTATCTATGAGTAAGTCTGCGGCGTATGCTACGCCACATGGAGTATCTAGTATTAAATATTCTACGTCATTCGCACGGTCATAAAAAAATGAAATTGGATTATACGCTAAATTCATACAAACTTGTCTGAAGCTAAAAAATACTAAGAACGAACAAATAACATGATCATTTGACAGACGTGAGTGTAAGCAACTTAAGTATTATAAAAAATTGTGCCAAGTAACAGGAGCATATAACCAATTTTACATTTTGGTGTAACTCCTTGTCATGGTGCGGTCAGCACCACACGCATCTCCCCCTAGTGACGCCTCTGGTATGACTGCCACCATTTCAATAAACCGTGTTTTCAGTGACACATGCTGGACAGTTAAAACCCCTTTGTTAAAACACTCGTCTCACTTCAATGGCCATGGATAGGACTTTCGTGCTGACCTGCTTAACTAAACTGGAGCAAACCAGTTGTGTTTTGTATGTAAACATGATGGAAAATTGGATTGACACCTCTATTGCGTTACTATTTGCTGAACTTTACACTCTGTCATTTCATTGGTCGCTGTAAAATAAGCGGGCTAACTCGAAACGGATATACGGCCAGTCAGTCGTCATACACCCCGAGAAGCGGTTGTTAAGAGTTGTTGAGTCCATCTACACAGCTGATCGGATTCCGTCATCCTCATTTTGCTAAATACAAAGTTCTAAGGTAAACTAATGTTATGTTTTTTTGTTACTATATTTTGGAAAACTCTTGAGTGATGATCCAGAGGAATAGTTCGGTTTTTTTTTCGCTCGTGGTTAATGTACAAAATTGCCAACACCCACATTAAATTTATATCCTTGTTCACTAATACTAATAATATTATTGTGATATACCCGTTGTTCTGCGACGTCTTGTCAGGCACAAGCCTATTTACACCCTGTTTTAATAACATATATTTGTTTATCTAAAATCCTGATTGCAGTCTCACCCATTTTTGTCCGTTTCATTCCCTTATTATATTGTTATAAATATGATTGTTATGTTGTAAGCCTAACTTGGGCATCCGTCGACGATGATGAATGATTTCTGCCAATCTTTCACCCAGTTATTTGTTGTGTTTCTAACAACGAGATTGTTGTCACACATCATCGCATATGAAACCGAGGTCAAACTGCTTCTTTAAAAAAAATTTTTGCATCCCCTTTTTCCCCGTAGCTCTGAACTTTTTTTTAACACAAGCGGGTGGGGGGGGGTGGTGATGTGTCACCTGATGTGTTCCCCGTGCGAATGAACTTCGTGACTTTTGAGTGAATAGCATTTTTTAAAAGAGTTACTTGAACGTTCCTTGTGTTTAGTGAAAGTTAGACAGGATGATGTGTCTAGGATTTCATCATGGCAATTTTTTGTCGGCAGGTATTTGCTTCCAATTTATTTCTTTAAAAAACCCTAAGAATATTTATTTTTAGCATCGTAAGCCCAATCTCTAACCTTATACTAAGATTAGCTTGCTTTTTTTCCCTTATTAAGTACCTAGTACAAGTTCGGTAATGGTTTATCTTCTAAGCTCTAATGGTAATGTCTTTTTTCATAGACTCTCCGAAATGCATGTCCCCTAAAACAGTTTTTTTTCTTTGCAGAGAAACAAGACTAAAGCATTCATCCTATGCACAAGTCATCAGCCATGGAGCCATGATTCAATACACAACTTTAGGGTTTGGCATAGGTTTAGATATCAAAACAAACTGCAGAAGCAACAAAAGCAAAGACAATTAAATTACACCTTTAATGGATAAAACCTCATCTATGTCACTATACTATTGGATAAAACTTAATGGAGCAAGCAATCACGACTCCAGATTGAAAGCTTTATAAAGCCAAACTGACGATGTTGTGAACAGTTTGCTCTGATGGATCGCCGCATTCACTGGCCTCTTCTAGAACATCAAGAGAAGTCCAAGTTGTCTTACTGGCACGGGTGTAGCTGTAGATGTCAATGTAGTCAGACGAACACTGGAACAGGTGTAGATGTTTACGATGTGTGGCTGTCCCTTTTGTAACTGTAGTTGTCCAAGCTGCGTTGACATTAATTAAGGTAAGATTCATTTTTTTATTTACCTATTAACACGTATTTTTATTTATTTTATTTTTATAAAATAATACGTTCTGCAACACCTTAGACCTTAGGTCAGGGGTGGACAAACTTTTTCAACGGAGGGCCGCATTGAAAACTTTATTGTTATAGGCGGGCTGCATATAATTCAATTACAATTGACAACATCTAAATTTAAATTAATGATAATTACCATGTACTTGTCATTTTATTTCACTTTCACACTCTATTACATATGTACATTACATTTTAAAATACAAACTGAAACAGTTATAATTTGATAAAATTTCATTATTCATTATTATTTCAACAAAAGTTTGTTACCTGTCATAATAACTATGGAGAAGTAGGAACATAATTTTCATGTAAGCTGACCATAGATTACAATTGTAATTAATGAGAAGTATGTAACTGTTTACAATTTCGGATGATGTTCTTGAACCGTGGAACAAGTTTACGGCATTCAAATTGCAATCAGTCAACATCGATCGTTTCTTAGACTTGTTTAATTTCATGCAAGAAAAAGCTTGCTCACAGATGTATGTGGACCCAAATATTGACACAAGTTTTGCAGCAAAGGTTTTTAGTGTAGAAATGCTGCTGCTGACAAACATCCATAAAACTCCAGCAAAAGAAATGACTTGAACTTCTCTTTCAGGTCATAATCTGCTTCTAGTTCAAGCATCTCCTGTATATCCTCTGGGGCTGAATCAGCTTTTGCACTAAATATTGAACTGATGATATTGAACAGTGGTTCCAAGGTTATTGAAGTCTTGGAACCTCCTTTCAAATTTAACGACCAAGTCCTCCAACTGAGCCTTGTACTTGTTAGCCTTTTCACTAGAAATGGTTTTCTGTTTCAGCAAAGGGAAATGGCAAAACCTGTTTTCACCTGCTTGCCTGGAGATCAAGGAGAGCTTTGCTTGAAATGATTTAACATACACATAAATTTCATGTGCAAACAAGATATTGCTCTAAAATTTGACATTCAACTTTTCGTTAATGTCAATGGTATCATGAAGTCTGACTTCCACTCTTCATTAAAAATGTTAGTAACAAAGTTACAAACAAATCCTTGATCTCCAGGAACATAATTATTTCTTCTTTGAGATCCCACACTTGCCAAAATATCTTGCCCAGGCTCAGCCAGTGGGCCCTGCTGTGGTAGATAATATCATAATATTCAGTTTCCAAATCTCCAAGCAGTGCCTTGAACTGCCTGTGGTTATAACCTGGCTCTGATGAGGTTTATCAAACTGACAACTGGGTCAATAACATGCTTGATATTCAACGCAGCTTTTCACAGACTTTCATGATGGATGAAATTGTGCAGAGGTAAGAGTGAATGGTCAGTACTCTGTTGTTACACTTGCTATCTTGTTCCACACCACACCAGTTCTTTCAATACATTTCTAAACAGCATTGAATAAATCCTGGCCTTTAGTTGTGTCTTTGAGTGGCTCAACACTAAATAATTCTTGGGTATGTAGCCGTGTGGAGGCTTTAATTTAAGACAGGTCACAAAGGTGGGACTGAAACCGTTGTCTTTTTAAAAGTGTTTATTCACAACATTGGAACTTTAGTTATCACGTTCACTTCTTTCTTTCTAGCGCATCAAACTGTCATTCTTTCTCTGCTTCGTTTCTTCTCTCATACCACCTAGTGCATCTCGGTGCGGTGGACATGGTGCGGCGCTGTGTGGGTGTGCATACTGCCACATTATTAACAAGCAATCTCTCACCCAGACCAGGGGCAGTGTGTTACTGGCCCGCTGGCGTGGTGAACTCCAGTCACCTCGAGTGAACTCCAGTCACCCCGAGTGAACTCCAGTCACCTCGAGTGAACTCCAGTCACCTCGAGTGAACTCCAGTCACCTCGAGTGAACTCCAGTCACCTCGAGTGAACTCCAGTCACCTCGAGTGAACTCCAGTCACCTCGAGTGAACTCCAGTCACCTCGAGTGAACTCCAGTCACATCGTGGTCTGGAGTGAACCTGCAGTTAAATTACAAGTTTAAAAAACTGCCAATATGTAAAACGTAAACAAAAGCCACTTACAGTTGAGCTGAAATGCAATTTCGAAAAAGGATGTTAACAATTAATGACTAATGATCATAAATCAATTATGGAGCCATGAAACCAATTTAATATACCTAGATTCAAATCAATCAAATACTCGGAATAAAATTTTAAAAATGCTAAACAAAGAAAATTAACATCGACATAAGAACGCAACAGGTATATGCCTACGGGCTGCATGCGGCCCGGGGGCCGTAGTTTTCCCACCCCTGCCTTAGGTAATGGAGAGGAATTGCACTTACTGCATTAAGTTCAACTGCACCAAGTTCATTAACTTCAACAAATCAATCAGTTCCTTCCCCATCAGGGGATATCACAAATCTACCCAATTAGTGCATACAACAAAATATAACTCAATAGTTAATACAACACAACAAAATCTACCTAACTGATGAATATCATTTTATATACTTCTCCCTAACTAGTTTATACCACGCCTCTAATATATCTACCTTTACTAGTGGAAATAACGAATCTATCTCAGTAGGGCAGTCAATATTGTTGAAAAAAGCTGCCGGGTACCAGTCCAAAACTTGAACGGGTTCCAGGGCAGCGGCGTAGCGTGGGTATGTGCAGCTCGGGCCAGAACCCAGATCTACCGCCCCCCCCCAAACCCCGGAAAATATGTTGATATCATAAGAAAGAAGATTTTTTTAAAAATTAGAAATTCATCATAAGGACCCTATATTTTATGTTAAATTTAAACAGAAGTGCTTTCGTTTATTTATTGAAATTTAAGTTTTCTATTTTTTCCTCATAGCACAATCTTAAATGTATATATATTGTCAGCAATGCCATGCTCAATGGCCAAAATTGCATTGTTGATCATGATACATTTTTCATTAACTTAATTTTAGACAAGCTTATTTCGCAGCTGGAATTACTTTTGTCACCTGTAAAGAATATCCATTATGAATATATATTATATTAGGCAGGTTGACTTCAAGCCAAAATATCTAAATAAACTTGATTTAAATTTATTGTAATTCATTTTTCCCCCGCGAAATAAAATAAACGTAAATAAAGTAATGGGGGTGAGACTGCTATCAGGCTTTTAAATAGGTAAATGTATAATATAAAAACAGGGTATTAGGCCTGACAGGACGTAACACAACAGCGAACGTTTCGGCAAAGAGCCTTCCTCAACGGACAAATAGTACACAAATGAAACGAATAAAACGAAATAATAATTTAAAAAACACTTAGCTGCGGTGAAATCCAAGTAGTCCAGTAGAGTGTTGAGTCATCTCTACTGGACTACTTGGATTTCACAGCAGCTAAGTGTGTTTTTTTATTATTATTAATGTTTATTAATAATTTTGAGCGTCATTGGTTTCATAATAAATAGAAGTAAAAAAAAGATTTTTAAAAACCACGTTTTTATAAGCGGACTAAAAAGAAGAAAATAATTTAAAACTTATTAGTTCAAGTACTTCGATTTAATATGACTAAAAACGTGGGGCGGGCGCTTATGAGGTTTAACATATGCGGTTCACTCATTCTCTCACTTATAGATCTCTCTTTTGCCTTCTACATTAGAAATCTTTAATTTTTTTACCAAACACCCACCCCACGTTTTTTTCGATTTTTTTCTTTTCTAATAACCAGAAAATATTAAAAGACTCTTCAGTAGAATAATCACTTGAACTGAAAATCTGACGGGAACAATTTCGCTGGCCATTTAGATTCTTCTTTAAAAAAAACTAACTTTTTCTTCTATTAGCTTCGTTCATTTCGGATAATCGTTATAAAAATTGGCATGCACTGACTTGTGGTATCTCGGCAGATTTGCCCTTTTGATAACAGAAATAGTTGCCTGACAAATCAAACACACTAGCTTTTCATTAAACGAAGAAAACAAAATTCGAGTTACCACGAAGAGTTAAAAGTACCATACTCATCTGTAACTTTTCCGTTTCCTACTCGTAATATTGGCTTTCTCTTTTTTAGAAACAAATGTCCTTTGAAAAATCTTACCTGTTGTCTCTCAGATTTTCTTTTTGAGTGAATTGCACTACCACAAACACAGATTTTATTCTGCTTTCTGCTCCCTGAATAGATCATATTCTTGAACTAAAAACCAACTACTGGTCTTTTTATGTTTAAAAATACAGGATGGACACCCCCTCGACGAACACAGGAAGGTTTAATTTCAACTCGTTAACATTCCTCATCCGTTATCTACGAATTTTAAAGTACCCTTAAGTGCCATTTTGATTACCCTCGTTCTATTATTAACATTCCTTCCAGAACGGACCTTAACTTGCCGTGGTTGCCTATCTTTAAGATCAAAACCAATCTTGGGAAACACATGCATTTTTAAGATGACCAGGTAGCTTCAAACCCTTTGACCATTAGCCATGCATCATTCCAAACACGGTTGTTAATTGGTGACCCGTCAAAACGGCTCCAGACACAGCGGCGTAGTGTGGGTATGTGCCGCCTGGGGCAGAACCCAAATTTGCCCCCCCCCCGGAAAAAATATGTTAATGCTACAATGCTATAAGGACCGTCCATAAATGACGTCACGCAGCTATATTTGTGACCATGTGTGACGAGGGGGATGGGGTGGGGGGGGGTTAAGAATTTTGACGTCAGGTGAAAACACGCTACTTTAAATCAAATTTCCACTTAAATATTCGATTTACTATTTTTTATGACGTTTTACAGGGATTCACGCGTGTTACGATATTACAGTGCAGTCTTACACTAAATACATACTAAAATGGAAATAAATTGATTTGAAACATACACATTTTCAAATAGAAAATACTGCTTATAGGGGGAAGGGTCACAGCTTTGTGACGTCATATTGGTTTTTGTGACGATGTGTGACGAGGGGGTGGGTGGTTAAAAATCGACAAAAATCGCGTGAAGTCATTTACGGACGGTCCCTAAAGTAAAGATACCAGGTAGTCTTTATCTAATAAATTCTAATATATAAAGCTCAGTTGGTGTTTGTATCTTTGTATGTTTGTATGTTTCACTTTTCGACTTTCTGTTACACAGCCACGGAAAACCAAATGACGGACGGGGACCAAATTTGGCAGGACGGTTCCTTTTACCCTGAAGATGGTTTTAAGTTAGTTTTTGTAATTGTCCCTTTTGCCCGAATGCCGTAAATTAAATAATCAGAAAATGCAGAGACAAAGAATGCAAAATTTAACCTCATTTCTATATAGAACAACTTTACGCGAAAGTTCAAATTCCGTACAAAGCGAGTTATTTTTGGTGACGTTTTTTCCCCCAAATACTTTATTTTCAGCGGTGCGCATTCCAAAAATATTATATTGTCTAATTACGGTGCGCAATATTCGTGTACGCTTCTAAATTTGAGCTGTGTAGTACAAAGAATTGTCATTTTCTTTACTGTTGCTTTCTATATATTATAGACAAGTAAACATATTTAATTACAACTGTCACACGATGCATTCGGTTTAATTGTTTACACGTTTAAATTTAATTGCGAATTTGTTTTAATTATTTTCTGTTCCATAACTCGACATTTAATAAAAACCTATTTATGTAATAATTGTGTCAGTATTTTTTTCGAGGCTTCATTTTTAGCGGTGCGCGTTTTAAAATCTTTTATCGCCTGATTACTGTGCGCACATTTTCGTGTACGCATATTAAATTTAGCTGTGTCCTATTAATATAACATTTATATTTTGTTTGTCTTTTACAAACCTATACACTTATACAATTTAAACTTAGGCTACTGGACCTATTAACATAATAGATTAAACTAAATAAAGTGATCCTGAAAACGCTTAATTATTTTGTTATTATTTTGCGAAATGATTTTGTTATGTTCATTCCTTTGTAGTTGGATTAACATAGGACATTTTTAAAATCAATTATAGTCATTGTTTCACATTCGTTTTTAACAGACATTTGATTTGTTTTGGTTTTTTTTTAATGTGGAATTTAATTTCTTTATTTTTTAGAAACAAAATCTGTTGTTGGGCGATGAAAGTGACTCAAAAAAGAATTTCATTCCTTTATGATATTATACCAATTGCATAAAGCATTAAATTTTAATCGTAAATGTAGACACAAATATATAAAAATTCAAATATTATTTCCATGTTAGAATAACTATAAATAGATTACAAAAGTAGAGTTATTTTTGATCTAGTTGTTATGAGCAGACTTTTTATTAAGCCAGAATATTTCTATAACCATTTATTATTATTGTCTAAATACGGTGCGCACATTTTCTTGAATTCTTTTTAATACGACTGCTTTAGTTTCTTTCAAGTATTTTATAAAGTACATTTCATATATAACATTTATAATTTAATTTATTGGCGCTATAGGTCAAGCAGATTTTGCCTTTGAGGGGGGGGGGTAATGCCATATTATCTTTATCTAATAGACGTAAATATATTTGAGCTTTTTTAGTGACGATAGTGGTAGAGATCTTTTTGAAAAATGTCAATAAAGCAGTGGCCTTTTTTAATGGATACAAACAAACAAACATACTAACATCAACTTAGCTTTATATATTAGATATGCGTTTAAATTATTTTATTTCAATTTTTCCATGATGCATTGGATTAATATTCTACATGTGTGGATGAAATTGCGATTTTTTAAAATATAATTCATAACTCGACATTTAATTAAAAACCATAGATGGAGCGAGTTTATTTTATGTGGAAAGCGATGGCACATGTCAAATAAACTTACACTTTAAAAAAGTTTACATAAGCTATATATATACACTACATTATAAACTTTCGCTGCCGAACGTATTAACAGAAGTTGACTAAATTTAATAAAGTGATCCAGAAAACGCTTAATTAATATGAATTTCGAATAGAACATGTTATGTTCATTCCCTTGCTGTCGGAATAACATACGCCATATTTAAGGTTGCTTTTTAATCATTTTTCAGATGTGCTTATTAACAGATGGTTGAATCTTTTTTTTTAATGTGGCTATATATATATATATCAGAAACAAAATCTGGTGTGTGTGTATTTAATATAATTTACAAAATATGATGCCTTATCAGAAATAGGGAACAAAAAATGATTTCCATATTGAAATTATACACATTGCATAAAAACCGTAAATATAAATAATAAAATTTAGAGACATAATTTTTAAAAAATATTATTTCCTTGTTAAAACAACTATGAATACGTCAAAAGGAAGAGTTATTTTGGTCCCGTACATTTACTTTATAACAAGACTTTGTTTTATGCGGCCAGCTTTCTATAATCTTTATTGTCTAAATATGATGTGCACATTTTCTTGATATCATTTTAATACTACTAATACTGGGGAAAAGGGTCAGCACACTCCCGCTACAATGTGCGGGTATATTTCTAGTTAGAAAATAAAAATAAGGACACAAAACATGTTTGTGTTATAAATAAAGAGAAAAGTTTTCCTCATTGCACAATCTTTAATGTATCAATGATTTCAGCGATACCACGATCAAGGCCATAATAACTATTGATTAGAAAATCTTGGTGTATTCATTATTGATCTTAATTAATTTTTTATTAACTTAATTTTAGAGAATCTATTTCATCACATTGCATTATTTAAGACATTGTTCGAATTAAGTTTATTATTTTAGGCAGGATAACTTCTAGCCTAAATATCTAAAAAAAACTTGAATAAATTAACTGGTCTTGAATTCATTTATCCTTTACCCGTGGGGTTCAAATATTCCTTGTTTGACAATGACACGTGAGATATTTTGTATACTCTAATTTGAAGGCGAAATTTCAAAGTCCAGTATATTAGCTGGTCTACGAAAATCTTATCTGTTTTCTAAATTCGATATAACTTCCAAAAAAGCACATGAATTTCTACAGTAATCTCATGTTATAATTATGAAAAATAAAACTTTCCACATAAAATTTTATTAAATGTTAAAGCATCCTTTAGTATTCCATTAGTTTCTCTGTGTGAAGCCTCTGTTAACCATTTTTGAACACTTTACGTTTGTAAATAATTTCGGGCAACTTTGATATAAATTAGAAAATAAAAAGATTTCATTGTGACTATCAAAGTTCCTGCGCCTGTTCGTGTGTTGAGATTTTTGTCTGCATCTATCAATTCTTCTATAGCTTTAAAAATAACCTCAACACAGCTCCATGGTATATTCACAATTTTGTATTCTGAATTCTGTTTAATGCATTGCTCGTAGAAGCAATTTGATATTCCAAACGAAGTATGGACATGGAAAAGAATGCGTAACAACGTTCTAGTGTACTAAAACAGTTAGAGTTAGAGAGTTCATTTCAGTAGGATTAACATGTAAACAAAATTAGATAAATGAACTTTTTGTGTTTTTCATTAACTCCTGCATACTTTTCAGTCATGAAGAAATAATAACACACGTTGGGCCTCTGCAGTCCATTATTGTAAGATCGCCATTCATTTAAAATCTTTTAAGAAATGTCGTAAAAACCTCTTGCAACTTTGTTTAATACTTTATTAATAGTTGATTCTTTTTATCCAATCTATGATTCTTTCCAATTGCATTAATAAAAAAAAATAAAAATAAAAATAAAATGATATGTTGAGCACTTGTTCAAGATTGGCTACTTTTGTGTTTGTGTGTGCCAAGTTTTAATTACATTAGATAAGCAATTTTATTCATCATTTTTATTTATTCCACAAAATAAAGAACATTAACATTAAACTAATTTTGCTTTGAAAGAAAAGACCATATAACTACGCCAACAAGTTTGTTCCAGTAGTTTACCTACGTTAAAATCGATTAAATGTAACAGCACATAATTGTCATGCTCGTACACTACTTAAGCCCCAATGTTTTTCAGCTCAGTGGCATTAGTATAAGAAGTCTTTAGATTAATAAAGGAATAGGAGTTTGAAATGTTGGCACTAGAAACGTCTACGTATTTTAATATAGTTTCTTCCTTTAAAAAAAAGAAGTATCTTGTTTTTTATTTTATTTGATAAACTTTTATTTAACGTTATTTATTTTTAGAAGCTAATTAACAACAAGGAATTTGCCGCCCCCCCCCCTTTTCCCCATCAATGTGCCGTCGGAGAATTCGATTCGCTCATGTTTCAAATTGATAGGGTACAGAAAGATTTGCTTTTAAAACAGGAAAAGATGTCAAATTTTAAGAACCAATTAAGTTGATACCACATCAGGCTCTGGTTTTTCAGAACAGTAGCATTAATATCAGAAGAATTTAAGAAGTTCTGGCAGTTGAAACGTTGACATGCTTCATGATATTTCCTTTATTTCTTTTATTAATTTCTTATTTGGCTGTTATTTTATTTCGATTAAACGCTCTACTTTCTTATAAAATTTTCATTGTTACAAAGTATATATAAAAACTACTAGGAATTTGCCGCCCCGGGGCAGTCGCCCCCCCTTCCCCCCTCGCTACGCCACTGCCCAGACAAATTGTTAATATTTTTCAACAAAAACTTTTAAATTTTTTATTCATTTTAAGCTTTTATCAACTTTTTCACCCTTAAATAAAGTGGTAAAATTGTAAAAAAATATATCTTGAGATGTTATTATATTGTTTTTTGTCAACAAACAGCCTCGATTGGTACCATTTCGCGTAATTCAGTATTGTGATGTCATTAGCCATCAATTTGAAGCAACACTATGAAAATGTCATGAAGAGTTCGCATCATGGTTATATGCAGCAATCGGAATTAAGAAAAAGCAAACTTGCTAAGTTAAATGAAGTCGTCACTACAAATGGGCCAGGTATACACAAGACAAATTGTACAGAAATGATATACTCATAAACATACTCGTTAATAGTTTCCACAGGAAACAAACTTCACATATTTAGACATGTAGCATTTGTTTGACTGAAGCTGCTAATATAGTGTCAGTGTAGTATACACATAAGCATGCAGTATTTAAATAATGACCTTTGTTGGACTGAAGCTGCTAATATAGTCACTGTGTACACATAATCATGCAGTATATAAATAATGACCTTTGTTGGACTGAAGCTGCTAATATAGTCACTGTGCACACATAATCATGCAGTATATAAATAATGCGCTTTGTTGGACTGAAGCTGCTAATTAGTCACTGTGTACACATAATCATGCAGTATATAAATAAAGACCTTTGCTGGACTGAAGCTGCTACTATAGTGTCAATGTGTACACATCGAGCATTATATAAATAAAGCCCTTTGTTTGACTGAAGCTGCTAATAGTGTCAATGTGTACACATAATCCTGCAGTATATAAATAAAGACCTTTGTTGGACTGAAGCTGCTAATAGTGTCAATGTGTACACATAATCATGCAGTATATAAATAATGCCCTTTTGTTGGACTAAAGCTGCTAATAGAGTGTCATTGTGTAAACATAATCATGCATTATATAAATAATACCCCCTGTACACATAATCATGCAGTATATAAATCAGGTCAGTATTTGGATTGAAGCTGCTGATATAGAATAAATGTAAACACATATAATCATGCAATTAAAAAAAATTGTCGCATTGAAGCACTATGGGTCACGACCACGCTCGCGATGAACTATTCCTTTTAGGAATTTTTTTAAAAATTAAAAAAATAATTTTATGTGAGTTAAATTATTTTAACTTTTGAATTTTTTAAACACTATATGAATAGAAACAGTGCTACGTATAGACTCGTGATTTGGTGAACATTAAATTTTATGATTATGATTCTGCTGAGAAGCCTTGGTTTGACCTTGCACGTTTCTTTAAATCTGGTTGGTAGCTTGTAGATGGTGTACGGAGAGGTTCTGTCAGATGCCGATTACTAATTACTGCTCGATGCTTTGATATTATGAATTCCATCATGAAGTACAAAGATTCATTGTAATTTGTGTCTGGAGTTATTTGGAACTATTATCGAAATACTTCCTTGATTCTCCTTTTCATAAAGCCCCCTTTAGAATAAGTTTGTTAAGTTCGAGCAGTTCTTGCCTCAGTTGAAGTGACACCTTCCTTTCAGTAGTGTCTCCCGTTGACACATTCCGGACTTTAACTTATCATGCTTGCCTTTTGTTAATTCAGATTGCATTTGGATACCGCGATGCAAACTCTTTTTTACTTTTTTCATAGTGTCGATTCAAATTGCTAAGTTAGTAATTTGCACGTATTTGGCAGGATAGACGAAATGGATTGCCTTCTTTATCGATAAAAGCGCTAAGTCCTCTTTTCAGTGTTATAGAAAACTTTTTATTTTCTTCTTGGATATAAAATTTTAAATAATAAATTAATAACTTTAGTAAAAACTAAACAACAGTAAAGGTCAATACTTCGAAATTCGAATTTATCACCAACCAATCAGAACCAATCGCTCCCTACAACTTTTAAACTTAAAATCAATCCTTAATCATTTTCAAACCTTTGTTTGGTCAAGTTTTTTTTTGGACGTTCATTAATTTTTTTATATTATAAATTTCAAATGAAAATGTTTATTTCATAAATTGTTCGCTAGGTGCAAAGAGGTCTAATAGTTTATTTGTCAAAAGGATTTTGATAATCACATTTATACAATATTAATAACTTGTCAGATGCTTTTCATAAATTTCACCATTTTAGTTTAATTTTAAAGTAGCAATTTCTTTTTTTTTGGGGACAGTGGCGTAGCGAGGGGGGCAGGGGGGGGGCGAAAGCTCCGGGCGGCACTTTGCCAGGGGCGGAAAATTCCTAGAAGTTTTTATAAAGTTTCTAACAATGAACATTTTATAAGAAAGTGGAGCTTTTAATCGAAATAAAAATAACAGCCAAATAAGAAATTAATTTCAACTGCCAAAACTTCTTAAATTCTTCTGATACTAAAAGGCTATTAATCCAAAAAACCAAAGTCTGATGTGGTATCAACTTAACTGGTTCTAAAAATTTGTCAGATCAATTTGAAACATGGGCGAATCGAATTCTCCTAGCAACACATTGTGTGTGTGTGGGGGGGGGGCAAACTCCTCTTTGTTAATTATCTTCTACAAATAACATTATAATAAAGTTTAATAAAAATATATTAAAAAAACAAGATATTTTTGTAATGGAAGAAACTATATTAAAATACGTGGGTGTTTCTAAATCCAAAATTTCAAACTCCTTTTCTTTTATTAATCTAAAGACGCCTAATACTAATGCTACGAGCTGAAAAACATTGGTACGAACATGACAATTATGTGCTGGTACATTTATTGGATTTTAACGTAGGTTAATTACTGGATCAAAATTGTTGGCGTAGTTATATGGTTTATAAAGCAAAACTAGTTTAATGTTAATGTTCTTTATTTTGTGGAATAAATTAAAAATATGAATAAAATTGCTTATCTAATGGAATTAAAACTTGGCGCACATAAACACAAAAGTAGGGCACTCATAAGTGCTCAACATTACTAAAGTTTTTTTGCAATTGGAAATAATCAGACATTAATTAGATAAAAAGAAAAGACTATAAAATAAAGAACAAAACAGAGGTGCAAGAGGTTCTTTTGACATTTCTGAAATGATTTTAAATAAATGATGATCCTAAAATAATGGACTGCCGAGGCCCAACGTGTGTTAATGGTGCGCGTGTGGGGGGGGAGAGTGTGTGCGCGTGTGTGTGTGTGGGGGGAGGGTTTGTGCGCGCGTGTGTGGGGGAGGGTTGTGCGCGCGTGTGTGGGGGGAGGGTTGTGCGCGCGTGTGTGGGGGGGAGGGTTGTGCGCGCGTGTGTGGGGGGAGGGTTGTGCGCGCGTGTGTGGGGGGAGGGTTGTGCGCGCGTGTGTGGGGGGATGTGCGCGTGTGTGTGTGTGTGGGGGGGTTGTGCGCGTGTGTGTGTGGGGGGGGGTTGTGCGCGTGTGTGTGGGGGGGGGTTGTGCGCGTGTGTGTGTGGGGGGGGATTGTGCGCGTGTGTGGGGGGGGGTTGTGCGCGTGTGTGTGGGGGGGGGGTTGTGCGCGTGTGTGTGGGGGGGGGTGTGCGCGCGTGTGTGTGGGGGGGGGTGTGCGCGTGTGTGTGGGGGGGGGGTGTGTGGGGGGGGATTGCGTGCGTGTGTGGGGGGGGTGTGCGTGATTGTTGGGGGGAGCGCGCGTGGGGGAGTGCGGGGGTGGGAGATCGTGCGGGCGCGGGGGGGATTGCGCGGATGGGGGTTGTGGACGTGTGGGGGGGAGTGCGGGAGGGTGCGTGGGGTGGGGAGAAGTGCGGTGGGAGATGGTGCGGGCGTTGGGGGATTGCGTGCGTGCATGTGCGCGGGGGGGGGTTGCGTGCGTGGGGGGGAGTGTGTGTGTGTGTGTGCGTGCGTGCGCGTGTGGGGAGTGCGTGCGTGCATGTGCGTGGAAGGTACGTGCGTGCGCGCGCGGGAGGGGAGTGCGTGCGTGCGCGGGGGGGAGTGTGTGTGTGCGCGCCCGTGCGTGCTTGCGCTTGGGAGAGTGCGCGAGTGAGTGTGCGTTTGTGCGCGTGAGTGAGTGTGCGTATGCGCGCTAGTGAGTGAGGGAGGGGGAGAGAGAGGGAGTTCGAGCGAGTGTGTGTAAGTGGGGTGAGAGAGAGAGAGAGGGAGTTCGAGTGAGTGTGTGTGTGGGGCGGGGGAGAGGAGGAGAGAGAGAGGGTGAGTTCGATTGAGTGTTTATGTGTGGGAGAGAGAGAGGGGGAGTTCGAGTGAGTGTGTGTGTGTGGGAGAGAGAGAGAAAGTGCGAGTGAGTGTGTGTGTTTGGGAGAGAGAGAGAGAGTGCGATTCAGTGTGTGTGTGTGTTAGAGCGTGAGATCGCGCGCGCGTGTGTATGTGTGTGTTAGAGAGTGAGAGAGTGTGTGTTTGTGTTAGTGAGTGAGAGTGTGTGTTTGTGTTAGTGAGTGAGAGTGTGTGTTTGTGTTAGTGAGTGAGAGTGTGTGTTTGTGTTAGTGAGTGAGAGTGTGTGTTTGTGAGAGAGAGTGTGTCGTGTGTGAGAGAGAGTGTGTGTGAGAGAGAGAGTGTGTGTGAGAGAGAGAGTGTGTGTGAGAGAGAGAGTGTGTGTGAGAGAGAGTGTTTGTGTGAGTGTGTGTGAGAGAGAGAGTGTGTGTGAGAGAGAGAGAGAGAGCGAGTGAGAGTTTGAGTGTATGTGTGTGAGAGAGAGTGCGTGTGAGAGTGTGAGTGTGTATGAGAGAGAGAGATAGTGCGATGTTAATTCTCTCTCTCTCTCACCTGAATGAAAGCGGACATAGTCGTGTAGACCTAAAATTCTTCTCTGCATTATGTTGACATAATATTTCGACAACTCGCTAAAATAAGGGCTGACTCTTCTGTTTGGTTCTTCACATTGTTTACTTCCGCCATGCACAGGAAGTGTGTTTAGATTTCCAAACGTTATTAACCTGACAACTTCTTCATAGCCACTTATGACGGCTAACATTAAAGCATTATTTCCAGAGTTGTTACGCGTGATTATTTGTGGTTTGTAATCCATCAAACATTTGAGGGTGGTGAGATTTCCTTTGCTGGATGTGTAAGCATGAGAGCGGACCAACAATTCATTATTTTTTTTATCAACGTTTGCTCCATTTCGAAGTAAAAGTTCAACAATTTCAAAATAATTTTTCGACGAAGCCACCAAAAATGGTGTACATTTTTCGTTCTGCTCCTGATTAACTTGAGCACTTTTTTAAATCAACAAATCGACCAGCGACCTGTTTCCCACTTTTTGAGGCCAACATAAGTGACGACCAACTATCCATTTGGACTTGATTAACATCTGACTCATGCTGGATTAATAATTCTGCTATTTCCAAATATCCCTGTTTAAAGGCTATCATTAAAGACCTCCACTTCTCCGCCTGTCGCAAATTCACTTCTGCACCATTCCTCAGTAAAACTTCCACCGTATCCTGATGCCCATAGAGTGTGGCGAACATAAGCGCTGTTAAGCCACCCTCTGACACCGCGTTGATATTTGCTTCATGTTTTAAAAGCAGTTCAACTATATCTGTTCCAACTTTACACGCAGACTCCATAATGGCCGTGTGTTTAGATTTCCAAACGTGATTAACTTTGGCCCCGACGCCAAGTAGAACATTAACAGCGTCTGTGTGTTCATTCTCTGTAGCAATAATCAGTGGAGTGTATCCTCTTTCATCATTCTCTTCAACGTCAGCACCATAGCGAATTAAAGTTTCTATCATCTGCATGTTTCCTTTCTGACACGCAATCGACATCGCACTGAACGTTACTTCACAATTGTATCCACAGAATGCCTTAGGTACGATACAATTATACGCGTAAACAGAAGTCCCCATCTCTCTCAAAAAACCATTTATTGAGGGGTTTTTTTAAGCGCAGCACCATTTTCTAGTAAAATGGGACGCTACATTAGTGTTCCCCTTTTTAAGCACCAAAATTTCGGCATATAATTTCATTTTTGGAGAATAGACATATTTTGAAATATCGTTGCAAATCAATACATTAACAGATTCCATTTTTTTATGCGAGCATTAAAGCTATAACACAACTGAATTTCTGATTATAATTTATAAATTTTGAATGGCGTAAAAGCATTTCCAAAATGTCAGAAAAACCATTTTGTGCTGCGACGAAGAGAGCTGCTTCATCATAATCGAAATACTGCTCACGAGTGTGTTCTATTTTCAAAAAATAACTTGACTGTTTTGTAATGTCCGTTTTGTGACGCCAGCATTAACGGAGTTCATCCGTCACGTTCTTCTGCGTTCACATGAGCCCAGTGTTCAGGATAGAAGCTCGGCACTTATCCAAGAAGAAGGGGTATTTGCACCACATGGGATGAATGTTTTATTTACGCTGACATGCTAAATGATTCGCCACGCCCACTCTCTCCGTTCCTGTATTTAAGCTCTTACTACTACTCTCTTCATAAAATTGCTCGCTTTGGCTCTGGATTCCACAGCAGATAAGTTTTAATTTCTTTGTATTCGCTATATTTGTTTTTGTGCTATTTGTTCGTTGAAGAAGACTCTTTGCCGAAACGTTGTTTTGTGACGTCATGTCAGGCTCATACATACCCTGTTTGCATGTTATCCATCTACTTATCTATAAGCCTGATTGCAGTCTACCCCAATTTTTGTAATACTAATACTGATGAAAATTGTTTAAGCAAATGAAAAGATCAATAACTATAATGCGTATTTTGGTGATTTTTTTTTAAAATAGATAACTTTGTATTTGTGCTTTCATGAAATAAATATCTCGAATTATAATCATTACTTCATCAGAAAAGGAGAAGATTATTAACTATTTTCACAAACTGGTCCGGTTAGTGAAAATATTATCTGTGATAGGAAGAAGAAACATTAAGTTCGTCAAATATAACCCAGATCTTCCAGGAAATGAACAGATCGTTGATATTACTTGTACTTGTTTTCAGAGCCATCTTTACACAATTTTGGGCCCCGGGAAAAGAAATAGTGTTGGGCCCCTCCGCCGCAGGAATAAAAAAATAAATATACATAATATATATAAATAATCATATTCCCATGGGGCCCCTATGCTCGTGGGCCCCCGGGCAAATGCCCAACGGGCCTATGCGTTAAGACCACCCTGCTTGTTTTGGAAGTGAATAGAATAGTGTGAGTAATTTTGAGAGCAACTGATACGAGCATTAATTATATCCAGATCGTTAGCAAGAATGCCCTTTAATTTAAATATACTTTTTGGGTTAATTTATCGCCTAAATGATAAAGTATATTAGTATTATTAGTCCACTAATTACTTAACATGACTTAAGTCCCGTTTAAATTGATGTAATGCTGCTGAGGTCGTGAATTAACTTCAATTAATTTCTCGTTTGATCAGGCAACCCATTGCAAGTTCGAATTCCGGATGGAAAGAACGAGCATTTGTATGTGTTTGTTCTTACATACTAAGTAGGAAAAAGTGTTTTTATAACTATGTCTATCTGAGTGTTGTATTAGATTATCTTTGGTCTATACCAGGGGTCGGGTAAACTTTTTGTCTGAGAGAGACATAAACAACACATATTTTCGAAAAGTAATTCTGTGAGAGCCCATACATTATGTTTAAAACTAAACATTCAAATAAATGAGTGCATTTCGTGTACTTTCAACACTAAAACTACAATAATTATGTCTCTGAATTCTTTTTAATAACATTGGTATGCTGTATTTTATATGCAATTAATATGTACATCAAAGGAGTCTGGATAAACTTTTTTTTAAAAATATATACTCGACCATTTATTTGAGAGCCAGATGCAGCAATAAATAGAGCCACATCTGGCTCGCGAGCCATGGTTTCCCGATACCTGGTCTATACCATGTATACTTGAGAGAATATTCTCTCAACGCAGGCAGAAGAAAATGTTAGAGTTGTTAAGTTTGTCATGAAGTCTAATAAAATTGAATATTTTTTCTCATTCAAGCCGTTTTATCTTGTACCAGATTTCTTTAGACAGATGGCACTGCAGCAGCACCACCTTTCGAATTCAGTGGGATAGAGAAATATCATAATGTTTGAATGACAGAGCGTCTCAAAAAAAAATGTTGCCACCTAATGCTTAATTTTACTTTTGAAAAAAAATCGAATTAATTTAGGACTAGAAAAATACCCGCACTTCGTAGCGGGAGTTTGCTGACCCCTTTATCCAAGTATTAGTTGCTGGTTATTACAATTTTTATTTGCCAAGTTAAATTTCAGATTCATCCATTTAGTTAAAATCTTATGAGAAACAGAGATATGCCATTTTACCGCGTGAGTTGTTTTCACTGAATGCAGTGCCTTTTAACATAACCTTACTATTTAAAAGATATGATTTATTAAATAATGATTCTTGCCGACCATAATAACTAAATTTACAATTTCATTCCCACTTGTACAAAATTAACATAACTTATAGGCATGGGCGTCGCTAGGAATTTTTCCAGTGCAAAAAAATCCCACTTTTTTTTATATTTTAACTGGCAATGCCATACAGGTACAATTTTCAATTAAATTCAAGATCAGTATAAAATAAGGGTTGAAAAAAGCCTTAGAAATTAATAAGACTTACAAATTAGTGCTGTAATAGTTAAAATACAACATTTATTAATTTTTTTTCTCAAATGTAGGGGGGGGGGCAAATGCCCCCTTCCCTACGCCCATGCTTATAGGTTTTCCGAAAGAGCTTTACCACCCTCGTCACTCAAAAATTTAATATATAATTACGAAACTGCATCGTATCACAATTGTAAGTTATATAATATTTGTAACCATGTCTATGTGATAAAGAACATGTGGCACTATCCCTTTAAAAGGCAAACGCTAAGTGACTCATAGCGCAAATAAACAAAATTATAAATGTACTTTCTAAAATACTTTTTTTTAAAAACCGGTCGTATTAAAATGATATAAAAAAAATGTGCACACCATATTTAGACAATATATAAAGCTGGCCGCATAAAATAAAGTCTTGTTATAATGTAAATGTAGGCTACTGGACCAAAATAACTCCTCCTTTTGACGTATTCACAATTGTTGTAACAGGGAAATAATATTTAACATTTTTTATGTCTCTATATTTTACGATTTATATTTACGGTTTATAAGCAATGTGTATAATTTCAAAAAGGAACCTTTTTTTTTGTTCCCTATTTCGAATAGGGCTTCATATTTTGTAAATTATATTCAATGCACATACACACACCAGATTTTATATCTGAAAAAAAAATGAGATTCAACCATCTGTTAATAAGTGAATCTTAAAAATGATTAAAAGGCAATTTTAGAAATGGCCTATGCTATTCTGAATACAAAGGTATGAACATAAAAACATATTCAATTCGCAATTCATATTAATTAAGCGTTTTCAGGATCACTTCATTAAATTTAGTCAAGTTTTGTTAATACGTTCTTTAGCGAAAGTTTATAATGTATACTGTATATAAAGCTTAAGTAAACTGTTTTAAAGTGCAAGTTTATTTGACATAGGCCATGATTTTCAACATAAAATAAACTCGCTACATCTATGGTTTTTAATTAAATGTCGAGTTATGAATTACATTTTTTTAAAATCCCAATTTTATTCATTGCATATAAAATATTAATACAATGCATCGTGAAAATAATTGAAATAAAATAATTTAAACGCATATGTAATAAATAAAGCTCAGTTGATATTTTTATGTTTTTTTGTTTGCATCCATTAAAAAAAGGCCACTGCCTTTGTTGACATTTTTCCAAAAGATCTCTGCCACTGTCGTCACTAAAAAAGCTCTTATATATTTACGACACTGCATCGTAACACAATTGTAATTAATACAATATTTGCAACAGCGTTTATGAGATAAAGATAATAAAGATAAATAAATAAATTGGCTATATTCCTAATATTAAAAAAACCCAAAAAAAACCAAATCAATTTATGTTAAAAACGCATGTGAAACCATGACAATAATTGATTTTAAAAATGACATAGTTAATCCATCATCAAAGGAATTAACATACCATATTCAATTCGCAATACAAAATAATTAAGCGTTTTCAGGATCACTTTATTTAGTTTAATCTACTTATGTTAATAGGTCCGGTAGCCTAAGTTTAAATAGTATAAGTGTATAGGTTTTGTAAAAAACAATAGTTTAATTTATGTAAAAGACAAACAAAATATAAATGTTATATAAATAGGACACAGCTAAATTTAAGATCCGTACACGAAAATGTGCGCACCGTAATCAGGCGATAAAAGATTTTAGAACGCGCACCGCTAAAAATGAAGCCTTGAAAAAAATACTGACACAATTATTACATAAATAGGTTTTTATTAAATGTCGAGTTATGGAACAGAAAATAATTAAAACAAATTCGCAATTAAATTTAAACGTGTTAACAATTAAATCTAATGCATCGTGTGGCAGATGTAATTAAATATGTTTACGTGTCTATCTAATATATAGAAAGTAACAGTAAAGAAAATGAAAATATTATTCTTTGTACTACACAGCTCAAATTATGAAGAGTACACGAAAATGTGCGCACCGTAATTGGACATTATAATATTTTTTGAATGCGCACCGCTGAAAATAAAGTATTGGGGGAAAAAAAACGTCACCAAAAGTAACTCGCTTTGAACGACATTTGAACGTCCGCGTAAATTTGTTCAATACAGAAATGAGGTTAAATTTTTTATTCTTTGTCTCTGCATTTTCTGATTATTTAATTTACGGCATTCGGGCAAAAGGGACAATTACAAAAACTAACTTAAAACCACCTTCAGGGTAAAAGGAACCGTCCTGTCAAATTTGGTCCCCGTCCGTCATTTGGTTTTTCCGTGGCTGTCTAACAGAAAGTCGAAAAAGTCAAACATACAATCACCAACTGAGCTTTATATATTAGATATTAATAGCACATATTTATTAATTTGTGTACTTGAAAATCGTTTATTTACATTTTTTAAAGAAAAACCTAAATTATGGCTATTTTTGAAATGAAAACCTAGAAACCTAGACAAGGACGAAAAAAACCAAGATCTAGGTTGAAAAGCCTAGCGAAGGCAGCACTGCTCCAATCTAGGATTTGTAAAATGAAAATCTGTTGGTTTAAAATTTAAGCTAAACCAATAAAGAATCGCCTGACATATTATTTGCATTATTAAATATAGTTTTTCAACTTCCTACTTCCCAACCGTTTGTTACAAGATGGCGGATCGAGGACCAAGTATTTTTGATTTTCCAAGTTTGTTTCAAACGTAAGGCTAATTAAGAATGCCTAATCTTCATATTATAGATTTACTTAACTTTTTTTTGTTGGTAAAAGCATAGAAAGCGGTGCGCTCGATAAATGGCATTTTTGGCTGCTATATTTGTTTTTTTCTATTTTAAATTTAAACAATAGACCACTAAACCTAAGCCAGACCCTAAAACTACAACCTTAATTGGCTTAATTACGTTCATGGATAAAAATAATTACACTTATTCCCTTTTTAAATGTAAAAATACAACATATCATTCCCGTAAGTACGCTCTCTGCCATAACAATGATTGACAATGTAAATAGTAAATAGTTGAGCGCACTGTTCTCTTTGCTTTAGCCTTGTTTTTTGTGTGTGTAAAATATGATTGTTTTCAGTAGTATTCTCTTTTCCTCAAACTCAATTCTTATTAAACTCTTACTTACTAACTTTTACTATCCATGAGTCGTAGTCTTACTTTTGGCACTAAAGTACGGTGACATTGGGGTAATCCTGTAGATTTTACACAAATATTATTTCATAGCGAAATTTAATTTTCTTGTGAGACCTTACGTTTTTAATTTATTAAATGCATTAACATATTTTACATATGTTATATTTTAGCTATTATAACACTAATTCGTAAGTTTTATTAATTTCTAAGGCTTTTTTCAGCCCTTAAAGCTACATAATTAGAGTGGGATACATCCATTTCGTTTATGTAGTACCCTACTTGCCGAGTTGTCACAGTAAGATGCCAAATCAGTGAAATTTTCTCGATTAAAAACAAACAAAATAAGAATCAAACATCTACTAAATATAAAATGAAAATTGTCTTTAAAATATTTATTTATCTTCTAAGAGCATTAAAATAGATGAATAATCCTGTTTTGAAAATATTTTCAGTCAGTAAATTTATTTTAGCATGGGTCGAGCCATGTAAAAAACATCTGGCAAGCTAAACAAAATGGACGTATCGTGACCACATGTATTATATAGAGCCAAAAAAATGCCTTAGAAAGTAAAGACTCACAAATTAGCGCTGTAATGGCTGACATACAACATATAATAATGCATTTAATAAATTAAAAACGTAAGTTCCCAGGAGAAAATTAAATTTCGATGTGAAAAAATATACGTGTAAAATCTGCAGAATTACCGACATTGGTAAGGGTTAAGTGAGATTTATGCAATCAAGTCTAAATGTAAATGGTCTAAATATCTTACTTATTGAGAAACTAAAGTAAAAGTAAGAGTAGTCTTAGTAAGACACCAGAAATTCACTTAGTTGCTTTGACTTAGTGTCTTAGTCTTAGGTAGCAATTATTAATTTATTCCATTAATTTTGATAATCCTTGTAATTTAATTATATCATCAAGTAGGATACTACGAAAAATAGTAAAATGATAATAGCCAAATATTATCTTTGATAATATAAATAAATATCATAATCACATAAACATTGACCTGAGACTAAATAAGAATTTCTTATTGAACCTATTGACTGCTACTGAATTTTATTTCATTAAATGCTGTGTGTTATTTTTCTTTAACATTACTATTAGTTTAATTCTCTTTTATTCAAGTAGCCTATTATAGGTCCTATAGCGCAATAAATTAGGATTGAAATTGTTTTAATAATTATATTTTTAGTGTGTCGTAACCTAGAAGTAGGAGCTCTATAATTAGTGGTCTACCGATATGCCTTTTTGCCGATATTGCCGATACCGATATTTTTTTTGCCGATATGAGTATTTGTTAGGACAAAAACCAGCGGTCATATTTGATGACGTCATTCTTAAATTTATCACTCGTAATTATTTATCTTTAATATTAGGGGACTACCGATACGCATTTTTGCCGATATTACAGATATTTTTTTCCGATATGAGTGCCGATAGTGTATTTGTTAGGACAAAAACCAGCGGTCTTATTTGATGACATCGATCATTCTTAAATTCATCACTCCTAATTATTTATATTTTATATTAGGGGTCTACCGATAAGTATTTTTGCCGATATTACCGATATTTTCTTCCGATATGAGTGCCGATATGAGTATTTGTTAGGACAAAAATAACAGTGGTCATATTTGATGACGCCATTCTTAAATTTATCACTCGTAATTATTTATATTTTATAATTAAGGGGTCTACCGATATCCAGTTTTGCCGATAATACCGATTTTTTTTTCTCCCGAAACGAAGTTTCCGATGTGTTTACAAGTTCCAGATCATGACCTACAAAGGACTCATAACAAAACGAACCGTCCTTTATAAAAATGGCCAAGCAAAATTACGAAGTTCTTTTGAAACTTCAACCTTGACTCATAATTATTAATTCTAACCAATAGTTTAATGGCTTTTGCACACGGCCACCTTTATGAATGAAATAATGAGGACAAAGTAATAGTAATACTAGTAATAGAATGAAAATGAGGTTAAAGGTTGAATGGTTGCCAATGACAACAAGTCTTCACACGGTACATTTTGTTATTCCATACCAAACGAAATGTTTTAGACATCTGCGATTCTGCGTGCATCTTTGCTATTAGAGCAATTACGTGAACATAATGTTATACATTTATTAGAGATTTTACGGTATACTTGGCATCGGCACTATTTACACAGTATTTCTGAGTATACGAAAATCGGCCGATACCTAAACAATATCAAAGCACATGGCAAACTGTATCGTGGTTGCACATTTTAATACTAGGACTCTTTTGACTATTTCAATACCGGTATATATTAATTTGTCGAGATATTCTAAATCTAAATTATAGGTGTTTTTTTTGTTTCCGTTTCTTTTTTGGGTCAAAATGTCACTTTTTATGAAATATCGGTGACGTCAATATCGGAACCTTTACATGCTACCGATACCGATATTGCCGATATCCAGATATCGGTGCCGATATATCGGCCAGCCGATATATCGGTAGACCCCTATCTATAATGATAAATTAAAAATTCTTTATAATAAAAGTTTTGAGTAAAGTATATTTAATAAAATTATGACTAAGTATTAGTAAGTAGTAAGCAATGCTCCCTCTAAGTTTTGTTGGTTAATGAGCAAAACAATAATCTTGTGTGCAAATTATCCATTTTTTCTGAGGAAAATTTAAATCTAACAAACACACATATAATCTGTTCCAAAATTTGCTGTGTGTTAACTCTAAACTAATGCACAGTGTCAGACCGATAGCTTAGAGGAAACATTGGTAGTAAGTAATATCAGCTTCTATAATTACGCTAATTTTTTGTGTAAGTATCTTTTCATTTGAAATCATTTTTTTAAATATAGATATATCAATTTACAGACAAATGAAAGATAAATCAGTTTAGACCTATTTCATCTGTCTAGCTATGCTATTATAGAAATGGAATTATTTTCTTTGTGCTATTTTTAAACCCATTATTTGTGTTTAGATTTTAATGCAAAAACTCGTGACAACATTCCAAATTTCTGTCTTATTTCGCCCACAACTTTGTTATTTTAAAAAATTTTCAGGGCACTCTCTTGAAACTTTTACAAAACATCAAGTTTTTATCTTTTAATAATTTATTTTAGAATAAGGTGCAAAAAATGCTGTAAAGTAACAAAATCTATTGTTTATAGTCAATGAATGGTTCTTTGTTACATAATGACAAAGGTTTTTCAGTAAACATTCAACATGAGTAGATTGATGTAGTCTTAAAGTAGCAAAAGATATACCGCTATACTGCTATTTGACATTATCCTTAGTTAAGGTGGTAAGATTTGAATCACTCCTTTAAAAGCAATTCATGACAAAATGAAAGGAACTGTTAGCTGAAAATACAAATAAAGGAAAAGTGGTAACTAAATGAATTAAGATTAAAAACACTATCTAATTTATTGTGCTAGACTTATAATTCAATTGAAAAATAAAGATTAAAACAAAGAAAAATTTTGCTCTTGAGGCTAGTTATCAAATTTCCTCACTCCTTGTAAATATGGGGAAAATGATACCAGAGGGTAGCATTTAATCAGATCATCAATTTCAGCAGTTCTTCATGCATTCTTTGTCTACGATCCTTTAACAGCGACTGTAATCATTTCCTGACTTTCCCCTGTGTCTATCATTGTTGGACAATGTTTGAATAAACACATTATGCCAATAAGTTAGTAAATTCCTGTATTGCCATAAGTGTACCGGCTGCTGTGGTCTAACACAGGGCTAGGCTGCGCATTAGGGTGATGACTATTTTAATTTTTTTTCTTAACGAAATTGAAACCCCTTACATTCGAGGAACAATTGTATGCAAATGACAATAGCAACATTTATTTTTTTTAAATTGAAAAAAGTTCCCCCACCTCTTCATTTTCTTTTGTTCACTAAGCGCTGTTTGAGACTAGCGGTGAAGCGCGCTTCGATAGCACTCTTTTTAGTAATGAAATCATAGAATGTAGAAACTCTTCATTATGTGAGAGAAGCTTTAGTTGACTTCCGGAAGGGGCGGTATCTTCTTTTGCTAGTGTTATCGCTCGATTGGCGAAGTGTTGTAGTTTTTACGGGTTTATTTGTCATTTTCAGATGTTATTTTGCAATAATTTTAAAAAAAATATTAGTACTAAACTACAGGTAAAAATAGTAATAAACTCAATACAGTCTTTTGAATACGTAAAATAACCATTCTTATCCTAAAAGATAAAGTCAGTATGACAATAACAATATTATATAAATCCATTTTCCTCATTTGTTTAACATTCATTACCAGTTGATGGCAATAAATGGGAAATCCTTACAGGACTGAGGCAGATGTTTAAAGAAAGCCTTATACTTATTGGGCTTTAAGCGTTATAATTATTTTATTATTGTTATATTTTATTTTCTGCTTCAGTTGCATATATATATTATATGTAATGGAATATTTTACAACATGATGGAATATTTTGATAAACTATCTCGTTTTCAGTACAAGATTGCCAATCTTACCGAGGGGAAGAAAAGTGCAATATACTTATACACTTTTAAACAATAATAAAATGTCATATAAAAATTCCAGCAACAGTATAAAATCAAACAGGAGTATTTGGAGGAAGAATCTACCCTCATCTTCTAAACAGAAAAGGAATCCAAGGATTCCATTTGTTGAAAAGCTAAACAATCTCACACGGATGCCGACAAACCGTCAAATTCTTGGAAACTTCACTTTTCTGTTTAATAGCGAGAAACGGCGACTGGATCGAATTAAAATTATGATTACGGATATAGAATTGCTCTGGAGGGAAATTCTAGACTTTCCACTATTATCCATTGCACTCATCAGAAAGAAACTCAATAGGCTGATTGATCTATATGACAAAAACAAAAAGAAAACGTCTGATAAATTCACTGCAACACTTTCTCATTTATTTGATGTCACCAATGTTAATGGAGAGTGGAAAAGCACAGAGGATAAAGAGCTCTACCAGAGGCAAGTTAAGAGTGGAGGAAAGATTGGTTATTCAATGGTCAAACAAGCCCCTTTGGAATCAATCCACCCAAGAAAACGAATCCGACTATCAAAAACTCAACTTCAAGCCAGCTCTTCTCAATCACAACCCACACAAACACAAAAAACTGTCTCAGAATCTTCAGATTCTGAAATCTCTGCTTCTTCAGCCGAGTTGCCAACCTCTTCTTCCACGTCATCTTCTCCTGAACGCAAACCAAAATACCCAAAGAGCAAGCACTACAACAGCGGGTTTACTAGTACAGAAAAACAACATTTCTACACATAAAGCACATGACGTTCTTGCAACCATTGCTGTACAAGGTCATGATGTGCTGGTTCCAAGTCAGTCTGGTGTCTGGAGATGAGTAATCTCTGAAGGACATAAAATGAAAATAAAAATTGCTCAAAAACTTCAAAGCAAAGATCCCTATTGTCTCCAGTTTGATGGTAAAAGATTGCAAGGAGAAGAGTATCAAGTAGTTCTGCTGAAAAATATGACAACCGAAATCAAACTCGGTATTCTTAAATGGGAAAGTGGTTCTGCCGCAGCCATTCACAGGGAACTACGTCAGCTAATTGATGAATACGATGCTTTGGAAAATATTGGCATGATAATCTGCGACACGACCGCAGTAAATACTGGTCGTTTGCACGGGATTGTAAAACTCATACAGGGTGATGTCTTGAGCAAAGGCTTTCAGAAGCCACAATATATTGGCTGTCATCACCATGTACTCGACCTTCTTTTGGAGCATGTCATGAATTTTCTTATTCAAGAGCCAACGAGCAAACCAGAACTCAACTATTCCTTCATTGACAAATTAACAGAAAACTATGTCTCTCTTCAAGCTGACTACCGCCTCGTTGCGACAGAGGATGTCAAAACAGGCGAGAACCCTGGATGGCGAGATGACTTTAAATTCTTATATGAACTCTGTCAGGCTTATCGTCATTACAAAACAACTACACGTTGGCCTAGAGTCAGCTGAAAGAAACTCCCAAGTTTACACCAGGCCAGAGGGAACTCACGTGCGATATATGCTGTTATCGCATTTTTTCTTATACCAGAGTGGCGCAGCATCCTTGCTCCAGCATGCGACTTCATCTGCTACGAATGGGGAAATGCTTGGTTCCATTTGCAACGCTACAATAAAGCGTCCTTCAATGAACTGTTTACGTCACTCAGCAAGATGAACTGCAAGAAGGCAATAAAGTGTTTAAAGACACATTGGTCAGTCGAGGAGTCATTAATTGAAATTCCCAGATCTAACCAAATTGCTGAACGTGCTGTAAAACTGATGGAGGAACTTCATGCGAAATCGAAAAAATTTGAATTTTTAAATCTGAAGTTCATAGGAAAAAATATGTTTTAAACATTTCTTGTACATTTTGTACTGCTCTGTATCTCATTTGTTAATAAAGGTTATTTAGTTATTAGTTAAACTCGTTTGACTATTGCTAAAAAAACATGTCATTTTTAAAAAAAATAAAAAAATTCACTTTTTTTTTGAAAAGGTGGGGGAACTTTTTTATTAAAAATCTAAAATGCAATTGATATTCTTAAATAACACATAAAGTTTCCTCAAGTGGTTTCGTAAAAAAAAATTTGTTGTCATCACCCTACTGCGCATGGACAGGCAACTGTGTAATCGTTCATATGATGAGATGGTTTAGCGGGTTGAATTAGGGAATTCCACCACTACTTTGTGAGTTTGAATAATTGGATGGCAACCCTGACCATGTTCTGGGTGCCCAGCCGCCCATCTCCAAAAGAGTGGACCACCCCTTGAAATGTCCTCTAACTTTTAGTTATTTTTGGGAGTCAACTTTCAATCAATGCCTCCCCCTTAATAAACCACTCTTAGTTCTATTGTTTGAATCAATGTTCCCTTAAAGCTGCGCAGATGTTTGACGGACGCCACGCGGTAGTGAAGAACTACCGCGCTGCAAATTTTGTAAAATATAACCCAAAAAAATGGATGCTGTGCAACTTTGCATACATTTTTTTTTGCTTTGCACACGGACCAACGAACCTTAGAGGTAACATTGGTTTGAATGTACTCTGCAATAAATCACTAGAGTCTGCAATAGTTTCTAACAGTATTAAATGCATTAAGTTTTTGCTTTTGGAAGTGGGTGGGGTACGGGTATCAATGATAATTATAAAAGTTTACTCCTTAACTGTGAAAATTTATTCAATTACTTTATAACATATGAGCAAACTTAAAGTTGTGAAATGAAGCCGTTTTCTATCCAGTTTATCTTCACCCTAGGCTAGGTAAAAAGTATAGGATTAAAGTCTTTAAGGTAATAACTTATTCAATTTCTTTCTTAATTCCTTAAGACTTTTATATTTTCCTGTTTCCTTTGAAACTTGTAACTGAACTTTCCAGCTCACTTTAGACATTTAATATTTTCCCCATTAATCTAAAATATCAACCAGTTAACATTTACCTCAAATCCCGGATCTTGATTGTATTATGTAACATTTAGATATCCAAACAGTTTGTTAATGAGGGACAAGCTGAAAATTAAGAGGTATTTGGTATATTTTAATATTTATATCTTGTGAAGTAAACAGACATTGTTCATGCTTTTTTTCTTATGATTTTTCTACTTTCTTTATGTCTTTATTGATTTATTTGAAAGTTAAATTCAGTGTAATATGCACATACAAATTTTCTGATATAAAAAAGATATATATATATCATATATATATATATATATGTATATATCTAGCTGTCAAAGAATTATAACAATAGGGTTGTGAAATAAGAACATCAACATAGTTTTAGGAAAAACAGAACATGTGAAAACCAATTGATGGATCTAATAGATGCTGAGTCAAAAAGTTTAGATAATAATAATCAGGCAGATATAAAATTACTAGCCTTCTCAAAGTAATTTATAAATTTCACTGCTCTAGTTTTCTATTCTCACCAGAAAATACAGTTTGGTTATTTGATGATGATTGTATAATTTATAGAACAATTTAGTCAAAACAAGATAACAAAATCTTACAAAAAGACCTAGACGAATTACAAAAATGGGAAACAAATTGGAATATGAGTTTCCATCCAGAATAATGTCAACTTTAAGTTGAATATGATAGTATCAAAGAAGAACAAACAAATAAATCTAACTATGTAATTCAAACTAAAAATGCAAAGTTATGATAAATGAGATATTGTCATGGGATCCTCATGTTTATGTGTTATTAAAAAAACAACCAAACTTTAGGCATAGTAAAAAGAACTTTTTACAAATGTAGTAAGATGCTACCTTACATTGGTCAGACATATGCTAGAATATGCATCTTCTGTAAGGGACCCATCTACCAAAAACCACTTTTCTTGTTCCGTATTCAGGATAAAAAACACATAGAACTTTTCCTTCTCGTCTGAAATTTGGGCGTGAAATGGGTTGCCAGAACAAACCAGAAAACCCAACACACAATCTACATTTAAAACTCTATTAAAAAAATGCTGATTAGACATGAAGCATGGATAACCATAGGACAAAATAATCGTAGGGAAGGAGAGTATTTAATATATAAGAAAACATACTTAAATGTCATTGTACAGCACAGAATGATGGTATTGCAGCCCATGTTCAAAACACATGAAAACAGAATTAATATCTTTGCTTGTGTATCTGATGTCCATTTGTAGCTACAATCTACTATGTTGTCAGAAATTTAACTATTAATTGAAATTAATGACCCATGGATACTTTTAAAAACAATATTTGTAGCTTGCAGGTTTGTGTGTGTTATTAATATGAAGGATGTGCTTTCTCAGAATCAAATATGTTAAGTAGTGTTTGATATGGTTCCAAAATATCAAAGAATAGAATGACCACAATGTTCTTCTATGTCTTACTAGATTGTGCTGCGTGGCGCCTGTGGCACCAAACTTTTATTTAGTGTGCCTACGGCGCCCACTTTTTTCAAAAGCCCAACAAACTTGTCCTTGTATGATAGATACGTAATATTAAACTTCCTTAAATGTACAAAAAGTATTTTATAATAGGGGTTGTAGGGCGACTACGGCACCCACTTTCTTTTTTGGTCAAAAGCCCAAGTAACTTATCCTTGTATGATAAATACGAAATATTCATGAAAATTAAACAAAGTATTTCTATAATAATTTTTACAGTGCTAATCACCACACGATTTTTAACTAATATTAGAAAGCAGCGCACCAAATTACTGCACCAAAAAATAACTATTTGAGTCAATTAGCACTGCTTACAACGCAAAATTTTTAAAAAGCAGAGTGACGACCCTTAGCGTTAGGCATCAGCGATAATTGAGCGCAAATATATATATAATTATTATCAACTTTTGATTGTTAAAGCTGATTTTATACATTTCTTTTAAAACTAGTAAAATTGCATATAATAAGATTTTTTTCTTGTTTAATAATTAAGTAATAGTTGTAATTCACCTTTTCCCCTTCCAGTTCAACTTCAGCAGTGATTCGTCACTTGAGCAATTATGAGGACAGTCTGTGGGATACACCTGCAAGCATCAAGCAAGCTCTACTGCGCCTCATGAGCAAAAGAGGCCTCATTACAGATCAGAACATTGATAAGGTTTGCAGTAAAAGAATTGGTAACAAGTTGGCTTTGCAAAGAAGTTTTAATTCAGTTTGCTATAAATTTTAAAGAAAATACTGGTTTAATTCTTAATTTAAAGAGTATTATTCTTGTGAAATGTTATTTATTAACAGTATGCAAATGTCTTTGAACCACCTTATATCAGGTTCTTCACTCTCGATTGCTGTCACTGGATCTAAGTAACAGCAAAGTGACTGACCTATGCCTCTTCAAGTTATCTAGAATGAAACAGCTGTTTAAAATTGATCTCAACTCGTTCAAAGTACCTAATGAAACAATTACGTCCGCAGGTAAAGTTAGATTTATAAGAATTAGTTATGAAGTTTCTCCAGAACCTATCTCATATGCAACGCTAAGTTAAAGTTGGGTTTTAAATTATTATTTTTAAATAACCTAGCCATAGAGAGAATCTTTCAATGTATTTTTAAAATTCTTGTTTTAATATTACTTTAGGTATTATAAGTCTCTCAGAGTCCTGTCCAAATCTTCAAATTGTTTACTTGCGAAGGAATGTAAACTTGACAGACGAGGCTGTGCTAGCTTTGTCCAGAAATTGCCCTAGATTATGTGAGCTTAATGTTGGTGGGTGTTTGCTGTTAACAGACAATTCTTTGGTTGCATTAAGTGAGAACTCACATCACCTCAAGTCCTTGAATATCACATTAACACAGGTAAGAAAAAGCAGCATGTCCTGGAAAGGAAAGTATGAACTACGCATTTTTTATTAATCTTTTTAAGTTGAAAGAAACTTTATTGAATTTTATTTGTATCTTAAATTTTTTGTTACTTTCATAATATATTTGATTTATAATAATCATTACCTTTTTTAAAAAAAAATAGTGAGAGTTTATACTTACTCTCTTATCATTTTAATCTAGTCTTATATTGGTCTGTAAAATTTCTTTTCGACACTTGTATCTTTGAAGTGAAATATTAAAACTATTCTTGTGAAGTCTCCTTAGTATGAAAAAATTTATTAGTTGCCAAGTGACTGATAACAGGTTAACTGGCTCTTTTTTTTTAGCTATTATATCCATAACACATGAATATAGCTTTAATATTAATTTTCTGAAATAAAAATTATTGAAAATTCTTCATATGTTGTAAATGATATTTTAAAAAGTAACTCGTTCCTGTGCAATGGTACTTAAATTTATGCTTTTATATAATTATGAGTGTACAAGAAAGCAAAGTGAAAAATAGAAATCCCTAGTTCCCTAGCTAGAAACTATTACAATTCTTAAGGATCGACCAAGTTTTATTGCATGCACTAAAGCCACATTTCCCATAGTGATATTAACAAGAGTGAGAACAATTTTTGTTATTACAACGGCTGTAGTAAAGTTTCTAGGCCTTCCTAAGTAGTAACCTTATGTGAATAAATCTTATTGCTTACTTTACTTCCACTAATTGTCATCCTTATCCAAAGCCATGAATTTTACAAAAACATATCTACACATTGGTCAATTATCTTTGCACCAGCTAGTTAATGTCTGTAACTTAATGTCAGAATGTTTCTTACTATAACCCGTTTGTTTTTTTTTACTGTAGGTATCTGATAGAGGTATTCACAGTTTGTGTCAAGGCTGTTGCTCACAGAAAATAACAGTAAGTTGGGCAATTTTACTCATTTTGTTGCACATTTTATTTTTCTTTAAAATCAAATAAGAATATTTTTATCATTAGTCAGTGGAGATTATAGCTCTTAAAATAATTTGCTTTGTTAAGTATTAAACATACCCCAAAAAATGTTTATTTATAGTAAATTCAACGGAGTGCTTTAAGTTGTCTGTTAGCATTGATTTGTTGAATTGATAGGACAAAAATAGTACTGTAGTTGTGTTTTCTCTAGTAGGCTACAAACAAACAAAAAGTAAACTTTTGTTCATTGTAGAACTATGAATACATAATTTAAAATTTTGCATTAAAAATTGATTTTTTTTTATTGACCCAAAACTTATAGTAAATAGTTTTTATAACCAAGTGCTGTTTTTGCCCAATAAATGAAACTTGGATTTATACATCTACATGAGTTAATTCATAAAGTGAAAAGTCATATACCAAACAAAGGTGTAAATAAAAAAAAATATTTTGACACACACAAACTTGCAGCGTCAAAGTTTATTCTTTTCGGAGACTGAAATCATAGGACTTTTAAATAACTTTTACACAAAAATATTTAATTTTTACATATATATTTACCAGTACAACAAACTGAGCATAAAAATATGTAATTCTAACATTAAAAATATAAATGGATGCTCGCTTATTGTATCCAATGATAACATAATCATCTTGCTTCCGATCTGCTTATTTTATGAGCACAAAATTCTTAAATGAACATGGCTATTCATATGTAAGACTGACTTGGTGGCCCAGCTTTCTTTTAATCATTAGATATATTATACTTGAAGAATAAACGTATTGCTTTGTTGCCTTACAATGAGATAAAATCATGCAGGATGGATTTGTAGTCATGAGATTGTGAGCCAATTCATGGAGAAGTTATCTGCAATATTATATACTAGTGATAGTGGCAATGATGGCAGTCAGTTCTTAGTTAATGAAGAACACAGTTTGCTAACATCTTATTGGTTTTATGTGCACATCAAGTGTTCTGAATAATAAGAGTTTAAAACTTTTTCTTATCATTCTATTTACTTTGAATACAAAGTGTTGTTGTTTTTTTTTAAAATAATATCAAATTTCATTATTTAAAAATATGATGTCTTTTAAAAAAATATGCACTGCACAAATGGAAATATAATACTTTCTTGCTTAAAATATTGCATGGTTCGGCTTGGTCACTGATTGTTATCATTGTTTTCAATATAGAATAGAGCACCCACAGTGCTAAACAAAGATTAACATTTTATTATTGCTTGTTATCTAAGTATTATAAAGGGTAACATTAGGAAAGTAACCTTTGTACATGAGATTATTAAGACAACATATAATTTGCCTTACAGAAAAAGGGATATTTGCCTGCAGATCCTTAAAAATTTCTTTTTTAAGATAAAGATTTTAAGTCATAGCTTGCTATAAGAAATTTTAATGAAATGTTTCAGGAAATTGACATAAGTGGATGTGGGACTCTAACAGATGATTCTGTAGAGATGCTCTTAATGCTCTGTCCTAAAATAAGGATACTACTTTTTGAAAGGTGTCCAAGCATTACAGGTAGACTGATTTTTTTGTACTCTTTGTAAACATTTAATCATATGACTAACTTTATTCTAATAGTGAGAGAAATACCGGGAAGCCCTGTTTAACATTGTAGTAACATACCGGAAAAATGTTATTTTAAGTTTAAATTTAACTACTGTAAATATTGGGCTAGGTATAGTCAGGCACACTAATGCTCCTATCTATACACTGTAACAAAACATACA
The DNA here is from genome assembly GCA_944989445.1 of Ampullaceana balthica. NCBI lineage: Eukaryota > Metazoa > Mollusca > Gastropoda > Lymnaeidae > Ampullaceana > Ampullaceana balthica. The sequence goes on along the minus strand of CALYLW010000506.1, from coordinate 248,210 downwards.
TAAATAATGAATTACAAGCTTAAATATAAGATAGTCGAAAATAAAAACAGACTGTTATTTAATGTATATACTTTGATGGTTGTATTCCTTAACTCAAGAGCGGTAGTTTGGAAGACGAATTTAATGTATTAGGGACATTAAAAACTGCATTCTCATTTGAGTATGAAAGTCTTCATGGCTCTTCACTGCTTGAAAAAACTCTTTGTTAGTCTACTGATGAGCCTTTTCCTTTTCTTACATACAGTTCTTTGCTTTTGTAAATGCCCTCAACACAGGGACACTAATGGTTACAATTACTGTTCCTCTACAAGCCATCTAGTTATAACAATGAAACTTACCATCATAAAGGGAAATATGTCCTAAACTAAACACATATTCTGTAGGCCTGAGACTAATTTCTTAAGGCCTTGGCTAGTACCTGGGCAACCTGCTCCATCTGCTGAGCTGTGCCATACAAGATTGTCTTTACATGGGACTCTTTTGCCTCCCTTACCTCCCCGGCTATGTCTAGTCCCGGACAAGACGTCAGCAGGTGTACGACCATCTCAGAGTCTTGGCTGCAATGACGGCAGTTCGAGTCCCTGTTGTGGTCTAGCCTGTGGGAAGTACGAGTTGGTTGGGCAGTGCTCTGTTCTCATCTGAGTCACTAAACTCTGGTGTTTGCAACTCAGATTCCACCACTGGTCTGAACGGCTTGGCCTGGGCATGCTAGAGAAAACCCCCCTGGCTGTCGTGTTGTCAGCCCACTCCTGGTACCACTTGCTCCTGAAATGGTCCTTTAGCCAGGTTTTAGCCCCAAGATAAGTAACTGGGGCCTCTGGTTGGGGCAGGGCCGCTCCTGCTTTTGCCAGTGAGTCTGCTATATGTCCTAATGTGATGACATCGTTAAAGTTATAGCTAAACCATTTAACTAAAAAAACTTAAAACACTGTTGTCCTGTTATGCTTTAAGAAGTTTTGAGGTAAAATTTGAATGCCATTTAGAAGATTTGGTTTTAAAAGTCTATTATGAATTGGTTTGATTTCAGAAAATTCCAGGCTAGCTCTGAATGAAAGGCTCGTATCAACACATGGCACCAAGATGAAACAAGTTTCCTGGACTGTTTACTGAAAGACTGGTCAACAACAGTCGCAAGTTATTTTGATCTCAACATTCAACTTAACTAATCTGTGATACATTGGAAATCTCAGGACTTAACCAAATTATTGAATGTCTTAAGTACAACACAGAATATCTCACCTCAATGGCCATTTATTTAATCAAAGATAAACAGAAATGATTACAAAGTTAAATAATAGAAGAAAAAGAAAGAAAAAAAAAGCCTGGTGAATGAAATCTCCATAAACTAAAATGTTTTTATACCAATTTGTCTCCAATATTTGATGTTATTTGATATTCTGTAATGATTTCCCACTCTAAAAACTGGCAAGTGTTTTTTCACAATGGTGAGCAGTTAAGCAGATATTAAGTCCCAAAAACTTTAGATCATAAACAGAATATTTGTTTGAACCAGTTTAGCATTAACGAAATCATTAGAAACATTTTTATTGTTTTTCTTCAGAAAGGTTTTTTTAAAAAAAAATAGTTTGATCAGTGGGAACAGTAATCTATTTATAAAATGCATTATGACATGAAAGGGATTATGTAAGGAAGTTGAAGTTTGAAACAAATAGGATAATCTCAAAATGAAAAAAAAATTGTATTATTATATTAATATTTTATAAAAGGTTGCAGCTAATGAAATCGCTACCTTAAACCTTGATACACAATGAGGTGTGAATGTTGTTAGAAAATCACTTTCTTATTTAGACATTGATAAATGTGACCGAAGAAAACATTTAGTGACAGAATATGGAAATAGGGGTCTGCTTCGTGGGATATTTTTTTACTGCCTTATTATTAAGATGAGTTTTTATTTGCTATTGTTATATTTTATACATAGTATCATTTGTAAAAAATGTGTATAGCATTATTTTTATATACCATGACTATTAGCTTATTTTATGTCATTTTTATGAATAAAATCTTAAGTATTTTACTCAAATATTTCAACTTGTCAGATTGGAAATGTCATTCAAAGGTTATTTTATTTTGAACTACAGAATTGAAATAAGAAAGTCAATATTTACATAAGTATGAGATTTTATTTAAACACATGAGAATTGCCTTACAAATAGAAAATGTTAAAGACATTCTTAAATTTTTTTTAAATAGGGTTTTCATCCCCATTAAGTTCAGGGCCTTTCATCAATATTTAAATCGACACAAGATACTATTTCATTCTGCAACACACTTGGCAAGGCTCACCACAAACATGATCTCATGTCTGTAATTTCAATGGTACCTGTCTGTCTTCTATAAACATAGCTCTCTTCCTACATGCTTACCTCTCTTAGACCTTCCTCTACATGATTTGTTTTTGTGGGTTCCATTCTTGTTAATCTCTTGCTCTATGAACTATTTCTGAGGATGATTCCTTTCCATCATCATTGTAGGTGAAATTATGATTATTTGTTTTTGGGTGGTTTCCATTGTCTTCCATGTTTCTACATCAGTGGTGGAATAAGAAAACTTGCTGTAATCCACTGGGATTATGAATTTTTTTGGATTCTGAGAGCTAATATAAAAAAAATGATTCATATTGGTATTATTTTATACTATGGTTATTGCTCTTCTTGGAGTTTGATAAAGACATGACTGTAGGGGATGTTTTTTTGTTGTTGTCTTTACTACAACACATTTGAGACAATTTTATCATATTTCATTTTACAATATACTTTAGCCACGGAAGTTGACATTGTATTCTGTAACATTCTTGAGGTATATTTCATTCTACATGAAAATTCTACATGAAACTGAGGCATATTTAACTTTGCAACATACATGAGGCACTGTATTTCATTCTACATCCTACTGAGGCATATTTAATTCTTCAACTTACATTAGGCATTGTATTTCATTCTACAAGGTATGAGATACACACTATTTCATTCTACAACATACTTCAGGTTTGTTATTTCATTCTTCAACATACATTAGGCATTGTATTTCATTCTATCATATATTAGGCATTGTATTTCATTCTATCATATATTAGTCATTGTATTTCATTCCACAACATACTTAATGCATTATAATTATAATTCATTCTACAACATACTTGAGCATATAGTAAGTGGCAGGTCGATAGTTCATAATATTAATATATAAAAATAGTCAAAGCTAGGATTGTTTAACTCTTAAATAGAATAAAAGAAATTATATTGTGATTTCACATCTACTGAGTGAGTGATACATCAGTTTTCACAATGGGCTTGTAGATTTCCTCCTCTGACCTAACACCTTAGGGAAGGTTAGAGCAACCTTCAGAAAATGCCTGAAATTGGAGTGAGCCCCCTCTTGATGTTCTGCTGAGAATACATAGCCTTAACCACATAGTTTAAACATAACGTCTAGACGGGTCCCCAATTTAACTAGGTCCACTAGTGAGACTGCAGGCATGGAACCACTTCATGCCTAGAATGGTCCACTGTATAACTGTAGGCTCTGGTGAAACTACAAAGTCGGAACCATTTTATGCCTATAATGGTCCCCAGTTAAACTAGGTGCTCTGGTGAGACTTATTGGTTTACCATCATGATTGAGTACGTGAACGAATGTAGCAATCATACTTCATTATTTTAAGTTATTACTTTTGAAATCTTAAGATTTCTCTACAAATCTTTGTTAGTTGGGACCTAATATGGATTTGAGATATTTAGTAGAAAGATCTCAAGGAAAATGGCTCACATTCAATTTTTTTATTAAAAAAATTACACACATTCCGATAGATTTTTAAAAAAAAGTATCTCAGGCATTAGTTAATGGATTCCCGTGTGAAGCAATATTGTATCTGCACTCACCCATAAAGCCCCACCCCCCAAATCCCCACAACAAAAGAATAAAAAGCCGCCGATATATCTCCTCAGATTTGAGATATTTTGTAGAAAGATATCAAGGAAAATGGCTCCCATTCAATTTTTTTAATTAAAAAAATTACACGCATTCCGATAGATTTTTTTAAAAAAAGTATCTCAGGCATTAGTTAATGGATTCCCGTGTGAAGCAATATTGTATCTGCACTCACCCATAAAGCCCCACCCCCACATCCCCACAACAAAAGAATAAAAAGCCGCCGATATATCTCCTCATATATTGGGGACAGCAACCTCTTTCTAATATCAATGGGTAGGCAGAATTGAGTGGCATTAGAGCATTTCCCCATCAATGGGTAGGCAGAATTGAGTGGCATTAGAGCATTACCCCATCAATGGGTAGGCAGAATTGAGTGGCATTAGAGCATTACCCCATCAATGGGTAGGCAGAATTGAGTGGCATTAGAGCATTACCCCATCAATGGGTAGGCAGAATTGAGTGGCATTAGAGCATTACCCCATCAATGGGTAGGCAGAATTGAGTGGCATTAGTGCATTGCCCCATCAATGGGTAGGCAGAATTGAGTGGCATTAGTGCATTGCCCCATGTGATCAATAATTAAATAAACTAGGGGCCGTCCAAAAATGACGTCCCGCGCCTAAAAGGAGGGGGGAGGGGGTCACAAATGTGTGACGATGGGGGCCGGAGTTTAAGACTTGTGACGTCACGTCAAAACGCGCAACTTTAAAATAAAAGTTCCACTTAAATACGTGATTGCTTACAATTTGTATAATGACGTTTTACATGTCTTCACCAGTGTTACGATATTAGAATGCAGGCCTACACTAAATAAATACGTACATGACAAAAAGTGATTTGAAACGTGTTCAATTTTAAATAGAGAGAAGGTTTTTATGGGGGGGGGGCCTCAAAGCTTTTTGACGAAATATTAGAGGAGGGGGGGCCAAATCACGTGACGTCATTTATGGACGGCCCTCTACTGAAATATTAAACTTCTGTTTCAAAATCTCTCTTCAAAGATCACGATAGTGATCGAGCGCCCTAAATAAACAGAAGAAGAATTGCACCAGGAAGTGGAAGTATACTAAAGAGATATTTTATGGAGACGTTTTATTTATCTTTAAATTTACTTACGGCAGTGTCATTTAAAGTGAACGGCGAGAAAGATTGAGGATGGATAATGGTGTTGTAAACAATAATAGGAAAGAGAAGTAATATTTGCCGCGAAGTCTTCTGACATTGAGGACAAAAATACTGTCATTGAGTAATGTCATATTGTTGTTCAGACAAACATGAAGTGAGAAATGAGTTTTTGAAGTAAACTGATACTGTATAAGGCATAAGGGGACTTTGGAATATAAACACAATATACACAATACATTAAATTTGGCACATATTGGAATAAAAAATATATTTACAATTTTATGAAAGATTTGATTGCATAGGAGCTATTAAATATATTATTCGCTTTTGTGTTCCTTGTTTATGTAATCCAATATAAAATGATAATAACTGGCATTCAATTAGCTTGATGATTTTCACCACTTACATTATGTACAAAATTTGACTTTTTGAGCCTCGATTTCAGTTCCGCAATATCTGGTGTTCCCGTGTTATTTTTGACCACCGATTTTGGCAGTACTGCCGGAGGTTTTCTAGCATTCTTTGCGCGTGGACTTGGAGTTTTCGGATGCTCAGCGATGGTATTGTCACTGACGTTTGTTCCCGGAGTCCCAAGATGATCAGCACTGTGTTTGCCAATGGATCTCTTTCCAGGACCGTCTGAGATATTTTCTATGACCTGGGGCCTGTAAAACTCGGCTGAGTTTTCATAACAGCTATCGTGGTCCGAATTCTGGGTATCTGCATTGGAATCTAACTCAATTTGTTTCTCATGTGGTTCGGTGGGCATGTTTGCGGCTGGAGTTCCAAGCTGGTCAGCTTTGTGCTTGTCAATGGTTTTCTGCCCAGAACTGTCTGGGGTATTTTCTATATCCTGAGACCTGTAAAACTCGGCTGAGTTTTCATACAACATATCGTGGTCCGAATTCTGGGTATCTGTATCGGAATCTGATTCCGTTTGTTTCTCATGCCGTTCGTTGGGCACGTTAGCAGCTCTGCTGATTTTGAGTTTTACACCGGGCGAGGTCTTAGCCTGAGTAGGAATATCAGAGTTGCTAACCACCAAGGGAAGATCGGGAATGCTTTTCGCACTCTTGAAGAGAACCGAAACGTCAACGCCTTGTTCATCCTCCCTGCTGTGATTTAGAAACTTCCCTTTACTCTGGCCTAGCTTTTGTTTTGGAGTTGCGTTAAGGCGTTCTTTATTTGAAGTGAGTCCGTTGGTCTTTTGAGCAGCACCTTGATGAAGAGCAGGATCAGTTGCAATTGGATGAGTTCCTTTGCTTGGCGTATTTGGGCGTGAAGGCGGACCTAAAGAATGATCAGTCGCACCCAATAGCTCATTTAATTTCTCTGAGAAAGACTCTGACGATGGCGGTGAAACACTTAGGTTCTCCATATTAATGTAGCTCTCTTGTTCCTCTTCGCTCAAATTGCCATCTGCAGCCGTCATTAAGTGAGACACAATTTTTTCAACGTTTATATATTTAGGAATTTTTTCCTTCTCTGAACCTTGCTCCTTGTCGATTTTGCTGAAAGTTGATTCGGGCGGTGAGCTAAAGTTTTCGTAAACATCCGAATTCCGAGTTGTATCGGGCTCCGGGCTCTTAGGAATATTATGTTTATCCTCGTTTGGCAGGTTGATGTACCCGTGACCTGGTTTGGGCTTACAGGTTGATGGGGGAGGGAGAGTACGGCATAATATCGGAGATTTTCCACTACCACCCATTAGGATGTAATCCTCTTCGCACGTGGGCTTCAAAGACCCAGCTCTAGGACGAGACGGAGACCCAGCGTGATCGCCGTTTCTGTTGATGACCGATTCTGAACTGGACTTGGGAACAAGCGGTTTTCTGGGTGGATGCAGTGATATTTTGTGCGGCGTTGTGTTGTTGTGTGCTGTGGTGCTGTGTAATGTGTTTTTGTGCGGCGTGTAGCTTTGTGTGCTGTTGTTCGGTTTGTTATTGTTCAGGAAATCTTTGTTGGGTTCAGGCAGGTCCAAATCGTCTGAATCCACGTAGGAGATGTTAGTTTTGCTTTTATCAGCGTCTTCCCCTGGGTCGACATCGGTGTCTGCGCCATTGGCACTATTAGCAGCAGCAGTAGCGGATTCCCGATCAAAGACCCGTCCAATATCATAGGGGTGTGGTAACTCCGGCGGTGGCCGGCGATTTCTCTTTCTGTTCAAGAGAGTGGAAAAAAAAAGGAAATTTAAGAAATGAATGATAAGTGAGTTTATAGGCATTTCTAAAACATACGGAACGGAAAATTGGGAGGATTGAGTTCGGAAACCTTCTCTGTAAGCAATTTTTAAAAAAAATCCCTTTTCTAATATATCTAGATATTTTTGACCACCAAGTAAAACTTGATGATTAATTTAAAAAATTGAAACAGACAGTGATATTTAATTATATTAGTAATTTTATTTAAGAAGCAGGAACCTTAAAACAATTCTTCTGTGATACTAGATTGTCAATGAATTGTTTGAAGCTGACTATGACGTCACCAAGGAGAGCGAGGTTCAAGTTCAAAATAATCATTTCTAGTATCGATTTATTAATATCCTAACCAATTAATTTATTTTTGCATATCGTAATACACAATTTGCAATGTATGTCACGTCCCGTCTGTCCTGTCCGTGACGCTACTAATTTTAGAAAGCAGCACACCAAATTACTGCACCAAAAATAACTCTTTTCGAACGTCCGCATAAAATTGTTCAATAGGGAAATTAGTGAATAAAATAAAAATAAATGAAAGTTCTGTATTACGTTATTTTTTCAATCTCATGTGTATTTATTTTGAAAACTTCCGCCATTTTTGACGGGTGATACACTAGTACATATATATTTGTGAAAAAAATCTTGGACACTAGCTTTAAATGAAGTTATTCTGTTTTAGCTTAACACATCAACTCTAAAAGTCATCACGTTATCTGTAATAAAAATATGTGTTGTAAACTGATAGCATATCATTAGTTTTACACCCTCCTCAACTCAGTGTCGTAGTTTCTACATGTTGTGTAATGAAATAATACACTACTATGACTAATTTCGCCCAGACTTGACAATCAGCAGCAATACCATGTTGAAATAATTGAGTTCTTTGTTTGAAGGATCCATCAAAGTTATGGGGATTAAATAACGCCTTGCTGACGCATAGACAAAAAAAAACAACCCCGCAAAGATAAACTTACAAAATTGCAAGACAAACACTTGGATCATTAAGGAACATAATAAGCAAACTACCGAACAAAGATCTGCACGCTGACTTGACTAAAACACAGTGTTTATATCGCTACTAACACATCTTCTCGGACCCTGTGTTTATACAGAAAATATTCCCTACACATGATTCATTCATTCATTCAAATTTTTCAAGAGTCGACCCTTCTCATAACTAGACCAGAATGAACTGCTCACCAATCCAACCTTATCCCCTTTGATTATGTCCCATTAACGGCCCGGCCACACATGCCCACATCACATGTGCGTAACATATTTTACTTTATATAGCTGCAGTATCCTTTTCCATGAGTTGGTTTTTAGTTACCTTACTCTTTCCTCTTCCACCAAATAAAACATTGATAAACTAGAACAAATACAAAAAGAGCTGCCAGATTCATTACTGGAGAATACTCAAAACTGACTAGAATAACACCATTAGCTTAATCGTTAAACCTTGAAACACTAGAGAATAATAATAATAATAATAAATTGATTATTTATATAGCGCTGTATCCCAGTAAGGAACTGGGCTCACAGCGCTTTACATGAAAGAAATAACATACTTATAAGTATTAAATTAACTTTCATATCACAACAAACACAAAAAATTACAATACATTATACATAAGCTACTTTAATCATTTACAAGAAATGTTGTTTCATCAATTTTAAAAATAAATTGTAAAAAGATGTGTCTTAAGTGCAGTCTTGAAAGACTTGGTTGTTTGAATACTACGTATGTGTAATGGTAGAGAATTCCATTGTTTGGCTGCACAAAAAGAGAATGACCTTTCACCAAACGTTTTGGTGCGTGTCGTAGGAACAGAGAGAACGCGTGTGTCTGCAGAAGATCTTAGCTTGCGAGTGGGTGAGTAGACCGACAAAAGTTCAGTAAGATACGATGGGCATGAGTCCGAAAAGAAATTGTGACAGAGAACGGCCAGTTTGTAATCAATACGGGCTTGTATAGGCAGCCAATGAAGTGAGCGAAGAAGTGGAGTAACATGGTCATGTTTTTTTGCCTTGAGCACCAGTCTGGCAGCTGAATTTTGAACTTTCTGTATTCTTTCAATGCATTGTTTTGGCACACCTGACAGAAGAGAATTGCAGTAATCCATACGAGCCAGTACAAGAGCACAGACTAGTGTTTTTGTGGCACTAACAATAGAATAGAAGAACCAAGAGTACAATAGCAATTATACACAATGCAATTAATTCTAATTTAGAAATACAACACAAAGATAACTTAATACAACCCTCAGATAGACATAAGGTAAAAACACCTTTTTTATTCCGTATGTAAGTACAAATACATAAATTCTCGTTCTTCCCGTCCAGAATTTGGGCGTGGAATGGGTGGCGTTTAGAAACCAGGAAAACCAAGACTTCATCAACATTTATAACTCTAATAAGAATGCAGAACTAGACACAAACCATAATCAAGCGTAGGACGCAATAATCTTCAGTATAGAAAGAGCGTCTGTAACAGATAAGATAACAGCTTCCTTTTGGAAGTTTAACCCAATCTTTGTTCTTTTCTCCAGTTTTATTTATTTAATTTCCTTTTAGTATGTAGGAAATATACATCATATAAATTTGAATTATACCTTATATTGACAATTATTGCCGCAGCATCAACGGTTGTATTTCTTCTATAATTCAAGTAACTATGTTGATTTATTTTAAAATGAGTACATGTGTTTCTCTTTTAAATTAACTAATATAAAACGTCCAACGTGAGTGTATCCTGACTAACGTGCTTGTTGAATGATACGTTGAACGATTTCAGAGACAGCATTGACTACATTCCTATCAGGTGTTGAAATTATTTTAGTGCGAAATTTACAGTGTTTATTACAGGCGTTGATAAACAATAACAACTTCTTTTCTATTTTAGTGTTCATGCTTAATTAATTTGTCATTGGATAAACGTCAATAAAATCTGTTTAAATTTAACTTCAAGCATGCATAGTCGTCACGTGTTATTCGCGAACACTAACAAAAGGTAAAGCCAATTTGTGTGGAGAGTCGATAGAAACTGTTTATCTGTGAGACAGATGTTTTATTTCAACCTACCGTATAATTTTACAAACCAGCAGCGTTATGACGACGATTATGATGAAGCCTGCGATTACTCCAATAACAATTCCCACGACAGTAGCATCTGTTGAAATCAGAGAGAGATAACATGTTCTTATGTTGGCATATTACATTCATCAATTTCTTTTACTTTTATAGTAGTCAAAAGTTATCATAACCAAAAATTCTCTGGATATTTCAATATCAACTATGTATTTCACTGAAATTCGTCACATGCAGACAAAGACACAAAATATAATCAATACATTTTAAATGTGAACTTAAAGTCCTCACTCTTACACGGACGCCTTTTCGTAGTCGTTTCCTCAACACAGTTTTGTTGCCGCCATTACGCCAAAACAGATTTACAACAAACAAACAAAAAATGTAGGTGTTGATGTGATTTCAAGTGGTTTAACATTCCAGAATTTTTAACGAAGAGCATCGTTTTCTAGGACATCCATTATTTAAACTGAAAATTTTCCGAACATACCAGTCCTTTATCAACAATTGTCTAAGAAGGATTCTCAGAATTCACTGGCCAGACAAAATCAACAACCGGGAACTGTGGCAGCGAACACAACAGAAGTTTTGAGGAAGGGATTCTTCAGAAGCGGTGGAGGTGGATTGGTCATACATTAAGAAAACCTGCTTCTAATACAACAAGGCAAGCCCTGAAATGGAACCACCAGGGTAAGCAAAAAGGCCGTCCAAGAAACATTTGGCGCCGAGAGTTGGAGGCAGACATCAAGAGAATTGGCCATGAATGGAAGATCCTGGAGAAGCTGGCCCAGGATAGAGATGCCTGAAGGTCTCTCATAGGTGGCCTATGCCCTTGGAGGAATCGCAGACGCCGACGATGATAGGTGGATGCCCCTCATAGACGAGAAGACTCAACAACCATTACTTTAATTTAAAATGATTGTATACAAAGCGCAAGAAATGTTTTATCCGATTTAACGTTAATATTTAAAAAAAAATAACATTTACAGCTTTGGGGCCCATAGAATAGGTTGACCATAGGCTAAGTCTAGGTATCCCAAATATATATATACAACTTTGTTGACGGCGCGAGGCAATATCACCACCTTTGACGATGAACTTCGACATTTAATTGGTTCATTTGATCATCTGTCGCATTACAGCTGAAAAGAATTACTATTTTTGTCTCTTTCTAATAACTTTAAATTCAGTACAAAACACTGAAGAAAAACGCGAAGACTATTTATTTGAAAGAGATGTTGGACATCAGAGCAACGAGCATGATGGACTAGCATAGTGTTAGCGCTATAGGAGAAAGACATGTTCTTCATCATCATTATCAAGGTACAAACCACTCCAGCGCGCATGGTATTGCGGATGAGGAAGTCAGACCACATGAAATCGGCTCGTAAGTATCTCCTCTGACGTCATGTAACTGAATGAATTGATCACGAAATCCTTTTAAATGACATGCGGCTGAATAGATGGATCAGCACTATTCAGCACCCCATTATTTGAAAAACCTGACTTAGGGGCGGCGTTCGTCGGCTCAGTCCCTTCTGAAAGTTGCCAGAGTGGGTGGACACAGGAAGAAATTCCCTTGTGGTGCGCTCTTGCAAAGCAACTACATCAAAGTTATGGACAGGTCTTCCCAAATCACTGAGCGAGTATCACAACAAAGAACCATTTAAGAAAATTTAAAGAGTCTTTTGTTTAAACAAAGTTTTGAAGATGAGAGCACGACGAGCATGTTGGAATAACATGGTCAATTAGTTCTATAAGAGAAGTCATCATCATCATCAAGTAACTTGTACAAGTTGCAAGAAATCTACTCATGAACAATTTTACCTCTTTGTCTCGTTGGTCCATTGTAACAAAAAAAAATAGCATCCTCTTTTTCTGGACAAAATTTCATATCCCAAAAGCATACATATCATCCTTATCAAGATTTGATTCAAGGTAGCGCTAAAATGCTACACGGCGTCAATCAGCTAGCTGCGCGGCTGCGCAATATGGCTCATGAAAATACAATCTTCACTTGGAGATTTTGTGCTCATAATACATTTCTTGACCATAAATTAAAACATATAAAATTTAATTTTAGATTTTTTCATATAGCCAGAAACACATGATGTGGCTTTCAAGCCGTAGTCGTGTAATCCAAGGGCGAACCTTGGCAATATATCTCATGGAACACATTCACGAATTTTTGATATAACATTGTGCATTTACCTGGTCGATCTGAACCGTTAGAACTCGATGTTGAGTTTGATGTGCTTTCATATGTCGATGTTGGTGCAGTCGTAGTTGATGCCGTTATATTATCCATGTTTCATTGGCTGGTCAGATTGTCTGAAACAGAAAATAAAATGTTATCTTTCTGCCAAACTAGGGCTGCGGAAATTAACGATTAATTAATCGATTAATCGTTAAAAAGTTTAACTATTAAATTATTTTTCAACGATTAATCGACCCATCACTTACAAATTATTGGAAGTCAAAAAGTAAAAAAATAAATAATAAAAAATAGCGGCCGATAAATAATAAATTTCCAGACGTTTACACGAACATTTTGTTTTAAACTATTGACTGACGGGAATGTTCAAACTGTTGATACAGTTTGCCTACCATGCAGGGGCGGATTAAGACTGCACGGGGCCCCTGGCTGCAATTCAAACTGGGGCCCTATCCAGCCAGTGTACCTTTAGATAAAATGATTGCTAGCAGCTAATATAAGACTGTAACTTGTAAATATTCATCCAAAATGATTTTTCATGAAAAAAACCGAACACGAAGAAATAATTTTTTTGGCGGTATCCTAAAATTGAGTGTAAAAGACAAATTATAAAATTAAAAAACAAATGAAAGAAAAAATTCACACCCTACCCGGGGATCGATTCCGCATCCGCTTGCACCACAAGCCTTAATACTTCTCATTCGGCCACGAGATCTCGACTAGGATTATCAATTTAAAAAATATATGTAATATGTAATATTCTTTAATAATTTCTGTTATTGAGCCTATCAAATTAGGTTTTTGACTGCTAAGACTATCGCGTCGGAATAGAGATCATTGTAATAGATTATATTTTATTAATTTATCATATTTTCAGCAATTCATGTATACATTTGTCCACATTTATTATAAAATATGCTAAGTTTGGGGGCCCCTAAATCATCGGGGGCCCCTGGCTTTAGTCCGTTCAGCCCCCCCCCCTTAATCCGCCATAGCTACTACCATGGTTCTAACACTTCGCCTACTTATCAAACCAAATGAAAAGCGTATTGAGCTAATGGCAGTAATGGAGTCTTACTCATAGACAGACAATGACGACAGCTCTTCTGATGAATTACTGCTTAACAAAATTGAGATGAAAGTTTCTGAATCCATTAACCCTCTACAATGGTGCAGACTTAATGAACACCGATATCCGATAATGTCATTCCTTGCCAAGACCGTTTTGTGCATATCAGTTACCTCAGCTCCATGTGAATGATTGTTCAGCTCGGCTGGTTCTGTAGTAGACCCGCTCATCACTTGAACAAAATAATTTCCGGGGCCGTTACGTCAGAGCCCATTTGTAGGGGCCGTTTTGTCCGAGGCCGTTTTGTCGGGGCCGTTACGTCGGAGCCCATTTGTAGGGGCCGTTTTGTCCGGGGTCGTTTTGTCGGTGAACCGTAATAATGTGATTGTGATCATTGTCCCACAGAAGCATAGTTAAGCTTAAGGTAAGATTGAGTTTATTGCCAAGCGTGATCTTGTACACCACCAGCAAAAGACACAGGGCCGTCTTAACACATAGGCACGTTGGGCATTTGCCCAGGGTCCACCAGTATAGGGGCCCCATGTGGCTATGTTTATTTATATATATTATGTATATTTATTTTTTATTCCTGCGGGGGAGGGGTCCAACACTATTTCTTTGCCCGGGGGCCCAAACTGGTGTAAAGACGGCTCTGAAAAGACCTTATACAGTTTTTTTTAATGAAGCCTTTTAATAGTCATGAAAAAATGACCTGGCGTGTTTGTCATTCCATCAATTTTGCTTGAAAATCTCAAACCATTAACATGCAATTAAATTGAATGTTTACTTAAATGCAGAAACAAAGCGCAATCATCTCATCAGTTTTCAGGATACAAACATATTTGGAATACAGTTGTAGACAAGTTTAACAGCAATATTACGTGTGCGCAGGAAAAAAACAAAAACACCATTCCTTGTGCTAAATATGTCGCTTAAAAATTGGCACCTATTTTATCAATATAAATAATTTGCAATGTATGTCCCGTCCGTCCGTCCCGTCCGTGACGCCACTAATTTTTAGAAAGGAGCGCACCAAATTACTGCACCAAAAATAACTCTTTTCGAACGTTCCGCATAAAATTGTTCAATATGAAAATAAATGAATAAATTAAAAATAAATAAAATAAATGATATTACGGTATTACATTATTTTTTATTCTGATGTGTATTTTTTCAAAATAAATAGATTTCAGCTGAAATGTATTTATTTTGAAAACGTCCGTTATTTTTTACGGGTAATACACTAGTGTTCATATGTTTTTATAATTTGTTATATATCCCCCCCCCAAATATTTTTTAAATGAATTTATTTCTGTTTAATTTTGTGTTATTTATTTTTGATTTTGGGGTGGAGGTTTAATATAATTGATATTTTTTTGGTTCATAAAAAGTAAAGACAGATAATTCGATTCTATGTTTCTATCATTAAATAATGAAAAAAAAATGTAGATTTCAAAACAATTAACATTCATTATAGACATGAATTGGTCGTTTAACATGAGGTTTACTTAGTAACTTGGTTTTAAAATTTATATATATAGTTTTCTTTTTATTATATGTTGTATTTTCGTGAAAATGTAGAATTTTATTCTCGGTGCAGAGGTTAACTAATCGATGTTATGCCAGGGTGGCAATATCCCAGTAACTACCCTATTGCCTTTCTGTGTGTTCTTTTAGTGTACTAATAGCTACGCCACTGCCAGTGGAGCGCTCATTTTTTCTATTTAAAACAGGAATTAAACTACAATAATATATTTTAAATACTGTGCAAAGAATTCGTGTTTAGAAGTACTGTGATTTCCTTTGACGTCATAGGACACATGAGATGGTTAAAATGCCGATGACGTAAAACTACTGGGAAAATTCATGAGACAAGTTCCTTGAGCCGTGAAACTGAGTTGATTGAAAGATATGTCTTCGACAAAATTACCAGTGGAACGTCATTTACACCGAGATAAGTAAATAAAAATACATTTTGCCTCCAAGTTCTAAACAAAAATGTGTCCCGAAGTTCTATAAATAGAAAATGACATAGTTGCCTGCACATTGTCCCGGTCTTAAAATCGATAAATATCGTTGCTGAATTCCCACCACTTGTCAAGATCGAAGACATCATAAAATAGAAACACCAGGCAGCTGTGACATCTCATTTTGCCATGGTTAGCTAATCAGTGTCATAACAGTGTGTTACTTTCAGCGATGACAAAGTACACATTTGTACAACTCTGTATTTGGCAAATTGGGCAAGTAATGTGACATTTTGGTTTTACACAAGCGACCCGTGCTCTTCTGGTCACATGACTTGAAACAGCTCTAATGAATTGATGTTTATTTATTCTAAATGTTGATTCCGTTTACCAAGAGTTTAAAAAAAAAGAACTTTAAAAGTCTTGTTTATATTTCACAGCTCGGTCTGAGGAGATGTGATAAGAGATTCAGGAAGTGTGTTAGGGCAGTATGACTAAACGTGTGTGGCTAAAACGACCACAAAAACATGCTACTTTCACAAAGAACATCAGTAATAAAACAAAGTTGATATGACTTTCTCGCACGCATGATTCAAATAACTTATGTCGTATAACGATTAGCGTCCCCCTTCAGAATGGTGATCGTGGTCTAAGAAAGAATAACAGTTTTCGACTCTGGTGATAAGGAAGAAAATCGTATCGTTTATAACCCAGTTAGATGGTTAAATTTCTATTGTGAAACACCTATGATGACAAGAAGTTTTTTTGTTTTTTTGTTTTTTTTAACAGATTAACATTTAACCATACTTTAGATTTAATCAACTTGTAAGTCACATTTATATTAGAATACTTTTTTAGCTTTAGCTTTAGCCTTTGACGACAGACACCATATTCAGGCCATAGCGAGTAGAACAGCGCTTGACGCACTGGACAGAATACAAAATAGAGTTCTTCGTTTTGTATAATGTTGGGCATGAGGTACTAAACCTATCGCCGTTGCAGAAATCATATCAAACGTTGAACCCCCTGGTGAGAAAAGACAATCATGACCACGATGGAGCGATAACATTGGTTGGAGAATCACGAACCATATTTTGAAATACAAGACCGATGGGTTTAGAAGACAAGACTAAAAAAAACATTTTGAGCTGGAAAAAATACGGGATGACAAAAAACCCAGTCGAGCTTCAGCACGTCGAAGTTCCGAAGACGATAGAGCCTTAATGGCGACTGCGTGGTTAAATTTTTGAAGGCGGTGCCCCGACGCCTGGCGAAGAGAAAGAAGGTCTTTCCAATCTTAGTTGTCTTCGCAAACCTTAGGCTCTCTCTTTAAGCCAAGACGGTTGGTTTTCATTTTGGAGAAAGCAGGTTACATCCTAGTATGTGGCGGCGGAGTAATTCTGCAGTTTATCCCTGGACACGTCGAGGTGCCGCAGCTTGGCAGGGCCGGCTTACTGACGAGGGAAGGTGGGCAGCTCAGCCCCAACCCGATTGTTTGATGACTCGGCTGGGTGTAAGTTCGAGGCTTGACAAGAGAAATTGAAAAGGGGTTGCAATCAATCTGAAACTAAAGCCAGAAAGGCGTAGTGATTTTTTTTAATGGGCGGCCACTATAATAAGTTAATGGAAGATTCATTTATAATTATGACTCGAGTTTCAAAATTTTAGTATTGTAACAATCTATGTAACAGGTGACAATGAAGCACCAGCCCCACCCCCTCCACACACACACACACACACACAACCACTAAGCCGCAGGCACACAAGAACGCACATTCACACGATTTCTCTCCGAAGTTATTTGTACGTTTTTAAAAACCTAACTAGTGCGTCTCGGCCTGTCCAAACGGTGGCGCGTATCGAGGCAGCGGACAAGTTTGTCAATTATTTACACTGGTAGGAGCTCCAGAATCGTGCTCTTATTAATATTAATTTCTCTTCATTTCTCAGTTATACTGATGTCTGACAACTTTGAGATGAGACTAGTGATTGTACAAGTCTTTGATCACTTAAAACTAACTGAGATCCAACAAATCTATGGTCAAAGAAATCAATATTTAAAGCACATACCATATCTAACATGCAATCACTTAGTATAACATAACCGTACTAACCAATGAGTACCTCAAAATGCAAGCACATCCCATCTCTAGCATGCAATCACTTAGTATAATATAATATAACCGTAAAGACAATAAACACCCCAACTTGTAAGCACATCCCTTCTCTGACTTAGAATCACTTAGTATACTTTAACTTTAATATAACCGTACTAGCCACTGAGCACCTCAGCACGTAAACACAGACACTATGTAACGCATCGCACTCAACACACAGCTGCACGATTTAAACATTGAATAGTTCATACCATGTCTAAACAACTAGATCCGGGTTTTAATGACTCAGGACCGACTATGAAAACAGTGTGATTCGCCTGCTCTGACCAGGTCCCCAGTATCTATGGTCAACGTTATTGCCCGTTCCCCGTTATTGAATCATTTGTTCTATCAAAGAACAATGTCGTAGAAGATCCTTGTCATGAAATCTTAGCAGCATTACAAAAACAAGTAGCTTTTTACATTATATCTATGGGGTAGCTGTGATTTGTTGCAACAGATAAAGCTCATGAGTTATGGGCCTTTGCCCCAGTAAAACAAACACTTTTTTTAATCTGTCTGGGACAGAGATGACTCTGCACAAAAGCATACATCATACAGTAGAAAAAAAAACACCTAATATAGATAAGTTGAACCCCGAAAAAAACGGGGGAAAAGGGGGAAAGGCATATATTTAAACTGGATTTGATTGGGATTTAATCCCTTTATTTTGAGGGCCCCCAATCAATGAACCGATAATTATAGATGATATGATTGTTACAAATGATCTGAAATAACAAGAGCCGAGCGGCACAAAAACCAATTTCCCTCTAAACAGGATGGCCGCTTTGTCTCCTGGACTCGGTGTATTTTTTGTAGTGTCATCATTCTTAGCTTTTGGGAATGTGAGCTGAAGTCTAGCTTGTTTTTTTTTCTGACACAATAATGAATAATACATTTAACTTGAAAATGAGAGAAATTATTTCTAATAATGCTTTAAAAACAACAACAAAATATCCCAATACTTTCCCTGGACAAGAGGGTGGGTGCACTGTTTGAAATTTCGCCCCTGTGGGTCTCAATTGCTTAGGATTACATTAAAAGGGCTGAATTAGGTTATACTGCGCACGGGCAGGCGTAGATTAAGTGTCATGTTCCTGGGGTCGTAGTTGATAATAAACACAAGTGGTGTGTCTGTGAGCAACGATGGCTATCGTGAAGCGATGTTAGATAACGAGATGTGACTTTTACTGTCGAGCTTTTTGCCACACAGCAAAAAAGATGACATGAGTAACAACGGGGGTCGGTTTGGTGGAGTGTTACAGAAGGGAAAGGAAACATGATTGGATAGACGGGCACCTTTCCTCCCCCAAACACAAAATGGCGGAGGCCTAACCTCACCCTCTTTTTCACAATAGCCCTTGGTCCTTCCGGTATGTTTTAAAATCTATTAGAATATTTATTCCGGGACTATGAGAAAAAAAACGGGGAGGGGGGGGGAGTTGTTTAAGAGAGATGTCCATATGCGAAGTGTCACAGAATGAGGGGAGGGGAGGGCGAATAAGTGGCGTTTTAAATAATGATTTATATTTATCTTAATATCGGGACGTGTTAAAAACCCGACCAGGGAAAGTTGTTTAAACTGTCAATAAATTTGTCAGCTTTCGATGGTTTAATGGGAGAACTAGAAGTCAACATTGATACCCTCTCTGTCTCGGCTCAGATTGGAAGCAGCTACCTCACTCCCAGCCCTTTAACATTCAGTTGAGGAAGTGTGGATACTAGAGTTAGGTGGATTATTACCCCTTTTCAGACCTTTATGACCTAAGGGGCAAGTGAAGTAGCGTTCACAAGTTTCATTGAGCCACCACTAACGAGCAAGGGATTGTGTGGCTAGCACAATGCCCCCGGGCCTTGCCAGTAGCGAGGCTCAAGCCCGTTGCTCTCTTTTGCCTAGGTTTGACAGTCCAGCGCGCTACCGCTAGACCACCGCGCCCCTATAGTTATTAGGTGGATATGTAAACTATTATGACGACCATTTGTCAGCGGATCCGTATATCAGTGGCAGATATGTATAACGTGTGCTAAGCCAAATAGTTCGAGTCGCATGTTTATTGTGTGCCCATTTAAAAAGTGTATGCAAAGAATAATTCCGAAGATGTCAATCAGAAAACACCATTTAAGAGTTTAGATAATGTTAATAAAAGTAATGTCTATGTCATCTCGATCTTAGGAGTTGGGGTTAAAATATCGCTGTTTTGCAATGACTTGGAAAATAAAGGTGATCAGGGTTTACCCACGTATGATCCTGTTTTACTAAAATGAAAGGTCAAATGTAAAATTTTGAAGATATTTTCATAGTATTATTAGTATAATATGGGCTATTCAATAATCACAAATACCTTGAAGTCGAAAGACATGCGGTTAATATAAGACAACAATATTGTCATATTATGTCGCTAATGTTTCAAAAGATAAGACAACAATATTGTCATATTATGTAGCTAATGTTACAAAAGATAAGACCACGATATTGTCATATTATGTCGCTAATGTTACAAAAGATAAGACAACAATATTGTCATATTATGTCGCTAATGTTTCAAAAGATAAGACAACAATAATGTCATATTATGTCGCTAATGTTACAAAAGAGTGAGATAAGACCATAGAGATATACTCTAACGTGGTAATAAATAAGAGAGGTTACACATTGAACGATAAGATATCGCAAACCAAATTAAAGGTTTTCTATTTTAAGCACCATTAAACCTCAAATGTGCTTGATCTGGTTCTCAGAAATCAACGATTTACTTAGAGTTAAGATCGTTATATGCAAAAAAATACTTTGTTTACTTGCCTGCATTGAAATGTCCATGGGGTTACCGTATACAAAGACAACCGCCTGGGTCACTTTAACTTCAATTTCTCCATCTGAAATAAATATGACAGGAGTTTCACAACTGCCCTTTTGTTTTTATTTAAACAAAAATATACATTCAATAAGAAATGAATGCGTTGAACAAACACAGTTAAAGGCTGTACTTAAAATGATACAGATATTTTTTTTTAATGCACATCAAAAATCCCGTGAGTCATTCAATAAAAGTTGACGTTGAAATTTATGGATTTGTATGGCATCTGTCCGTCTACGAAAGACGATAGATTTATCTTTATTATTTTCAGCTCTTGGTGTGGCTGATGAGACCAATCCTTGAGTGGCAGTCTCTTCTGCATGTCACACACACACGAAAGCAGTGGGGCAGTGTTGCCTGGCCTTTCTCCTCGCTCTTTTTCCAACTGCTTCTGCCCTAGTTTGCTCCTCTGCTCTTAGTGATCCTTCTTTCACTATAGCCCGCCACGTGGACCTATCATCTGCCAGGTTCTCCCAGTTTTGTGTATTAATGTTGGCTACTTTTATGTCTCTCTTGCATATGTCCATGTATCTGAGACATGGCCGACCAACCGATCTTGTCCCTGTATAGCACATCCTTGGGTATGCGACCAGTTTGCATCCTTTTGACGTGTCCAAGCCAACGGAGGCGTCTTTGGCTTAATATTGCTGCAATACTACTCATATCTTAACTTCATATCTTACAAAACTTTGTCTTCTCTTATCTATACAGACGCTCCTTCTGTGCAGAAGATAATTGCGTCGACAGACCATGACGGATGATCTGTTGGCAAGTGATGCAGCGTTCACAGGCCACGGCTGTGAGGATTCCACGCATTACCCAGCCGCCTAACTAGTGTTAGGTACCCATTCGGAGCTGGGTCTGGGTGACTCAGGCACGCCCTAGGCCCCGGGAACAAATGCTTGCCTTCACATGGATTCGAACCCGTGACCATCGGTACGCCAGTCGAGCGCGCTACCACTCGATCACCGCGCCCACATAGTGTGTGTAGCATAGATTATCAATTAATTATTAAAAAATATATAATAAATATTAAAAAAACCATAATGTGCACGTTAAGAAACAGCTTATTAATCACACGCGAAGACACACTAACATGTCATTCAACAAAAACAAAATATATGGCCACCAAGATGTTATAACGCAGCATATTGAAAACCAAATACACCAAGTTATACCATTGTAATTAAAAAAAACAACGTTTTATGCTATTCACATTTTTAAAACTATTTCAACATTTCATACCTAACCATTAAGCCGTTGATCACACTAACATACCATAACAAAATCAATTTGTCATTAATCAAACTAACATGTCATACCAAACCAATATGTGATTAATAATTACACTAACATATCACAACCAACTAACTTAATATGAAACACAAACGCGTCAAGACAAGGTCAAATATTTTAGTCCCATCAACACAACATGTCGAAAGAACACACTAGGCCACACCCACGTGTCAGGCCACGCCTACGTCTTAAGTTATACCATCATTTCATGCTCTAAGATTGCGCAATAGAAAATTTGATTTACTACTTAAAATATTTGCAAACAAGTAATACTAGGGAACTTTCTTCGTTATCTTTACTGCTCAAACTCCTCAATTAAATTTCAGAAACCCTCATTATATTAATTGCAATATTAATTTTATTGAATTACCAAAGTGTGCTGCATAACTGCCAGAAAACGTATATTTATTCCGAGAAGCCACCATCATAAATATACAAATGCATAGCCCCTCCATATTATTTCTAGAACCACTGTATATATAAATATTACTCCTCTTTGTATAAAGCTAAATCCCTTTATAAGAAAAATTCCATGAAATTTCTATCTTATTTATAGAACGTTTCTATAGACAAAGCTCAATAACAAAGCGTTAAGTATTTAAGCATTAAGCGTTCAGGGCGTGAAGACTTCTTAACAATCGTAGTTGGTGTCCAAGAGCTCTAGAAATATGCAGCTAGTAGAATGGAAGCTACCAGCTTAACACATTGTGTTGGACCAGACTTATGTGTTGTCCACATTATGTGCTGTCACAAGCTTGACACATTATGGCGTTGGTCCGGACATACGTGTTGCTCATAAACTGTGCAGCTTTAAGCTTGACTCAGTGTAGATTCAGAAATAGGTTTTTACGAATATCCGTGAGTCTGACGCATCGTGTTGGTAGTTGAGTAACGTGCAAGTTCGACCACTTATAATTAATGTCTTCCTTGAAGTAAATCCCTTAACACTTGAACACCCTCGTCACTTTCAAATCCAGAGTTTTGGTTCTTAAAATAGTTTTTATGTATGTGACAAGCGTGATTAAATCTATATTTAGAACAGAAACTCCGCCCCCACATGCGACGAAAATTGTCTATTAACATCAGGGTGGGCAATCTGACCTGTTTTAATAAATTGTTGTTTTTATGATTGACGAATATAATCGAATGTATGTTTTGAAATAATTGCACTTATCATCTTATTTGTTAAATTTAAAATATCGAAATGAACGACGTTCTTGAGTAAAGGGGCGGTCCATAAAGTACGTCACGCTCCAGAGGGAGGGGGGTGTAAGAAAGTGTGACAGTTTGTGACAGGGGGGAGGGGGGTGTCCGGCCATGTGTGACGTCACGCTGTTTTATATTAAATTTTGATTATTTTGTTAATAAAAAATAACATTTTTGTTCGAAAGTGTGAAGTACTTAGGGGGGGGGGTTCCGAGATGTGTGACAGTTTGTGACAAGGGGGAGGGGGGAGTTAAAAATGGTAAAAAATAGCGTGACGTACTTTATGGACGGCCCCAAAATATAAAAAGTTTGTTTTAATAGTTTTTTTTAACGCGTCAAAAAACTCACAGTGAGCGAAAGTCCTACATGTTATTGGTTATTAAAGACACTAAAACAAATTTCTTTGAGCAAATTGTGTGAAAATATCGCGTCTGTTCTATTTAGCATATTTATTTCATTTTATTTTTTATCTCGCACACAGCCCACCCTTGCTTTTTTCATATTATTATTATAATTTTTTTTTAAATGAAGATGGCTTTTCTTAATCTAAATCTTAAAAGTAACTGACATTTCATCTATGCAAGAACTTTTTTTTGGTCCCGACCAATGCTACATCTAAGCTTCGCGGTCGCGTAGATTTCTGATTAACGCCGCGCAGCTGTTTAGAATTACCGAGCAGAAAATTTTGACTAGGATCACATACAATATCTGTGTTATTGAGATGTAAAGTTTTGCACACACAATTGGATGCCGTGAAACTTTGCATACGAGTTTGTAAATTTTGCATGCGGCCCGACGAAACCTTAGCGGGAACATTTGTCACGCCGTTTATTCATGGTTGTCTATAGCGGATTGAGGGGGGGGGCTGAACGGGCTAAATCCAGGGTCCCCCGATGATTTAGGGGCCCCCAAACTTAGTATATGTTATAATGAAGGCGGACAAATGTTTGCATGAATCTCTGAAAATATCATAAATTTAAAAAAAAATATAATAAAATCGTATCTATTAATCTGATCGCTACTCGGACCAGATAGTCTTAGTAATCGAAAAACCTGATTTGATAGGCTCAATAAGAGAAAATATTTAAGAATATTTTTTATATTTTTAAATTTACAATTTCTATCAAATCCTCCTGGTCGTATGGAAGTGTGTAGGTTTGTGGAGCAAGCGTTACAGGATCAATAGAGTCTTTTTTCCCCATTTTTTTAAAATTTGTCTTTTTACACTAAATTTTAGGATACCGGCAAAAAGTTATTAATTCGTGTTCGTTTTTTTTTCATGAATAATCTTTTTGGCTGGGAAGGCCTATCCCGTAGTACAAACAAAGCATTAGCAAGGAACCAATGGACTATTTAGTTACAAGTTACAGTCTTATATTAACTGCTAGCAATCATTTTATTTAAAGGGACGCTGGCTGGATAGTGCCCCAGTTTGAATTGCAGCCAGGGGCCCCGTGCAGTCTTAATCCGCCCCTGATGGTTGTCTTGCATTTTTATTCGAGTTTTAAAAGTTGATAGTGTGTTGGTTTTCCTCGTTGGATCAGGCTACCTATTCCCCGCCCGAATGCCAAACAGGGATGAGATTATTTTATTTCTTTGTTCTTGCATAAGGAATAAGTAACGATAATTTTTTAGCCTACAAATGTGTTTCATATGAGATTATTATAGTGTTTTATTTCCAAGTTAAAGTTAATTGTCATATGTGTTATTAATATCTTATTCTTTGTTCTATACGCACATCATTTTTCTTTGAAATATTTTGTTCTGTACTTGTAAACTTTTAGTTTTGATTTCCTTCTCGCTACTTAAACGCTGTCATATATTTATTATCCCATAATCTTTTTTTCTTTTGTTAAACGAAGAACTATTGTAATAGAAAACAAGAATGTTTCTGGTTCCGTCTAATGACTATATGCTCTTACCAAACTCAGTTATTACTTTTTGTAAACATTGTTACATTGTAAAATTAGGGGTCTACCGATATGCCTTTTTGCCGATATTACCGATACCGATATTACCGATATTTTTTTGCCGATATGAGTGCCGATATGAGTATTTGTTCGGACAAAAACCAGCGGTAATATTTGATGACGTCATTCTTAAATTTATCACTCGTAATTATTTATCTTTTATATTAGGGGACTACCGATATGCATTTTCGCCGATATTACAGATATTTTTTTTCCGATATGAATATTTGTTAGGACAAAAACCAGCGGTCTTATTTGATGACATCATTCTTAAATTTATCACTCCTAATTATTTATATTTTATATTAGGGGTCTACCGATAAGCATTTTTGCCGATATTACCGATATTTTTTTCCGATATGAGTGCCGATATGAGTATTTGTTAGGACAAAAATAACAGCGGTCATATTTGATGACGTCATTCTTAAATTTATCACTCGTAATTATTTATATTTTATAATTAAGGGGTCTACCGATATCCAGTTTTGCCGATATTACCGATTTTTTTTCCCCGAAACGAAGTTTCCGATGTGTTTACAAGTTCCAGATCATGACCTACATAGGACTCATAACAAAACGAACCGTCCTTTATAAAAATGTACAAGCAAAATTAGGAAGTCCTTTTGAAACTTCAACCTTGACTCATAATTATTAATTCTAACCAATAGTTTAATGGCTTTTGCACACGGCCACCTTTATGAATGAAACAATGAGAACAAAGTACAATAGTAATAGAGTGAAAATGAGGTTGAAGGTTGAATGGTTGCCAATGACAACAAGTCTTCACACGGTACATTTTGTTATTCCATACGAAACGAAATGTTTTAGACATCTGCGATTCTGCGTGCATCTTTGCTATTAGAGCAATTACGTGAACATAATGTTTACATGTTATACATTTATTAGAGCAATTACGGTATACTTGGCATCGGCACTATTTACACAGTATTTCTGAGCATACGAAAATCGGCCGATACCTAAACAATATCAAAGCACATGGCACACTGTATCGTGGCTGCACATATTAATACTAGGACTCTTTTGACTATTTCAATACCGGTATCGGGGTCGATATATTAATTTGTCGAGATATTGTAAATCTAAATGATAGTTTTTTTTGTTTCCGTTTTTTTTTGGGTCAAAATGTCACTTATTATGAAATATCGGTGACGTCAATATCGGGACCTTTACATGCTACCGATACCGATATTGCCGATATCCAGATATCGGTGCCGATATATCGGCCAGCCGATATATCGGTAGACCCCTATGTAAAATACAGCTTAGCTAACAAATCTTAACAGACTTTCCCATGATACATTTTCTTATTTCTACAGCCTATATGTACCTCTAGTTCGCACACCTCATTGAATTGTTTGGTTCTCCCCTTCACCAACCACTTTTTTCAGGTATATCGATTAATCGTGCAGTGGTCGTATTTTTTATATCAGTTTAATAGACACCGTATGAAAGCTCTAACACATTTAAGTCTTTGAATACGATCTCAACACAAAAAAATCAGCTCCCAACCTGCCAACTCCGTGTGAATAGCTAACCACACATCACTCAGTACAGAGCTAACCACACAGCATTCAGTACATAACTAACCCCACAGCACTCAGTACAGAGCTAACCACACATCACTCAGAACAGAGCTAACCACACAGCATTCAGTACATAACTAACCCCACAGCATTCAGTACATAACTAACCCCACAGCACTCAATACAGAGCCATAAACACACAGCACTCAGTACAGAGCTATAAACACACATCACTCAATACAGAGCTATAAACACACAGCACTCAGTACAGAGCTAACCACATAGCACTCAATACAGAGCAGTGGCGTCACTAGGGTTGGTGTCACCCATTGCGGTAGATCATGGTGTCACTAGGGTTGGTGTCAGCCATTGCGGTAGATCATGGTGTCACTAGGGTTGGTGTCACCCATTGCGGTAGATCATGGTGTCACTAAGGGTTGGTGTCACCCATTGCGGTAGATCATGGCGTCACTAGGGTTGGTGTCACCCATTGCGGTAGATCATGGTGTCACTAGGGTTGGTGTCACCCATTGCGGTAGATCATGGTGTCACTAGGGTTGGTGTCACCCATTGCGGTAGATCATGGTGTCCTCAGGGTTGGTGTCACCCATTGCGGTAGATCATGGTGTCACTCAGGGTTGGTGTCACCCATTGCGGTAGATCATGGTGTCACTCCCCCAAACGACTTACCCCATAGACCCCCTCAGAGTCTGCCAGTGCCAAATAACGGGAACAGAAAAAAATGCGCCGTTTCTGTGTCACCCGTGGTGACGGTGTCACCCGGTGCGGTCCGTACACCCCCCCCCCAGTGAAGCCTATGGTACAGAGTTAACCACACAGCAGTGAGTACAAAGATAACCACACAACACTCAGTACTTAGCTAACCACACAGCAATCAGTACAGAGCTTTCAGTTAATAGTGGTACTCAATGAAAGTCGTGGGCAGGTCTTCGTCAGTCACCTTTTTATACAGTTGATAATCTAGGCCAAACTTACCTGCAGTATTAAGGGAGATATTAATATTTCTGTAGGTGCATTGTCCACAGTGACACAGTTGGGACATGTGTCACAGGTAGCTGGTGGCTTCAACTACCGGGCCAAAACAAGAAATGAGACGGTGTCATCTAATTCACAAATTTATGCAGTTTATTAATTTCAGACAGAAAACTTATTATGGTAACTATTTAATTTAATATAGAAGAGGAATTGGTAGGGATCTATACGTAGAAGGCAGACATGTTTTAAGGGTAATTTTTTTTTGTTGTTGCTTAGATGTCATCACTGAAAGTGATATCCTACACGTGGAATGATGTCAGCAGCCCTGGGTTAAAGTCTCTTAATAGGTCTTCCCCGGAAACTCTCCTAACAACTTTGTTTGACATGCCATTGTGACCACTAAAGTTTCCCTCTGATAGACATGCAATTGTGACCACTAAATTTGTCCTCTGATAGACATGCCATTGTGACCACTAAAGTTGCCTTCTTACAGAGAATGTAATTGTTGACCACTGAAATCGCCATAAGATAGAGAATTAAAATTTGATCGTTAAATATCAACCGTCGGTGATACAATATTCGACCAATTTAATGACGACATAGTATTGGCTTTTATATAGTCCTAAAGCCTCTAACTCGCCAATAAGGTCGTAAGCAGCTAAAAGAATTATCATCAACGTGCGATACGAACTTGTTAAAGCATGAAACAAAACTGTGAGTGGTAGGATAGTGTGTACGAGTGTTATGTGACTTGCCAACAAGAGATGTTATTTTTACCAAAACGACGATAGGTTAACAAGAAACCTGCAGGATCTAAATTGATACAAAAAAAAACGTGCTTGGCCAAAACATATTAAAACTTTATTAGTTAAGAAAAACATATTTCTAAAATTTCTTTGTGATAAAATTGTTGAACGATATCCGCGTAGAAATTCAGGCTATAAAAATTGTATCGTGAAAACTTCAAAATCTTTCCAAGAAATCTGAAATCTATTTGTTTACGGCCGTCTCAAGAAGTGAAGACAGCGTTTAGCATGTGATTCACCCCTTAAGTATAAACTTCCTTATTATCTGGCAAATATATCCCTTGACTAAAACACACATCAGCGCAACACTAAATTCAAACGTATCATAGGCAAGCATACGATATTGAAAGGAAAGGCACTTCCTTCTAGGGTCATCAATTCGAAATAAAACGTATATAAGTCTTACGTATTTAATGCCCAAAGCAGGATTTCCATTAATAACTAGGCTCCGGTGAGTCTAAGGCTTGTAATCTTAAAGGTAATCGAAATTTGAACAACTCAAATTTGTATAGATTTTTTAAAATATATTTCAGATATAAGTAAATAAATAACCTTACTTAAGATAGCAACATTGATTTCTATAAAGTCAATATTCCAGTTCTGTTACTGAATTTACAATCCGCACTCAAGCATATCAGTACACTTTCATTAACGGTAGTTTACAAACATATTTAACGCACGTTTATATTTGTTTATCAAAATATTAAATATTCTTAAAGAATCTGCAAATAATTTTTCGAGACCCTGACGTCTTCAAATATTCCTCAACTTTACTTCATGCAGGGGCAGTAACCAAGGTAACAAAAGGGATTTATAGTAATCAAATGGCATCAACTACCCTTCTAATAGGGGCTCCTCTTTACATTTAAAAATATGTTGATATACTTATTATTTTTTCAGTTAGAATATAAAATTCCATGAAATTAATACACAATAATTCAAATACTTCCTGCAGTATTTTAATATTACAGATGTTTAGGTTTTTCGATAAACAAACTTCCTTCCACAGTAAAGCATTTCCGTCTTTACGAATTAAAAGAAAACAATCTACAGGCTATCATGATCTTTCTTTTCAGGTTTCAACCTCTAGCCCCACCCACTCCTTATAAAGTAAACATTAAATTAACACAATTTAAGCCTTTTAACAACGAAAGATTATGACCTATTTACAATTTGACGTCATCATAAAAAATAAACACTGTCGAATAGAAACTGTAAAATGTGCTATTAGCTGGGTGTAGAGTATCGAACAATCGATGGCCTAGTCTTCAAGCTACCGTTGTAACTCTGTTAGCATTTTTTTAGTTCCACAATGAAAGTCAATCTGAACATTGGGAGCATAAAGTGTGCGACTCCACACGATTCAATAGAAGGCATTTTTTTAAAAAAGGAGCTGCATAACTATGAAACGACAATCACATGTTGAATGTTTAGCATATTTAGTGTACAGAGGCGGCGTTAGGTACGCGCGAAGCCTGATGCAACAATGACCCTGCGGGGCCCCCTAGATTAGATCATTTCTTGCGCAAACTCAGTAGTGCAATATCTGCCGGCTCGTTTGTTACTAAAATATAGTCTCAAGTCTGAAACGCGGGGCCCCCCTAAGCGCAAGACCTGGGGCGATTGACCCAGCTGCCATACCCAAAGGCCGCTCCTGTTAGTGCAGCAGGAGTGCTAAACATGTGGTCCACTGTTGCCCATCAAACAAGTGTCAGCTAGTCCATGAGCGGCTGATCCTATGTAAAAAAACAAAAAAGTTGGATTGTGGGATTGGGACTACAAAGCTCCTATGTAATGTTGCGATGATTTAATAGCTACCTGCAGCATTGAGTCCGAAGTCTAAATGGGCTTTAGGTTCGCGGGACAATATAACGTTAAGAGCCCCGGCAGAGAACGAGCTTTAGCCAAAAAGATAAGTTAGCGACAATTATTCCTGATTTAGACACACTTGGTTCTAATAAGTTGTAAGACGAGACGTTACTGTGTTAAGTGTCATTGAAATAATTATACTTCCTTTCTTGCTTATCTGAGTTTATCAGAAAGAAATATTACTGCTTCTTGGGCTATAGATAGAAGAACGTTCTTTTGAATGTGAAAATCTGAAGCTAAGAGGCGTCACTGGGGAGGGTGTCACCCAGTGCGGTAGCTCATAGTGTCATCCCCTCACGACTTACCTCCTCCGAGTCTGCCTGTGCCAAATAATGGGAACATAAAGAATTTTACGTTTTGGTGTCGCCCCTTTTGATGGTTCACACGGTGCGGTCAGCATCCCTGCACCCCCTGGTGACGCCTCTGTTCGAGCTTACGGATACACTTGTACCCAATTATTTATATGATTATCAAAACAAAACAAAAAAGTTCGATGAATGAGGTCATTCTATCTCATGAATATTTCGACCTTCCTTTAACGATAGATAAGAAAGAAGATTTCGATGAACTGTCCTGGATTGAGGACAATCTTTCAATAATATCATTACTTGATGCCCACTACTTACTGCTCGAGAGAAAAAATATTTTCTTCGAAGCTCAAAAGATTTAACATTACATTTTTAGAGATCGCTTTTGTTGTTCCCAATTGTAGCTATCAACATAGATAATTAGAACAAAATGCGTGTATACTTTTTACACAGGATAAGGAAGGTTAAATTAGTTGATTTAATTAAAATGTTTGACGGGGATTAAATATCCAGCAACATATATTATCCGACAATTATATTTCATGTTGTATTGTGGGATCATTGTGATAGATATTACAATCACAATCTTAGAAAAGTTCTCGTGGTTATAAAAATATTGTTAAGAGTAAAGATGAAACATTTGAAACGTTGAATTTTTTACTTTGTGTGTTAGTTCTGTTTAATTCTAACAAGAAAGAATACAATTTTTTTTTCGTATAATGTGTCTTCTTTCCTATTGTTACAAAAACAAAATCGTTATAATTATATTTCCTAAACTAAATTTCAAAATGTATCAAAATCTTTCATACACTCAACTTTTTCTCATGTCTACTAAATTAATATTAGCACCTCCATAGACATAATTAAATGCAAAGCATACAATCACGTTTACGCTGCTATAAAGCAAAGGCGACCAAAAAAATTGAAAGAATGTGTTGTCCTAACTGTAACGACATTGTGCTTCCCTGTGTTGCGACATTCCAGCACTTAGTTACACACCAACAGCACGCTCTAGATATTACCCACACAAAAAAATCTTACCTTACAACCAGTAAGCGCAGTACATATTTTTCTTCCTGGCGATGTGTACAATCCATTCTGAAAGTGGATTGAAATCCATGACCATATTTTAAAAGTTATCCGTATTCCCTTTTCACAACATGTCAACTCAACGCGATTCAACTCTGTTTGATATAATCGTCCCTATAGGAATTAAACCAAGCAACAGTTTACACCGACACACACACACACACATCGACCACAGCATAAAGCTTCTGACAGTGCAACTTCCACAACCGCACGGCCAGGGCCTGGAGTCAGATATTTAGAACTCTTAAGTTTGCAGCCTTATCAAAGACTCGTCACACGAGGTCTGACAGGCCTGACAGTCTCGTTCGTCGTTCAAGCTATGCTCCACCGAAACCGAATTCATCAGACACTTTGCGATATACTCTGGTATCGATGCCGTTTCAGACCACTACATGAATGGGTTTAAATTAAGTATCGATGTCTTTCTGTATCGAAATGGCTCATGGTTGTTTAAATGGTTACCTACCTAACCGCGACCGGATTAAGCAGTAGACAAAAATGTTTGTGTCTATTTTAAGTCGCAGTGAGTGAAACAATTGTGCTGTCATTGTCATAACCACTGCGGCGTGGCATATCAGGAAACGGCCACTTAAAAGCAAAAAAAAGTGGAGACCACTCACGTTCATTCTTGTTTCGTTGCTTTGCACGGTTGTGTTCCCCTTTGCCTTCTTTGGGAGTGTGGCTTCTTCTGTTATCTAGATTTAGAGCAGCGACTCCCACGTTTTTGAGCAGTATCACTGGAGACATCACTGTCAGCTAAAACACAAAACACAAGAAAATATAATTAAAATGGAAACAAAACCAAAAAAAAATAGGGCTCAACTGCTAAAAGGAAATTCCAACAGAAGAAGCCATTTCACTGATACAAAAAACACACATCGACGAACACTTTTACTATTGATTAACGCCCGGGTCATCACGGCTGCATTACATCTGCCTCTACGCCTCCACTCCTTCTATTAGGCCCACTGCCGCAAGCAGTTAAACATCACTTTCACCACCAGTAAGGAAGAACTGTAACCTGGTATCTACCAGCTAATGCTACCAGGATTCAAGCACAACTGCTACCATGCGTCGAACGATGCTACCAACGTGAGTCAAATACAATTAAAAATCCATCAAAAACGAGGCCTTGTTTACAAGCATGGCTTACTTTTCACTTTTCAGCTTTTGATTAAGATATCCCTTTGTATCAATCCCCGACCCCAAGAAGGAGACTCCGATTTATAATTTAACGCAATACGGAGACAAAAAACACACACTGCTGGCGACAACGTTTATTGTAAAAATTTTATTCATTGTTTTTCTTTTGATACAGATAAAAAAAATAAATAAACATAATTTTTATATTGTTGTAATTGTTGAAAATATCAAATATTTTTTCTAATTAAAATCGCCTTCATCGTTGTCACAGACTAATGAACCAATGACTGACAAAGAACTATCTCTGGATATGGCTCACACGAATGGCTCTGGATGTGGGCACGCAGAAAGGAATAGCTCTGGTTATTGCAAAAAGGAAATGGCCCTGGATATAACAAAATGATTCGGGTATGACTACGGCACAAAGCAATCACTATATCTTTAAAAACACATACACATGACAATGTGACATAAAAAACATGCCGGTAGTTGTAAAAGCGGTTGTCCTAGCGTTAAAATTCATTTCGTGTTGTTGAGAACCTTTTACTATTTGTAAATAATCATTGCAAGATAACCCAATGATGAGAGTGATTATGGGGTAAAGTTTGCATCGAAATTATCTCCCTAACATTAGACACTAATATTAACTCTGTTGTATTCTTCAACAAAGATTCATGATTTTTGCTAAGACATTCCCACCCCGTACAGATTATACATGAACATAGAGATATCTGCGGTAAAATCAACTTGTAAGAGGAAATGGACTGTCCATAAATTACGTCACGCGATTATGGATTTTGGAAGATTTTTACAACCCCTCATCTGACGTCCTCACAAAAACTTAGACCCCCCCTCCATTATGACGTCACAAAGCTTTGCCCCACCCCCACCCCTTTCCCACCATAAAAACCGTATTTTCTCTTTGAAAATGGGCTTGTTTCAAATCAATTTATTGTATGTATTTAGTCACTCGGGGCGTCCAAAGTCCGGTCCGCGAAACATACGCGGCCCATGCTTAAATTTTAAACTGGCCAGGGAACTCATTTTAAACAACTAATTGTCGTACGTTTTATTTCTTTCACAACATTATATTAATTTTTAAAAAGTCGAAATTTTGTACTGTTTTGAGTATCTCAAAGGACGGCAAAAATCGATAACATTTTATTGTATACCAATTACTAGACTTTCAGTTGAAAGAGGAAACAAGAGGATCAAATTTACTTGCTTCTGTTCGTTCTACTGTCAGTGACGTTAAATTACCAAGCAAACAATCTCTGTATTTATTACGGATGGTGCCCATTTCATGACTGGACAGCACATTTGACCAGCAAAACTTGTCTGTAACAAAGTCGGCGTAGAGGCTGGCAAATATTTTAAACTTCACTATATCATTCACCTACAAGTTCTTTGTGCCAAACACCTTTGATGTGATAGTGTCCTTAAGCCAGTGATAAAAGCTATAAACTCTATTCGCTCTAAATCCTCGTTTCACCGCCAGTTTCAGTAGTTTTTCCTTGACAACCAGGGAGATTACGAAGATGCTGTGTATCACAATGGTGTAAGGTGGCTCGGTCGGGGGACAGCACTTCAGCGCCTCTACAGCTTATATAAGAAACAGGGCTATTCATCATGGTAATTAAGGAACAACATATTCCAGAACTATCTGATCCTGCTTGGCTGACAGATTTTGGGTTTTTAATTGATGTGACAATACAAACATTTTCTTAACACAAATCTTCAAGGGAGAACAGCAGCGGTAATCCAGTTATACTCACAAATCAAAGCCTTTGATGCTGAATGTCGCAGCAGACAACAACAGCCTTTTCTCATTGCCTTTTTAACGTCAGCTGGATTATAATATATTCCAAGAAATTCGAACATTTGCTAAGAAAATGCTCTGCTTGTTTTGTCTCAACATGTGCGAGCAGACATTCTCAGATATGAATTTTAACAAGAGTCTTGTGAGGACGAGACTTAGTGATTCTCACCTGTGTGATATCATGCGTATCAAACTAATAAACTAATGGCATTGAGGCTGACCTCTCATAATAACTGCAGTCAAGATCTAAGTTTCACCCTTCACATTAAAATTAAATTGTTGCGTAGAAAACTTCTCAAAGTATGTCATTTTTGTTTATTATCTTAATCCGGCCCCCGCATATCTTTACTTCATGGAATATTGCCCGCCATGAAAAAAGTTTGGACTCTCGTGATTTAGTGTAAGGCTGCACTCTAATATCGTAACACGCATGAAGCCATGTAAAACGTCATTAAATAAATTTGAAGCAATCCAATATTTATGTGGAACTTGTATTTAAAGTTACCCGTTTCGATGTGATGTCACATTTTTTGAACACCCCCGCGCCCTCATCACACATTGTCACAAAAGTGTGACCCCCCTGGTGCGTGACGTCATTTGTGGACGGCCCCAAAGCGGAAATATTGTTTACTCTCTATTTAAATTTTGGTGTAGATCACTCTACACTCTACAGTCTTAACCATTCTACTTTATGAGTTTCACGACTTGATGTGTTTCTTGTCGTGTTGTGCTCCATTGACAGACTCAGCTGTGACCCACTTGTTTAAGTATTTCAGTTACCTTCTTGGTAAACAACTTTTTTTTCTTCTCTTTTATATAAGTTCACGGTAAAAGAGATTCATTGCCTTCAAGTTTTTCATATAATTACAACTTTTGGTAGATATAAAATGTAAAAAGCTTTTTGCGATCTCTTTCAAATAAAATTGTTCTTGGGATTCTTGAGAAAAAATTGATGATGCAATGTAAATGAAATTAATGTTTTTTTTAAAAAATGAAATTCAAATGTTAGGTTTTTAGGAAGAAATCACTAGGAGATTGATGAGCGAACATTATAAATATTAAATATATTTTCTAAGGCTATGATTAATTAATAAATTAATGTACCAAATAATCTATTGTAAATGTTAGTTATTTTTTTAATTTAGTCTAGTGAGGTGTTTATGTGTGGTGTTTGTTCTCACGAGATTTTTATTAGGGGTTTCAGTTAAGTTAACTTCAATCTGAAGTCTCCCGTGGTGTAATATCCACATTTATCTAAATAAGAAGATGGAAACGGTAACTATAATGGGTTTTTTCTTTCTTCTTTTTTTGTTGATTGTTTTATATTTCATTTGTTTTCACACAAGGCCATGCCATCGCTAAATTATATAAAATAAAGTTTCGTTTGACTTATCATTTTGCATTTCTCGAAGTTCTTTTCCATACTGCATACTTTCAGTATCCGACAAATCCACTAACATGGGCTTCATCCTCATAATTTGAAAATGGGTTTTTTAATCCTTTATATTAACTCGCGGTGTCTGGTTGATTGCTTGCTTGTTTGTCGAAAAAAACTTTGGATCGATGTTTAACCCACTTCCTCATAAGCTAGCGAGCTGAAATTTTACAGGCAGCTTTGTGCCGATGATAAAAACGAAGTATCAAAATTTCAGATCGATCGCATGTACTGTAATTAAATTATTGAATTGTTATATTATTTTATTTATCTATGTATCATGTTAAATGTTTGAGATAGAGTGTCGTGGTGCGTATTATATTGAATGACCTTTTCATTAATACTTTCTTTCCTGTTGCGCGATTTGGTGCGTATTATAGTGACAATAAATTTTATAAACATATTCCCGATCGCACCGCATTATATTACACACAATTTACGAGACATAACTAAAATTTTGTATTTATGGATTCTCTTGCGCTGCGTATTATAATGAACATTCTTTTAGTTATGTCTCATACATAAAGGATTTATAGTAAAAACGTGTTTTTTTATGGGTTATTTTTATTTTATTTTTCAAATCATAAAATCTATTTTCTAAATCAGACAATTTAATTTTCAGATGATCAACAATAACAGGTAATCGATTTAAGTCACTATACTTATTTGGAGCTAATGAAGCTTTTCTGATAAAATTGTTTTATTTTTTTAAAAACAATTCAAAAAGAGAAATGAAATCAAATGTCTTTTTTCCCCTTCTTTTTTTAAAATTAGAGTCGGATTTGTTATTTGTTGTTGGTTATTTGAAACTTCGGGGTTTCAAAGATATCGGCATAATAACTCAATAAAAATTTACTACCAATCATTAACAGATTTTTAATGTCTGGTTTCTTGCTTTAAAGAAATCACTAGAGTATCCATCGTTTCCATATATCTTTTCCGGCAGTTGGATTGCAGCTGTTTGTCCCGATCTAACCATGCAGGTTTGGACTAGTGGGACTTGTTCAAATCAAACTATTAATGCCAGGTTGGACTCGTGGGGCGTTCCCCAATCAAAGTATGCCATAGTCCAGTGGTCCCCAACCTGGGGTCCACGGACCACTATTGGTCCGCGGAGATGTGCCTGGTGGTCCGCGAGCCTAGGAACATTAAATTAACTCCTTATTTTTAAACTATGGTGTATTTCTGTAGGGATTGTGCGTCTTTCCATATACAAGATGGAAAAGCTTGTTACCCGTTTTGGCAGCACCATGTCCCATGAACATCAATGACGCATAGCGCAGAGCGGACAACCACCTACAATCAATCTTTGCGCTTTGTGTCGACGCTCTTATGTCGGCGTTCTTATCACGGCGCTTTTATGTAGGCGCTCTTTTGTTGTGCGCGATTTGGATGGGTCGCCCATGTTGGCAAGCTGATCTACTTTACTACTTCTATTTCCGCGTTTTTCCTATTTCGTTTTTGTGTTCCTAAATTTCATTGATATCTCATCAACGACGGGATTCAAAAGTGTCTTCTGGTGACGTTATCGCTATTATACCAAGAGTGTTACTTGTGTCAAACACAGCTATACTATATTTGTTTAGATTATCTAATTCATTTTTATGCTTTAAATTTTAAATAAATGCTTAGACTTATAGCGTCAAATTCACATGTTAAGAAAAGCAATTTTTAAAAACACCATGAATGACTTCCAATAAACAACTATTTGTGATTATACTAATACGGTTAATAGATACTTTTTATAAAGATTTAATATGTTAAAAAAGTGAAATAAAATATTTTCACTTTTAATATTTGACCTTTTGATGTTTTATGTTCCGGGTTACAGATCGGTCACTTGAACGCTCATATTAAACCCACTAATTAGAAAAATGAGTTCGAAACAGGGATCGTTAAAAAGTTTTCTTGGTAAAAGAAAAAGGCCCAGTGAAGAGAGTGAACAAGAGCCTTTTACATCCAAAAAGCATAAAACTCGTAACAGTTAATACCATGGGTCCTACTTGAAATATGGATTTATTGAGGCAGTTGACTCCAACATACCAACACCGCTCTGCATAGTTTGCGGTGACCGGCTTTCTAATGAGGCGATGAAACCTTCAAAACTGCTTCGCCACTTGAACCCCAATCACCCTGGATTAAAAGATAAGCCCATGGAGTATTTTGAAAGGAAAAAACTGGAACATGAAGGTCAGATTAAATTTCTCAGAGCCACCACATCAGTAAATGAGAACGCACTGAGAGCTTCATATTTGGTGGCTAACCGCATTGCTAAGGCTAAAGCCATTCACTATCAGTGAAGAATTAATCTTGCCCTCTGCTAAAGACGTTTGCCGTGAACTTCTAGGAGAGGCTGCTGTTAAAAAGATAGCGCATTTGTCATTGTCGGCTACCACTGTAACTAGGCGCATTGAGGAAATAGCCAAAGATATTGATATACAATTGTTGGAGAGGATTAATTTATCACTGTGGTAACAGTTGTACGCACTCCAGGTTGACGAATCTATAGACATCGACAATAAGGCAATATTACTTGTTTATAATGTGAGATATATTTATCACGAGGATGTACATGACGATTTGTTATGTGCTCTATCTTTGTCCACCAACACCACGGGAGCTGAACTGTTCAAGTCATCGGGTGGTTATATGTCAGGACACCTAAAATTGTCATTTTGTGTCGGCATCTGCACATCCTTTCTGTGTGAAGCGGGGTTTTCTGCGTGGACAGCAACGAAGACAAAACAAAACGAAGACAAGAATAAAATGGACATAAGCAGCACACTTCGGGTGTCATTGTCTTCCATAACCCTAAGCTGAAACCGTCTCGTTGCAGAGAAAGAAGCTCAGGGTTCTCATTGCTGTAACATTCTAGTAAATTAAAATATTAAATAATTTTTATTTTTGTGTAACTGTATTTTATTTTGAAGGCATGTTTAAGTACAATTAAATCAAAATATGAAATCAAAACAATCTTTAAATAAATTTTAAAAAAACAATCAACGCAGCCGCAAACCCTGCCCCCCCCCCAGGTTAGTGGGCCGTGGTAAAATTATCACACTTTTAGTGGTCCGCGGCGTTAAAAAGGCTGGGGACCACTGCCATAGTCGACTAGTGGGGCTTGTCCCAATCAAAGTATTAATGACAGGTTGGACTAGTGGGGCTTGTCCCAATCAAAGTATTAATGCCAGGTTGGACTAGTGGGGCGTTCCCCAATCAAAGTATTAATGCCAGGTTGGACTAGTGGGGCGTTCCCCAATCAAAGTATGGCATAGTCGACTAGTGGGGCTTGTCCCAATCAAAGTATTAATGCCAGGTTGGACTAGTGGGGCGTTCCCCAATCAAAGTATTAATGCCAGGTTGGACTAGTGGGGCGTTCCCCAATCAAAGTATGCCATAGTCGACTAGTGGGGCTTGTCCCAATAAAAGTGTTAATGCCAGGTTGGACTAGTGGGGCTTGTCCCAATCAAAGTATTAATGCCAGGTTTGACTAGTGGGGCTTGTCCGAATCAAAGTATGCCATACTCGACTAGTGGGGCTTGCCCCAATCAAAGTATTAATGACAGGTTGGACTAGTGGGGCTTGTTCTAATCGAAACATGCCAGAGAATTAAACAACCCCGTAAAAACAAAGTTTTTGACTATAAATCCCTTATATATGAGACATAACTAAAAGTATTGATTATTTGCAATATAATACGCACCGCGCGACAAACATTTACAGACTGAACGTTACTAAATAACCCTGCTGTAAAACACGGGGATGTGGTCATCGATGGCTGGAGTGAACTCCAGTGACACATAGAGGTCAACTATAGCAGACAGCTACATAGAGATACACTTTAAAAAAGCATTAATTTAATTACGGTACATTTGATCGCTCTGCATATTTGACACAATTTATTGTTAGATGACACGAGTCTATGTGCAAAATTTCAGCTCGATACCATCACGGGAAGTGGGTCATTTTTTACGTTTGTTTTTCCACCCGACCGCGAGCCAACGACAGACAGAGAGAGGGAGGGAGAGAGAGATAGAGAGAGAGAGAGAGAGAGAGAGAGAGAGAGAGAAAGAGAGAGAGAGAGAGAGAGAGAGAGAGACAAGACAGTAAAGCTAATAAAAGGAATTTTAAAAGAGCCGTTCTTCTTGTAGGCTGTTTATCTCGGAAATTCTGAACTGTCAACTACTGCTGCTCTATGACTATTATTAACTTCTTCGCCCAATTAATTTATAACACTGATATTTCAAAACATAAAGTTTTGCATGCTTAAAATTTACACGATATTAACAAAGGTCATCAAAATGTGTAGTCGCTTCTAGCTATCACGTTTAGTATTGTCTGTCTAAGGAATTCCCTTTAGAGGAATTCCACCTTACGATTCCGAAGTAGAAAATGCAATACGTATTGACATATGATCCTTGGCTAGACACCAATTCTAGAGGTGAAGGGAATACCCTTGTTCATGAACAGGAAACTAGTTCACGATCTCACGTAGCGAACAACGCCTAAATGGAGTTCAGCCGTGGCACCAATTACCACGTTCTTTGACGTCATCCTATTGGTTGATACCTTTAACTTCCTGTTTGACGAGTTTTCTTCTAAAAATAACTTACATGAACTGCTACCGACCTCCTGGAGATTTCCGTAAAACATTCTCATCCTTTTTATATTCATATTTCATGGAAATCTATTATACTTCATTTAAGTTACATTAAGCCCCCCCCCAGGAAGTTATAGTTTATTCAGTTAAAAATTCAATCTTTTAGCAATTCTTTTTTCATTTCAAGCAGTTATTTTACAGCTAAATTTCACACAGAGACATTTAACGCAGTTAGACTTCATAAATTGATTGTTTCACAATGTAATATTTTATCCACACCGAATGAACTCCCTTGCCTCCATCCATTTAGAGAACAGTTCTAGCATACGAGTGTTACTATATTGCCTTTATATATATATAAAAGACATTCGTCTTGATGTTTACAAACATGGACTTTTGAAGTAAAGAAATGCCTCACAGCCGTACAAAAAGTTATTTTTAAAAAGCTTCCAGCTACTTCTTACGAAAAAAAAGACACGACCAAATCACTCGGCTACTTCCTCCGCTTCATTGACTCCCTGTACATGCACACAACGGACAGTTAGTAATCAATCTCTCTCACAACAACTTTTTCGACTAATTCTCTTCCCCTCTAAATGAATTTCTTCCTGTGTACCCACTCTATCGTCAGCAGACGCACGTAGTATTCCGTCTGTTCCTAAGACACGCATTAAAAGATTTGCTGAAAGTTCTTTCTCTTTTTGTGCCCACAAATAATCGAATTCTCTACCATTACGCATTCGTAGTGTTCCTACCACTAAGGTATTCAAGAATGTGCTCAAACACATTTTTTAAAATCCTTTATATTAACTCGTGGTGTCTGTTTGTTTGAACCCTTGCTTGTCGAAAAATCTTTGGATCGATTTTTAACCCACTTTTTCATAAGCTAGCGAGCTGAAATTTTGCAGGCAGTTTTGTACCGATGACAAAACTGATGTATCAAAATTTCAGATCGATCGCATCTACTGTAGTTAAATTATTGAATTTGGAGTTTATTTTATCATGGTAAATTTGTGTGCTAGAGTATGGCGGTACGTATTATATTGAACGACCTTTTTATTAATTCTTTCCTGTTGCGCGATTTGGTGCGTTTTATATTGACAATACTTTTTATAAACATATTCCCGATCGGTGCGCATTATATTAAACACGTTTTACGACACAAAACTAAAGTTTTTGCATTTTTGGATTGTCTTGCGCTGCGTATTATAATAAACACTAGTGTAACCCGTCAAAAATGACAGAAGTTTTCAAAATGAATACATTTCAGCTGAAATCTATAATTTTGAAAAAATACACATCAGAATAATAAATAGATTCTAATGTAATACAGAACTTTTATTTATTTTTTTATTCATTTATTATCATATTGAACAATTTTATGCATAACGTTCGAAAAGTGTTATTTTTGGTGCCGTAATTTTATTATGTTGATCGCAGCGCCACCTAACAGCATTACAAATATCGCAGCGCCACCTAGTTACATCCACACATACAGACAACTGGAATTATGTATATTGTTTCTTTTAGTTATATGACGTACATAAAGGATTTATAGTCAAAAACATGTTTTTTTTACGGGTTCTTTTGATTAAACTTTAATTTCAGAATTTTGAATAACAAATTTCTCTTACTGATAAATGTAGCTTATTTGCTTCATCATGAAGTTATATTATATTTTATTTTACTAGGATATAAATGTTTTAATTTGAATGCATTTATATATATATGTGTGTTACTATTTTTATGTGAAGCGTCGTGAGCTTAGCTGCTAGTTGGGTAAAGTGCTATGTAAATATAAGCTCTCAAATTATTATTATTATTATTATTATTAAAGAAATTCCTGTCATTTCTGTTAATAATCTGTTTATGCATTTACCTTTGAAACGTTCGCTGTTGTGTTACGTCCTGTCAGGCCTACTAATACCCTGTTTTTATTTTATGCATTTACCTTTTCCACAACATCAGAGCAAAGGAAATATTTGTGAAAAACCGCACCATCCTCCTCGCGGACCCTGAGACAAACAACATATTTTCCACCCCACCCCTCATTGTATTCAGGAGGGACAAAAATCTGCGAGACCTATTGGTTCGTAGCCGTCTGCTTATTCCGTCCTCCCATCTGGGCACTAAGCCATGTGGTCGTAATCGCTGCAAGACATGTCCCTTTGTTACCCAGACGGACCAGATTGTCTTCCCTAAGGGGACATTCAAGATTAGGAATGGCTATCTTTGTACTAGCCACAATGTGGTCTACACCATTGTGTGTAAGCGCTGTCCTTTGAAGTACATTGGTGAAACGGGGAGGTTACTCTCTTGCCGTATCGCGGAACATGTACGTGCCATTAAACAAGACAAACAGTGTCCTGTCTCCCGACACTTCAATGGACGGGACCACATGGGCGTCGATGACATGTCTGTCACCGCCTTGGTTTCTTGTACAAACACACCCGGCCGGGTCAGTCTGGAGAATAGACTAATCCATGAATATGGGACTCTTACACCACATGGGATCAACGTTGTGTTCGCACTGACAAGCTGATTGATTGGCCACACCCACCCTTTCCTTTCCTATTTAAGCTCTTACTTTTCTTTCCTTGCTTTATCTCTACTGGACTACTTGGATTTCACAGCAGCTAAGTGTTTTTTTCTATTATTTCGTTTTATTCGTTTCATTGGTGTACTATTTGTCCGTTGAAGAAGGCTCTTTGCCGAAACGTTCGCTGTTGTGTTACGTCCTGTCAGGCCTACTAATACCCTGTTTTTATTTTATGCATTTACCTGTTAATGAAATTAGTTTAAAAATGACAATTTCAATAGATTTTAATACATATTCAGGCAAAAAAATAATATTGCACCAAACATCTAACCATTGAATGCAAATGTAAGAAATTGTAGGGCTTAGAACTTGAAGGTCA
Source organism: Ampullaceana balthica (assembly GCA_944989445.1). Lineage (NCBI taxonomy): Eukaryota > Metazoa > Mollusca > Gastropoda > Lymnaeidae > Ampullaceana > Ampullaceana balthica. The sequence continues at coordinate 204,582 of CALYLW010000506.1, read as the reverse complement.
AAGTGCACCAAACTAGACTGTTGCATTGTCATATGCAGGTCAAACAAATATCGGCGGTAGCCGTTGTCTATTTGTGTAATTTTTGCCAAGCTTAAAAATTAAATAGGAATGCATAACCTTTTGATACTTTTAGGTTTTTAAATAAAAACATAACAAAATAAACCCGTGAGCAAAAGTTTGACAATACTTTTTTTTCAAGTATCATAGGGTGGTTAGAAAACTATATTTTTTGTTTCAAAAAGTTGGATGCTAGTTTTTGAGCCAACCAACTGTCGCTGAGTTGCAAAGCAGACTAATCCTTAGTTTTGTATGCCATCATGATATTGGTTTTTTTTGTTTGTATATCTTTTGAAAAAGGAATTTGTGCTATTAAACTGCATGTTACTTGTTATCCAACAGTTTGTTAAACGAAATACTGGTTATGTTTTTCCACATAATATATGTTATGTTCTTAGTTCTTAAACATTCCCTTTCAAGTTCCTTTAATGTTTTTGAAATTCGCTTAAGTATGGAGTCTAATTTAAAGAATGTTGCGTCGCGTTTACTTGTCACGATCATTGTGGGATGTTGTTTGTCCGTCGTGATCAACGAGGGAAATGCTCATAAAACTACCACCAATGTGCCGTGACAGCCTTGTGAGTCCTTTGGCCGTGACAGCCTTGTGAGTCCCTTGGCCGTGACAGCCTTGTGAGTCCTTTGGCCGTGACAGCCTTGTGAGTCCCTTGGTCGTGAGAGCCTTGTGAGTCCTTTGGCCGTGACAGCCTTGTGAGTCCCTTGGCCGTGACAGCCTTGTGAGTCCTTTGGCCGTGACAGCCTTGTGAGTCCTTTGGCCGTGACAGCCTTGTGAGTCCTTTGGCCGTGACAGCCTTGTGAGTCCCTTGGCCGTGACAGCCTTGTGAGTCCTTTGGCTGTGACAGCCTTGTGAGTTCCTTGGCTGTGACAGCCTTGTGAGTCCCTTGGCCGTGACAGCCTTGTTAGTCTTTTGGCCGTGACAGCCTTGTGAGTCCCTTGGCCGTGACAGCCTTGTGAGTCCTTTGGCCGTGACAGCCTTGTGAGTCCTTTGGCCGTGACTTTCTGGTGAGTCATTTGGCTGTGACAGCCTTGTGAGTCCCTTGGCCGTGACATCCTTGTGAGTCCCTTGGCCGTGACAGCCTTGTGAGTCCTTTGACCGTGACATTCTGGTGAGTCATTTGGCTGTGACAGCCTTGTGAGTCCCTTGGCCGTGACAGCCTTGTGAGTCCCTTGGCCGTGACAGCCTTGTGAGTCCTTTGGCCGTGACAGCCTTGTGAGTCCTTTGGCCGTGACAGCCTTGTGAGTCCTTTGGCCGTGACAGCCTTGTGAGTCCCTTGGCCGTGACAGCCTTGTGAGTCCTTTGGCAGTGACAGCCTTGTGAGTCCCTTGGCCGTGACAGCTTTGTGAGTCCCTTGGCCGTGACAGCCTTGTGAGTCCTTTGGCCGTGACAGCCTTGTGAGTCCCTTTGCCGTGACAGCCTTGTGAGTCCCTTGGCCGTGACAGCCTTGTGAGTCCTTTGGCCGTGACATTCTGGTGAGTCATTTGGCTGTGACAGCCTTGCGAGTCCCTTGGCCGTGACAGCCTTGTGAGTCCCTTGGCCGTGACAGCCTTGTGAGTCCTTTGGCCGTGACATTCTGGTGAGTCATTTGGCTGTGACAGCCTGGTGAGTCCTTTGGCTGTGACAGCCTTGTGAGTCCTTTGGCCGTGACAGACTGGTGAGTCCTTTGGCTGTGTCAGCCTGGTGAGTCCTTTGGCTGTGACAGCCTAGTGAGTCTTTTGGCCGTGACAGCCTTGTGATTCCTTTGGCCGCGACAGCCTTGTTAGTCCTTTGGCCGTGACATTCTGGTGAGTCCTTTGGCCGTGACAGCCTGGTGAGTCCTTTGGCCGTGACAGCCTAGTGAGTCCTTTGGCGATGACAGCCTGGTGAGTCCTTTGGCCGTGACAGCCTGGTGAGTCATTTGGCTGTGACAGCCTGGTGAGTCCTTTGGCCGTGATAGTCTGGTGAGTCCTTTGGCCGTGACAGCCTGGTGAGTCCTTTGGCCGTGACAGCCTGGTGAGTCATTTGGCTGTGACAGCCTAGTGAGTCTTTTGGCCGTGACAGCCTGGTGAGTCATTTGGCCGTGACAGCCTGGTGAGTCATTTGGCTGTGACAGCCTGGTGAGTCATTTGGCTGTGGCAGCCTGGTGAGTCATTTGGCTGTGACAGCCTGTGGGTCATTTGGCTGTGACAGCCTAGTGAGTCTTTTGGCCGTGACAGCCTGGTGAGTCCTTTGGCCGTGACAGCCTTGTGAGTCCTTTGGCCGTGACAGCCTGGTGAGTCATTTGGCTGTGACAGCCTAGTGAGTCTTTTAGCCGTGACAGCCTGGTGAGTCTTTTGGCTGTGACAGCCTGGTGAGTCCTTTGGTGGCTTCTAGCGAGAGAGTAGAAATGAATTCAATTTGTCTTAATAGCCTTTTGGCAAAGAGAGATCGTGCAGCAGTGAAGATGAACACCGAATACAATCGTAACTTTCTCTTTTGGAGCAGAGCGTACGCTCTAATGACCAGAATCATTAAAAAATCTTTTAAACCAAGTACATTAAAGATTTGAAATGATTACAATCGAAAGTAAAAACGAAAGTAACAATAGCTTTACTACTGAGAAGAGCACCAACTGTAACAAAGCCATTGAATTCAAGTACAGTTTATTTTTTTATTTTTTATTATTTTTTTTATATTTTTTTAAAATATTTTTTTTTAAGGGGATTTTTAAACAAAGACTCCTGGCTTTATGTTTGTTTTATTTTAGTTTTTCTTTGATTACTTTGAAGCTACTTAAGCTGATCCAAAGTTTGCGGATTTGTCACCACGTCTTTGTGGATGTGTGAAAAATCGTAGTGAGGCTTTCGCTGCGTCTCAATGAATGCAATTTATTAGTAGTGTTAGATAGAAGCGGCCGCTCTACTTCGATGACAATATTCAAAAGAAAAATCATTATTGAAAGACACGTTTTAAATTCATGAAACTGCAGAGTTGATACAAAGATAGGTGTAGGTAAAACCGACAAACAAACAAACAACCAGCAAAAAGATGTCCCCATCACGACTTTCCAAAATGATGCATTCCAAGGGTATTGCTGAAGATGAAATAAGTTACCGCCATCATAATCTAGTACAACGGTGGCCAAACCGCGGCTCGCTAGCCGCATGCGGCTCTTCCGTGTTCACTTTGCGGCTCGCGTACAATTGATGAAAGATATGTTACAAGTATTACTGAAAGGTTTCTAAGCCATGTTTGATGACCCATAATGCTGCAATGCGGCTCTCAACAATTTTATCATATATATATTTACGCTCAATTATGTAGCCTAACGCTAAGGGACATCACTCTGCTTTTTTTAAAAATTGGATAATCATTTTGGTTTCCAGATTAACATTAAACACCCTCCACACTATTATTAATAATTGAACAATTTCCTGCGGATGTTCGAAAAGAGTTATTTTTTGGTGCAGTGATTTGGTGCGCTGCTTTCTAAAATTTCTCGCCGTAAAAATATATTATATGACGTCATTGTTTTAGCTCATATTTTAATATTTTGGAAAAGGGAACGATGTAAAAAGAGGATTTGAGGATTGTTAATTATAAAATACTTTGTGTACATTTCAGGAATATTTCTTATTTATCATACAAAGATAAGTTTCTTGGGTTTTTGAAAAAGGTGGGTGCCGTAGGCGCCCTAAAAAAGTGGCGCCGCAGGCGCGACGGCGCCGCAGCACCACTTAATCATATATATATATATTTACGCTCAATTATCGCTGACTGTCTCACGCCTAACGCTAAGGGACATCACTCTGCTTTTTTTTTGCATTTATAGACTTAAAAATCATTATCATTTTGGTTTTCAGATTAACATTAACCAAACAACGCACGAACCTTTGACGTCAGCATTTGTGTTGTAAACAGTGCTGACTGACTCAAAGAGTTATTTTTGGTGCAGTAATTTGGTGCGCTGCTTTCTAAAATTAGTTAAAAAATCATGTGGTGATTAGCACTGTAAAAAATAAATAATTTAATAGTCCAAGTCACTTACTCACTCAATCACTCATTGGATGTGTAACGCTGAGGAACGATGTACAACAGTCTATAGCGGTTAAAAAATCGTGTGGTGATTAGCACTGTAAAAAAATATAAAATGACGTCATTGATTGATCTTATATTTAATACAAAGTGTGCATCAAAAGGTGTGCAAATAAATTACAAATTGAAGACGCGCTTTAAAAAAATATTATATGACGTCATTGTTTTAGCTTATATTTTTATTTTGGAAAATGGAACAATGTAAAAAGAGGATTTGATGATGGTTAATCATTAAATACTTTGTGTACATTCCAGGAAGTTTAATATTTCGTATTTATCAAACAATGACAAGTTAGTTGGGCTTATGAAAAAGGTGAGCGCCGTAGGCGCCCTAAAAATGTGCGCAACAGGCGCCACGGCGCCGCAGCACAACCTAGTATTATATAAATACTTTGTGTAGATTTCAGGAATATTTCGTATTTATCATACAAGGATAATTTACTTGGACTTTTGACCCCAAAAAAAGTGGGCGCCTCAGGCGCCCTAAAATCCCTATTATAAAATACTTTTTGTACATTTAAGGAAGTTTAATATTACGTATCTATCATACAAGGACAAGTTAGTTGGGCTTTTAAAAAAAGTGGGAGCCGTAGGCGCCCTAAAAAAGGGGGCGCTGCAGGCACAACCTAGTTTTTATATATTTTGAAAAGGCTCTCAGTAACTACAGGTCTGGCCACCCCTTATCTAGTACAACATATGCAGTACCAGTTGTCTGAAGTTTTTTGCTGCCGTATCATTCGACTGATATAAATATTTTAATGAATACTCTGAGAGATGTTCTCTTGAGGACAAAAAGCTCATGGTTTGGCGAAATATAACCCTGTTCAACTCAAAATGAGTACAGGTGTAGATATTGTTTTCGATGTGTTTCTTAATTCTTTTGTGTATTCTTATTGCATATGTAGCTTTAAATTTGTTTTAATAAACTTCTTTTTATTTACAAAGTTTTTAAAAATTTTGTATTTAACATACTGAAGAAATAACTTTTATTTCGTGGGGTTCAAAAGGCCGTCCATTTTAGTCAAACACATTTTTTATTAAATTTGTCCTCTTATTAATTCGTTATATATATTTGGAAGCTTCTTGATTTTTAAAGTTTTGTTGTTGTTAAGTATTCTATTAGTAGGTTGTGTGAGTGTGGGTTTGTGTGTGTCTGTGGACGAGTTTCGATATAATATTGTTCTTATTAAATCCCTTATATTAACTTCACCGGCGTCTCTGTCTGTCATCATCTCTCTCTGTCTTGGGAGGGCGGAAAAACAAAAGTCGAAAATGACCCACTTCCCGTGATCCGATTGAGCTGAAATTTGGCACACCGTAAATAAATTGATGCATTTTACACGCTTTTATTTAAGTCACAATGTTTGTATGTTGTATCCATCCATCCATCCTTCCTTCAAATTTTGAAACGTAAAATTATGCCACTTCTGATGGTCCTAGAGATCTACAAATTTTACCACAGATAGATCTTTGATGACAATGCATTGTATTAAAATTTCAGATCGATCGAATGTACTGTATTGAAATTATTGCATTTTTTAATCCCTTATATTAACTTCACCGGCGTCTCTCTCTCTCTCTCTCTCTCTCTCTCTCTCTCTCTCTCTCTGTCTGTCTGTCTTGGGCTCGGCGGGCGGAAAAACAGAAGTCAAAAATGACCCACTTCCCATGATCCGATCAAACTGAAATTTGGCACACGGACCCGTCGAACCTAACAATGCATCGTATCAAAATTTCAGATCGATCGAACGTACCATAATTAAATTAATGCATTTTTAGTTTATCCTTATATGAGGTATGTAATTTAAATTCACGGTTTTTGTTTTGTTTTTTTTCTTCCAATTCCACGTGAGTTTGAGTTGACGTCGACCGTCGAGCCGACACCCCCTCACGTCCCACCCCCATTTATTAAAGACAAGGGACATCACTCGGTGTCAGTCTGTCAATGTTTCTCCCCTCTACACTCCCCCCTCCCACCCACACCTCCCCCCCCCAGGGTTATGAAGCAAACTTGAGTTAAGACAGATTCAGTCTGTAAATGTTTGAAAATAATCAATACTGTTAGTTATGTCTCATATATAAGGGATTTATAGTCAAAAACTTTGTTTTTACGGGTTTGTTTTATTAAATCCCTTATATTAACTTCACCGCCGTCTCTCTCTGTCTGTCTCTCTGTCTGTCGTCATCTCATGGGCGGGCGGGCGGAAAAACAAAAGTCGAAAATGACCCACTTCCCGTTATCCGATCGAGCTGAAATTTTGCACACGGACCCGTTTAACCTAACAATGCATCGTATCGAAATTTCAGATCGATTGAACGTACCGTAATTAAATTAATGCATTTTTAGTTTATCCTTATATGAGGTATGTAATTCAAATTCACGGTTTGTTATTGTTTTTTTCCCACGTGAAAGTTTGAGTTGACGCTTAGACGTCGACCGTCGTGTCGACACCCCCTCACTTCCCATCCCCCATTAAAAGACAGGGGACATCACTCGGTGTCAGTCTGTAAATGCTTGTCGCGTTTGAAAATAATCAATACTGTTAGTTATGACTCATATATAAGGGATTTATAGTCAAAAACTTTGTTTTTGGGGGTTTGTTTTATTAGTTTATCTATAGTCTATATATAAGCATCGGTACCCGTCTGCTTTGTTGACATCCATGAGTTCACCACGTGAACACAACACCGTGGTATAAAACGTTGGGCGGGCGCTTATGAGGTGTTTGGTATAAAAAATAGTGGTAAAAAAGATGAGTGGGCTTCAGACGTGAATTTTAAAGAGTTTTTATTATAAGTTTTAAAAAATAGCTGTAAAAACAAAGTTTTTGACTATAAATCCCTTATATATGAGACATAACTAAAAGTAGTGATTATGTTAAAAGCGTGTCCTTTTTAAAAAAAAGATTTTTTAAATATTCTTTTTTAGTTTATCCTTATATAACGTTTGTAATTCAAATTCACGGTTTGTTATTGTTTTTTTTCCCCACGTGAGAGTTTGAGTTGACGCTTTGACGTCGACCCATCGAAGTACCGGCGTGCTTTTGGTTACATTTTTCGTGTCATGCTGAACTCGGCCCCCCCCCCACCCCTGGGGTGATGAAGCAAAGTTGAATTAATACAGATTCAGTCTGTAAATGCTTGTCGCGTTTGAAAATAATCAATACTGTTAGTTATGACTCATATAAAAGGGATTTATAGTCAAAAACTTTGTTTTTACGGGTTTGTTTTATTTTATAAATGAATTGAGGGCAGCGGTGGTCTAGCAGTAGCGCACTGGACTGCCGAACTGAGACAGAGGTTTCTATTCACGGGTTCTATTCTTGTTGATATCAAGGCCCCGGGGCATTGTGATAGCCACACAATCCCTTGCTCGTTAGTGGTGGCTAATTAAAAACTTGTGAACGCTACTCCACATGCCCCATAGTCCGTCATGGACTTGCAAGGGGGTTATTTTATAAATGAATTATTACTACTCGCCTTATGGAAAAGAACAAAACTAAGATTAATTTTCAAAATAAATCTAAAACTTTTAATTGTATTAAAGTGTCAGATAAACATTATTAATATTATTATTTAAGGGTCGATTTTACTTCAAATGTCCACAAAAATTAAGCTGAAATTTTATGTTACAGATTTTGTTTTATGTCTTCAAAATTGATGAGACAAAAGTGTACCGTAATAAAGTTCAGTGGAGACGTTTAAAATTATTTAACACAATAAAATAGGAGAAATTATATCGCTTTACCAATGGTTTCCTCATTATAAAAAAAAACAACAGTACTAATAATAACAACAATTTTTTACAAGTAGCTACAAAATTTAAACACATACTTTGTCGAACCCCCATTCCACCTTTTTTAAATTCGGCGAGGACATAAAATGAAAACATATTCATTTTAAAAATAATGTATCCTTTTAGTTACCTTAAAATTTGGTAATTCTAAAACAATACTATAAAGGACTGTGTTTTTTTTTCGTTGTCACTACTAGCTATGCTTGGAAATGTTGCTTAGGACAAAGAGAGGGGATTTCGATGTCGAGATTAGTTAGGAAAGCATTTGAGGAGGGTTTTATTAAATCATTTATATTAACTCGTGGTGTCTGTTTGTTTGAACCCTTGATTGCTTGATTGATTGTCGGTCGCCAAAACTTTGGATCGATTTTTAACCCACTTCCACGTAAGCTAGCGAGCTGAAATTTACCAGGCAGTTTGGTGGCGATGATAAAAACTATGTATAAAAATTTCAGATCGATCGCATGTGCTGTAATTAAATTATTGAATTTTTATATTATTTTATTTATTCCTATGTATCATGTTATTTTTGGAGATAGAGTGTCGCGGTGCGTATTATATTGAACAACCTTTCTGTCGCGCAATAAGCTGCGTATTTTATTGACAACACTTTTTATAACATATTACTTATCGGTGCGCATTATGGTAAACATGTTTTACGACACAACTACAATTTTGTATTTTTGGATGGTCTTGCGATGCGTATTATAATGAACATTCTTTTAGTTACTTCTCGTACATAAAGGATTTATAGTGAAAAACTTGTTTTTTTACGTTTTTTAAAATTATTTTTCGAATTATTTTTAATTTGTGACGAATTTAAACTTAGTGGCTTTAGAAAACCAATATATAGAAAGCAAGTATAACTGACTCATCATTAGATCACAGGTTAAAATTCATACATAGTATCAATCTAACAGATGCGTAGGGGTTTCACTTGTTTTCTGAGAATTTAATTTAATAAATGAAAAAGAACCCAAATGAATATAAAGGTCGTGTTTTATTGCTAAGGTTAATTTTGCTCTGGCCTTTCATATCTCGGTTTAATGTATTTTGCATTCCTTTTGAACAAGCGCTTCTTATTTCTCTATAAGACTTATGTAACAAGGAGAAATGGAGTACTGTTTATTATCACTTGCCTCAAGTTGTATCTAACGATATAGAGTAGATTATTAAATTTTAAAATAGATGTGTTATAAAAATATAAAAATATCATCGTTCATGTACTAATGACTTTATTAAAAATTAATTGTGGCCTTTACTTTTGACCACTCATATTTTATATTTTTAAGGTAGGGCCTATTATTCCAAATCAAATACTAATAATCCGTATATAATAAAAAGCTAAGTTCTGTCCCGTCATCTATAGCGATTGGTCTCTCAAACACATATGACTCCTACCGCAAATCATATCAAGTTTACGCGGACGTTCAAAACGAGTTATTTTTGGTGCAGTATTTCTTCCAAGACTTTATTTTGAGTTATGCGTGTTGGGATTTATAGTCAAAAGCTCTGTTTTTACGATTTATTTATTTCAACTATAATGAATAGTATTTTTGACGTGATGCACATGTATGCCGGTCGAGACCGCTGTTGGAGGGGAGTTACAAGATGCCACAGAACTGTGGCGGAACGTCCTTGGACGGGCTTGGTTGCTCGTATATAATAAAGTGTTTAAGGACTGAAATGAAATCAGATTAATATGTTTTAGCGGAAGACTTCAAATAAGTTAACGATAAATAAACTTTAAATATATAATTTCTGAAATTGTTATATTCAAGTTATTATAATAGGAGTTGCAAATATGAAGGGGAAAAAAAGGACAACACAGGAGCCGAGCTGAAAAAAAATATATATTATAAACAGGAGAATAGGTAGAAGGTAACAGATTATAAGTCATGTTGTTAAATTTCAGCAGTGCCACAAAATTACTTTCCTTCAAAATAAATATTATAAACTAAAATAGCTCAGGAAAAAAGTGTTGATTTCTCCAACAGTGATTTCTTAGTGAAACAATAATATAAGATAGGATATTGAAGGACTATATATTTCATTACGCTGTGCACAATGAATAATTTATAGCTCTGTAAAAATAGATAAAGGGATGTTGGTTTTTTGTAGCTGTGTACAGTGCATATCAGCATCTTTGGTGGAGAGACATTGTAATCTGCCCTCAGAATGCCTAAACATTGAAATTACTTCGTGAATTCTTTATAAAACATTAAGTTGTGTGCGTGAAAAGTTTCTCAAATATTACACTTATCTTTTGAATGTTATAAGCTTACAAATTTTAATCTAGCACTCACACTAAGTATGAAAGTAAACTCTTCTGTCAGCGACAAATGACAACATTTAAAAAAAAATATAGAAATACAATATATTAAAAAATAATTTCTTTCTGCAAATAATAACGATACCTGTAAAGTAGTACAATATCTGAAGACAAACTCAACAGAATTTATTAGCGCAATACGAACAGCAGTATTTGTAGCACCAAAAAAACAACAACGCAAACCAAAACTGTAATACTTTTTATTAGATTAATGTTTTTCGGCGATTGTGCGTCTGTGGGAGATCTGATTGAGTTAAACGGCGTTGTTTACTCCCCAGTAGTGTTCACCAGGGTTGCCAGATTATAATTTGGGTAAAAGGCCAAACTGACTGCCAAAAAAGGCCAAAAAAAGGCCAAACTTATGTTATATGAAAATTGTCAACAAAAATGACGTCACGCACCTAGGGGGCGGGAGGTTGTCATAGATTTGTGGCGATGTATAACGAGGGGGGGGGGTTCTTTTAAGGAAAGTGACGTCATATTTGAAACGGTCTAGCTCTTGATTACTTGTGACGAAGTCGAGGGGGTGAAAATACATTGAAAAATCTGACAAAATTGCGTGGCGCCACTTGTGGACGGCTGAAAATTAGTTAACTATTTAAAATGAAGATAAAACCAGGAGAAAAAGGATAATAAATGTGTAAATGCCAATGTTCGTATGTATGGTTGTATTCACAAAATAAAAAGACTATGATACTAACATACAAATTTAAAAGAAAGGCTACAGGTCATCCTTTCCTCTAGACTACTATTTACAGTATTATTATAAACTTTATCGGATGTAAAGTCATCAAGCATTCTTGGTGACAAGACAAAGTTCTTACTGCATTTAGTTGTAAACAAAAGCTCACCTCTTACTCTAACAATAGCGTCTAAAAGTGTGCGCTGAATTCTGTATCTGGCTTTGTCTTAATAGCCTCTTCCTTAAACTTTTAAAAAAACTTTTTAATATCTAACATACACGTAAGCTATCGAAAAAAAAGAAAATAATTAATTAATTAATAAGATTATTGACTTATTGGCGAATTTTTTATTTATTTATTTTTTTTTATTGTGATAAAGATTATTTTTATATATATTTAATATATTTTTATTTATTTTTTAAGAAAAAGGCCAAAAAAAGGCCAAAAAGCCAAAAAATATTTTTGAGGCCAAACCCTCTTAAAAAAGGCCAAATTTTGAGAATTTGGCCTTAAAAAGGCCAATATGGCAACCCTGGTGTTCACTAACAATTTACTTTAACAAGGATTTCGCTGTCAAACTGTGCTTGAATTTTCTTAATTAAATCATGATGACGTGCTAAGCTATGTAATCATAAATATTTTTACATGCTTTATCCTTAGATAAAAGTAGCATTATTATATCTGAAGAAAAACTGATTTCGTGCTAAGCCCTACGACTCTTTCGGACCACACATTGCAGAAAGTCAATTAAAGGCAATAAATTTCCTTTCCCGATGTTGCTTTACCAATACAACAAATAAAAGTCAACTGAAATCGTTCAAATTCGCTTTAACAAATGCAATGAATGGCTGCATCTCAGAACGGTTTTGGATTTCGGGAATAATAGAGATTTAAAATCAGAATACTTGAGGGAAAGGGGGGGGACATGCCGTTGATCAGTTCTCTATTAGCATGGTTGCAAAGCATGGGATACAGCTAAAACATGTGTACACGTGGTTACTTAAACACCGAGATTAGGTTAAATTTTCCTCGGAGAAGGAAATGTGCCTCTTAATTAACTTGAAATGCACCCCCTTTAAAATCCATTGAACAAAATCTAAAGTCGTGTATCATGTTAAAGGAATATTTAGATTGATGTATCATGTTAAAGGAATATTTAGATTGATGTATCATGTTAAAGGAATATTTAGATTGATGTATCATGTTAAAGGAATATTTAGATTGATGTATCATGTTAAAGGAATATTTAGATTGATGTATCATGTTAAAGGAATATTTAGATTGATGTATCATGTTAAAGGAATATTAAGTTTGGTGTATCATGTTAAAGGAATATTAAGTTTGGTGTATCATGTTAAAGGAATATTTAGATTGATGTATCATGTTAAGGGAATATTAAGTTTGGTGTATCATGTTAAAGGAATATTAAGTTTGGTGTATCATGTTAAAGGAATATTTAGATTGATGTATCATGTTAAAGGAATATTAAGTTTGGTGTATCATGTTAAAGGAATATTAAGTTTGGTGTATCATGTTAAAGGAATATTTAGATTGATGTATCATGTTAAAGGAATATTTAGATTGGGGTATCATGTTAAAAGGAATATTTAGATTGATTTATCATGTTAAAGGAATATTTAGATTGATTTATCATGTTAAAGGAATATTTAGATTGATTTATCATGTTAAAGGAATATTTAGATTGATTTATCATGTTAAAGGAATATTTAGATTGATGTATCATGTTAAAGGAATGTTTAGATTGGGGTATCATGTTAAAGGAATATTTAGATTGGGGTATCATGTTAAAGGAATATTTAGATTGATTTATCATGTTAAAGGAATATTTAGATTGATTTATCATGTTAAAGGAATATTTAGATTGATTTATCATGTTAAAGGAATATTTAGATTGATTTATCATGTTAAAGGAATATTTAGGTTGATGTATCATGTTAAAGGAATGTTTAGATTGATGAGCGCTCAGCCTGATCGAAATCAGTCCAAGCTACATAACAATTTTTACAAACCAGAACTTTGGCCCGTATACGTCACTTGTATCATCGAACGAACATTCTTGCATGGTCTTACAGATAAAACAAGGTTTATTGCCTAAGGTTTAACTGATAACGAACTCTCTTTTAGAGACGCCAATGTTTACAATGTGTAATCGAAGCTCAAGATCAGTTCCAGGATATGAAAATAAAGCGGATATGGTCATGATTTAATTTTCTGTGTTAGTACATTGCAAAGGATATGTTATATTTTGGCAAGAAAAACAATGGAAAGATTTGCTTGGTAAATTTGTGTTGATTGTTTCAGTGTTCTACTATCGACCTAATCAATTCTTGGAGAGTAAAAAAAGTTCACTTTCAATTAAATACATTTATTTTGAAAAAAGCTTTAAACATTTTTAAACTTCAAAAGAGGCTGAAATAATTAAGCGGCAACATTTAAGATCTATAAAATACGAGACTTTTAAAGGAGAAAGATGAGTTCTGACTGAAGACTTAGTTCAACAAGACGATGTGCTGATGAAAATGTTCATTGGGTCAGGACGTACAAAGAGGCAAGGTAGATGTGATAAAAAGACAAAGTTCTTACAAGTAAAATATTAGCGTTGTTTAACATGTCGACTAGTTAAATTAGAGTGTGTAACATGTCCTAACTAAATATATTAGAGTTGTTTAATATGTCCTGACTAATTATAGCAGAATTTTATAAGATGCCAATGCTAGTTAATCCAAAGAGGTCATCACACATGTTACTAATGAAACAAAGGGACTAAAATCGTTTCTCTCCAAAGGAAGGAAATAAAAATAAATACATCTTTTATTGTTGCTTAAAAAACAAACAACCATACATGAAATGAAGAAATACTGATGGAATGTGAAAAACAAAATATACAAACAAATTGTGCAATGAACAAACAAATTGTTTAATGAAAACAATAAATTTGAGCTTTATTATTAAACAAACACGACAGGAAACGTTTCGTCTAACGCCTTCATCAGTACAATAAACATAAAATACGTACTTTAATTAGTAATAAAATTATATTTAAATTCTTAAAAAATACTATATGATAAAATACTTATGTAAAATAAAAAGAAAGGAATAAATAGGGGTAAAAAAAAGATTTTTGAAAACCACGTTTTCATAGTGGACTAAAAAGAAGGAAATAAATTAAAACGTATAAGTTTAAGTGCTTTCATTTAATATGACTAAAAACGTGGAGCGGGTGCTTCAAAATCCCATTCAAATTTAGAATAAAACACAAAGGTAGGTGTTTGGTATAAAAATTAAAGATTTATAATTGTGAAGGCAAAAGAGAGATCTATAAGTGAGAGAATGAGTGAACTTCATATGTAAAACCTCATAAGCGTACGCCCCACGTTTTTTGTCATATTAAATGAAAGTACTTGAACTTTTAAGTTTTAATTTATTTTCTTCTTTTTTAGTCCACTTATAAAAACGTGGTTTTTTAAATTCTTTTTTTACCTCTATTTATTTGATTCTTTGTAGTCTAAGTGTAAAATCACAGAGTATATCGAAAATTTTATTTCTTTAAACGCATCGCGTGACAAACATTTACAAACTGAAACTGACTGAACTCACCTTGCTGTAAACACGGGGAGTGGTCATCGATTGCTGGGATGAAATCCGTTGCACGTGGATGTCAACAATAGCAGACGGATACAGATGCTTATATAGAGATAAACTAAAAAGGCATTAGTTTAATTACTGTGCATTCGATCGATCTGACATTTTGATACTATGCATTGCCATCCAAGATCTATCTGTGGTACAATTTTGAGATCTCTAGGACAATCAAAAGTGGTTTAATTTTGCTTTGTAAAATTTGAAATTTTGCGGACACAAACGAAAACAATGCGGACAGACAGGAACGAAAGCAAATTAATTATAAATAGAGGTAAAAAAAATAATTTTAAACACGTTTTTATAAGTGGACTAAAAAGAAGAAAATAATTAAAAACCTATAAGTTGAAGTAACTTCCTTTCATATGACTAAAAATGTTGGGCGGGTGTGTGGTATAAAAATTAAAGATTTATAATTTAGAAGGCAAAAGAGAGATCTATAAGTCAGAGAATGAATGAACTGCTTTTATAAAACATCATAAGCGCCTGCCCCACGATTTTAGTCATATTAAATGAAAGTACTTGAACATATAGGTTTTGAATTATTTTCTTCTTCTTAGTCCACTTATAAAAACGTGTTTTTTAAAAAATCTTTTTTACATCTATTTATTTTATTCTTTTTAGTCCACTTATAAAAAAATGTGTTTTTTTAATCTCTTTTTTAGGGCTCTTATTGATTAATTTAAATTTAATCGATAACTTTTGAAAAATTATCGATTAATTAATCGATAATTTTGATTAAAACCAAAATTATAAATTTATGACGTCATTAAAATGAACATATCTCACGGACATTGAAAATTAAGAATATTTTGAACTAAATTTCATGACAATGTGTTGATACATGACGGTGGTACGTCAGCGATGTATTTGATCCTTTAAAATAGAATTGTTTATGGCAGTGAACACAGTAAACGTTTTCACCATCTTCGACTTTGCCATCCGCAGTTGGCTTAAAAAACAACATATTTGCTCAACTTTCTAGTTATATGTTTCAATTTAACTGCGCTGAGGCTGTCAGCAGGGCCGTCGTAACGCATAGGCCCGTTGGGCATTTGCCCGGGGGCCCACGAGCATATGGGCCCCATGGGAATATGTTTATTTATATATATTATGTATATTCATTTTTTATTCCTGCGGGGGAAGGGCCCAACACTATTTCTTTGCCCGGGGGCCCAAAATGGTGTAAAGACGGCTCTGGCTGTCAGCCATTTTTAGTTGACGTCTGCCGGGCAACATAGATTAATAAAATTACTTTTAATATTACTCGGGAGATGTTTGTACGTAAAAAAAAATATATATACATTATTATTAATTATTAATAATTTATTATTTATTACTAAAATTTTTAAAAAGTATTATGAATATTTTCTTAAATTTTAAATGAATTTTTATCGATTAAAATTATTTTAATCGATATTTAATCTATAAAATTTTAACGATTAATCGAGAAATTAATCGATAATTTCCGCAGCCATACTCTCTTTACCTCTATTTATTTTTACACCAAACACCTCATAAGCGCCGGCCCAACGTTTTAATACCACGGGAATGTGGTCATGGGGTGAACTCCGTTGACAAGTGGATGTCAACAATAGCAGACGGATACAGATGATATATTGAGATACAGTAAAAATGCATTAATTTAATTGCGGTACATTCGATCAAACTGAAATTTTGAAACAATGCATTGCCCTCCAAGATCTATCTGTGGTAAAAGTTTTAGATCTCTAGGACCATCAGAAGCGGTTTAATTTTACGTTGGAAAATTTGAAATTTTGAAATTTTGTGGACAGACAGAGAGACAGACAGCCAGACAGAAACGACAGGAAGTTAATAAAAACGTGGTAATAACAACAAATGATGACACAGAATATAGAATTTTCCTATTTCCTGTGTCATTGTTGTTTTTTTTAACTTTCTTTTCATTTTACATAAAAATTTCATGACAAATGTATTTTCATTACACTTTTTTTGTTTGTGTATTTTGTTTCTTATTTAAAAGATTTATCGCAGTCCTGTTCTATATGATATATTGATGGAATGTGATATTTTCTTTAGTTATTTTTTTAAAAAAATGCACACGCTTCTATTATATGGGACGAGGTTGATACTCTTTAGTTTTTGCAAAATTAGGTCTAGTCTTAACTATCACATTTAGTTTTACCACATCGGGTCTAGTTTTACAATATCAGTTTTCTTAGGCCCCATGGGGTTTAATTTTAATGGTCTAATAACCAAAATGTGTTGTCTGTCTGCATTATGGGTAACTTCGATGTGTGTTAATAATAAATCTTACGCCGAAAAAAACAACTGAAATTTGATTTTATTTTTCCCCAGGAAGCAAAAAACTGTACTCAGTACATGCGCACTTGACTGCAACATATCTGCTAGATCTAAATCCCAGCACTCTGAAATCTTTAAAAACCCTCTTGTCCTTTAACTGAGTCTATTTTTAGGCGTGTCGTTCAGTTTTATCAGTTAACACAGTCCCGCCAGCCCTTAACGTTTTAAACTCTTTAAAAACAAGTGTCTTATCAACAACGTCCCTGTTTGCAATTAATAATAAACATATATAATTTGCAATGTCACGTCTGTAGTGTCTGTCAGTGACGCTACTAATTTTAGAAAGCTGCGAACCAAATTACTGCACCAATGCATCAAAAGGTGTGCAAATTAAAGATACGATGTAAAAAATATTATACGACGTCATTGTTTTAGCTCATATTTTAATTTTGGAAAAGGGAACAAGAGGATTTGATGATGGTTAATTATAAAATTAAAAAAACAAAGGGGGCGCCGTAGGCGCCCTACAACTCCTATTATAAAATACTTTGTGTGCATTTCAGAAAGTTTAATATTTTATATTTATCAAACAAGGACAAGTTAGTTGGGCTTTTGAAAAAGGTGGGTGCCGTAGGCGCCCTAAAAAAGTGCATTTTTCAAAATAAATAGATTACAGCTGAAAATTTACGTCATTTTTGACGGGTAATACGCTAGTATTAATGACTCAAATATCGATTCGAATTATTATGATAATCGACACATTAGCTTTGAGAGTTCTTCATTATGTGTCTCAAAAAAATGTGAAGCCTTTAAAATCGTAATTATTTAAGTCTCGGCTGCGCTGCTTAATCTGCTAAAAGTCGGTAAACGTCCGAAAAAATAAGTTGCTGTAATCTTACATTTGTCTAAAAAAATTGTGTTACCTTTCCATGATATCTTTTAGTTTAACTTGATCCCTGCAGTGACAGCTGTGAAGTCATTAATAATTGTGTTATCCTTCCATGATATCTTTTAGTTTAACTTGATCCTGCAGTGACAGCGGTAAAGTGACATTCTGTATGACACCCTGAGATCTCACACTTGACTTCAGCAAGTCGACCATGAACATCCGCGAGTCTTTGCTCTTCTTGTCCTTACATTTAGACTACATCGCCAGTAAGTGAACCGTTTTCTTTTACATCTGTCAGCTATAAAAATTATAAATTTGTGTTACATTTAAATTATGTGTTTGCTAACATTTTTTTCACAGTATTTTTTTTTCTTCAAATTTCTTTTAACTGTTAAATTAAAAAATTTTTTTTTAAATTCATGCTACCTGCCACATTTGTAATGTAAAAAAAAACATTGTCCATTTCATGCTTATGCGAATTCTCATCTTACAAGACAGTAAGGAGCTAACTAACTACGTGACGTTGGAAGAAAATTCAGAGCTGACCCTGACTTGTCGGCTTACGACCTACCCTCTGAGTTGGACAGTGTTCAACACTGGAGATGTCCGAGGTTCTATCATTGCTGCCTGTGTGCCCGACTGGCCAGGTTACCAGTGTGAACTGATGACGTCATCCGACGAACTGAGTGAGTTTTCAATAGTAATGATGATTTCACGTTCATCTTAAGTCACAAGGAGTAATGGGACGATGATTATCTCATTGAGGATGTAGTAACGAAATGTTCGGAATTATTTTCTTGAATTTTTCTTCGTTACTTTACTGTATGGTTCATTATATTCTGTAACGTATTTTTTACTTACTGTATTAGGTACTGTATTATATTTTGTATTCTGCACTGTTTTCTCTACTTTATTCTGCAAAGTATTCTGCATTACATTATGTACCATATTCTATACTGTATTTTACACTGGATTCGGTATTTGTAACCATCAGTAAGTAAATATCGTTATTATACTTAAGACTTTTGAGTAACCCTTTTGCGGATAAAAAATATAATGATGTTATTTGTTTATGTCCGCCAATGATTGATATGTAATTGTTGTAGTGTCTCTTAGTGTATACCATTGAGTGATAATTAAATACCGTTGTTATACTTAAGTGTATGTCGTTGAGTGATATGTAAATACTGTTATTATACTTTAGTTAATGCCGTTGAGTGATATGTAAATACTGTTATTCTACTTTAGTTTATGCCGTTGAGTGATATGTAAATACTGTTATTCTACTTTAGTTAATGCCGTTGAGTGATATGTAAATACGATTGTTATACTTTAGTTAATGCCGTTGAGTGATATGTAAATACGATTGTTATACTTTAGTTTATGCTGTTGGTTTCATCTATGACACATTCTGGCCGTCCTTGCCCTTGCCTACTTCCTATCTGAGGGTTAACCAAGTGGACAGACGGCTGAGAAAGGTCAATTGTTCCAATGGGCCAGACACTTTCAACATCACCAATATCACACCTGTCGGTAACGGCTAGTTATTTTCATTATTAATTCCTTATTTTCATCATAGCCATGTCGATTTCATTGTCATATGTGAACTCAACATTGTGGTACATTTGGGTGATGTGTTTGTGAAAACGATCAGTCAATTTTGGCATGGAAGAAAGTTTGTTTTAGAAGTAAAAATGAATGAAATTCACCAGCTTACCTATTGTCATCGCATCCTTGGTTCCAATCAAAACATCTCTTGAAACTGATTCTGACGTCAGTCAAACCATCTCTTAAACTTATATCTGATTTCAGCCAAAACATCTCTTATACTTATATTCGATTTCAGCCAAACCATCTCTTAACCATCTCTTAAACTGATATCTGATTTCAACCAAACCATCTCTTAAACTGATAACCGATTTCAGCCAAACCATCTCTTAAACTGCAATCTGTTTTCAGTAAAACCATCTGACCCACGATGTCATCTAGAACTCAGAACCTCGTGTGATGATTCTTTCAGTGTAACCTGCACGTTCACTGTGCTGCCATGGGGCAGATGCCGACTCAATACAGAAGTGGGTTGTGGTGAAAATAATTGTAGTCATTTAAAAAAAAATCTCTCACAATTTAAGTCGATATGATGACTAGAGTTCTTAAAATCATGTTAATCAAAGGGTAAGCACAGAGCCGTCTTTACACCAGCTTGGGCCCTCGGGCAAAGAAATAGTGTTGGGCAGGAACAAAAATAAATATACATAATATATATAAATAAACATATTTCCATGGGGCCCCTATGCTCGTGGGCCCCCGGGCAAATGCCCAACGGGCCTATGCGTTAAGACGGCCCTGGGTAAGCATCCTATAAATGAAAGCTTTGGGCAGTTCTGAAGCCAAATTAAATAAGAATTTATTACCCATTTAATTTCCTAGTTTACTTGCTATCTCATCACTTAGCAATAGAGATACAAAATAAAAATATTCTAAGGTTGAAACATAAGTTACACAAACTAATGGTGTGATAAAAACAATAATTTAATGCTTTATTAAAAGACTATTACACAAGTAGACGATTCGGCAACTGTCTTCTTGTGTATTAGTCCATTAATAAAGCTTTGAATTATTGTTTTGATTACACAATTAGTTTGTGTTTCTTGTATTTTATTTAAATCTTTATCGCAGTCATATGATATCTGAGATTGAACAGCTGTAAAAGAAAATGAAATTAGATTTTAAAATTGTACTGATTATTCATTTTCCAGTATTCACTAATTTTTTTATTTTATTGATATTTCTGCCTTTTGTTATATAGAATTTTCATTTGTTCTGTTATAAATAAATGAGACATATTATAATAATTCTTCAGCTATTTGTTCAGCTGATTCGATGAGTCGTGTTATAACTACTCTCCTCAGCCCTAATCAAAACTTACAATAAACTTGAATTTCTTACATCGTGACTCTGACATTGATAACATGATACCTATTCCTTGAAATGGATATTTATATATATAGAATTTCTGACATTCTTAAGTTCATAACACGACCGTGTAAAGAATATTATAATATATTAGAATCCACTATAACCCCTGCTCGTGTTTTTAATGTCGTATTCATTAACATTTAAGCCGTTTCCGGTACCAGCTGACATCTACAACGTGACATACCAGCATACGTACTCATCGCTGTCAGGCCTGTACACTTCCACATGCAGAGTTCACAGCTCGGACACACACAGAATCAACTGCAACAGCTTCACTAGACTACAGGTCATCGTTGAACCGGACGTCAACATGACTAAGAATCTGGAAGTTCCCAGCCACTGGATGTCATTGGAATCATCTGGTAAGTCATGTCATCCGATGCATCTGATAAGTGATGTCATTGGAATCATCTGGTAAGTCATGTCATTGGAAGCATCTAGCTTGTTGTGTTATTGGAATAATCTGGTAAGTATTTTCACTGAAATCATCTGCCAAGTCGTGTTATTGGAACTGTCTGCTTTAGCACCTGATAAATTATAGGAAATGTAAGAAAGGTTTTGTTTTTAATTGAAACCATCAGAAAGTTTTTATTTTGTTACCGCTGTGAACATCTAATAAGTTTTACCGCTGGATACGTCTGGTAAGTTTTACCGCTGGGTACATATAGATATTGTGGAGGGTTTGACTTCAAAGATTAGTTCAGTGTTGACTTTAAGAAGAGAAGGTTCTACACATGAACTTATTTGTATGAATCTTGGCATCTCTTCCATGTAGCAGAAGAGCTCTTCTGTAAAATGTAGGTATCTTTAGGCGAAGTTGAGTTTAGAAAGTTAACAATGCTATGGAGAAAAGCCTACGTCAACTTAATTTGTTTTGTAATTATTTTATTTACTTGATGTGACGTTTATAATTATTTATCAAAGAGAGGACTAACGGAAGTATTTCAATATCAACCCATTCGTGTAAAGCTTAAAAGTTAAAAAGATACACATTTACTAGATTTGAAGTTTAATTTAGGAATTTCAAATAGTTTTTATTCTTCAGAAAAATAACAAATTATTAAAAACGTACGGAGCCTGTTAGAAGTAATTATTGATTTATTTCAAGGCTTTTTTTTTAAACTTTAAAACTCTACGTGAAAATTTTAAATAAAGAACTAATTTTGACGAAAGAAGGAAAGAAATGTTCATGATATAGAGCAAAGGTGGCCAAACTGCGGCTCGCGTACATCAAGTACGGCAAAAAGTTGTAGGAAACTAAAATATAAAGAAGAAAATAGAAGTTTTCTGCAAGAATGGGAAGAGGACTTTGCACTTAACAATAAAGACGATAAGCCAATTTTACTTCTTTGCCAAATGCTGCTAGCAAATTACAAATTTAGAATATATTATAATTTGAAACGATACTATCAAAAAGTCATGAAGAGTTTGCATTGCATTATCCACTGCAATCTGAATTAAGAAAAAGAAAGCTTGTTTAGATGTAGATGTAGTCTGGAATGTGTCAGCAGCAGACACTACTTTCTGATTTCAGCAAAGGCGTCACTTCAACTGATTTAATTATGCCATCGCTTGGAATATTGCTCGTACTAAACAACCTTGTGCTGACGTGGACAACAAAGTCCAGACTTTGGCGACTTATAACACAAATTCCAATGAATCTTTGTAATTCAAAATGAAGTTCATAAAATCAAAGCATCGAGAAGTAACTAGAAACAAGCATCTGACGGAATTTCTTCGCACCAAAACTACTTGATATCAACCAGATTTAAGGAAGCTTGGTAGTTCAAAGGCTTCTCGGCAGAATCATGACAATAATAACTAATGTTCACTATAAGTATGAGTCTACATGCCTTGTGTTTCTATTTATAAATTTTACAAATTTAAATATTTTAAAATTATGTAACTGACATTTCTTCGACATACGGTTAGGGTTTAAAACTGAAATGTTTAAATAATAAAATTCTAATAAACAATCAAAATTTTTTAAATAAATCACTAAAGCAATTTTGACATTGCGAGTGGGGTCGTGAACCATGGTGCTTCAATGCGGCTCACAACAATTTTTTAAATGTTAAAAATGGCTCTCAGACACTACAGATCTGGCCAACGGTGGCAAAACCGCGGCTGGCGAGTCGCATGCGGCTCTTCTGTATTCCCATTGCGGCTCGCATACAAATGATGAAAGATATGTTTCAAGGGTTACTGGAAGATTTCAAAGCCAGGTTTAATGACCCATAGTGATCTATGCGGCTCTCAAAAAAAAATTTATATTTAAAATGGCTCTCAGTTACTACATGTATGGGAACCCCTGATAAAGAGTTTATTAAGAATTAAGCTAAGAAAAAAATGATGTGAATAATGTGATACAGTTGTGTTAACAAGCGATATTTTCTTATTTACTCAAATGATGTTTGTTTTTCAATTAGAAAAGTTGAGCGTCTATTTATAATCACTAACCGGAGAGACTCGTGTTCACAGTAATGCGGACTGCAGATGTTAAATGGCTTATTTGGATTGGCCATTTAATTCGGCTATCAAATTTGAATTCATGGTTAAATTCCTGAAAGTACACGTTGTTTCACTGCTTGTGTTAATAGGGAAGGCTATATGAATTATTTTTAAACTGATTACTTACTGAACAAACAATAATGGAATGGAAATTAAAAATGTATTGCGTTATATACATTCAATTCTTGCTTTACCATCTACGCTACTTTCTCTTACTCTGTTTATCATTCTCTCACTCTCCCCGAAGTGCCTCTTTCTCTAGCATTCTTCATCCCTCCCATACTCACTCGTTCATCATTTGTCTCTCTCTCTCACTCTCCTTTTGGATCACTCTTTCCATCCATTTTTATTCTTGATATTGGCCTAAAAGATTGTTAACTTTATTTTCTTTTTAAAAATTAAATAACTGGTTTCCTATGTAAAAAAACAACCTCCTGTTGAACCCTTTACTTTAAAAATATTTGAAAAACATTATTGTTTAAGCAATACTTACTTTCGTTAACTTCTTTTTAATTGAAATTTTACTATACTGTTTTATAGTATTGGATGATCTTCTGCATATTTTTTTTCTTCAGAACAAATAATGACATTCACGTTGAATTTTATGACCGGATCTATCGATATTCAGCGTGGGTTAAAGGTCACCTTCATATGCTACGTCACCAATGCAGCGGGCGTAAACCTGACCTTGTATAAAGATTCTAGGATTCTTGTTGAACACCAAATAATTGATCTGAACAAACTATACTTCGAGGTCGATGCCGCAGGTTGTGACGATGCGGCCACGTATTCCTGCCGAGCAGACGACCCGGCTCATCTGGAGCAGAAAGTGAAGCTCTCTGTGAAATTATGTACGTATAGAAATTATGTGCGCATATACCTTGTTTACGTATAGAACTAAGTCTTATGTATTTTAAATATTCTTAAACGTAATTTAACAACGCAAACATATTGATTATGTGAATATGGAAATTATGTAGGGAAAGAAAGAAATTGTGAAAAAGTCGTTAGAGTAGCATGATGTGAAGGATAATAGCAAATGATAATGAACTATGAACAATTAGAAATTCACATTAAAACGTGACCGACCGCTTGATCTCTACACCTTAAAAACAGCTATAAACTATTTTACATAAGATAACTTGAAAAACAATAAACTCAAATATATAGAGTAATTTACCACCTCGCGAACGCCATACGCTAAAAATAGCACCATTTTTGGCTTTCATGCCCTAGCTACTAAACCGTTCGACACAAGGTAAAAACGAAAGTACCTACAAGTAGTATGACAACAAGGCTACTATAATGAGACATCATTCTTGTATTACTACGCGGGGCTAGAGTGTAAAGTCCAGTTTAGCTGACCCAGTTAGCTACCGCCTGCCGAACACTTTTTTGCTCAATTTACTTCAAAGCAGACACTTTTATCTCAAAGCAGACACATAACCAAAATCACCAAAGAATCAATTTTTAGTTAATGGAGTCAACACATAACACTGGATATGTCAATAATAATGTGATTAACGTTTATTAAAGAAATTAGAGCCCGAATAACTAAGATATATATATATATATATATATATATATATACCAAATAATACTATAGGTAGATCTATAATCTATAGTCTAGTCAGGGCAGCAAACAGTGCACACCAAAGTGCCTTGTTTCAAAGATGCACAATTTTGCGTGCACTGTGCATGCCACCAGCCATCACACACATCACATTGGCCCCAAACCTCTGCCCCTCCCCCTTTTTTGCACCCTTGACACATTCCTTCCAACAAGAGATCCTCTTCTATATCTAAAGTATCGTCATCTGCAGCCATGTCAAGCTCCATTGTTTGAACCAACTGTGAGTCCTCACTGCTGCTATCAGATAGATCTATTACTGGATACCTCTTTACTTTCTTGGACTCCACTATTTTCATTTTTTAAATCTGCTCTTCTTCTCTCTTGTGTCTTTTTTCTTCCCTTTCTTGCTCTCTTTTCCTTTTTGTAGCATCTTTTTTTTTGCATCCTTTCTCTTTTTGCTTTCTTCCCTCTCGATCTTTCTTTTCAGTTTATTTTTGTCTATTTCTTCTTTGTCTGTTGTTTTCTTTTTTTTAATGCTTCTCTAAACTCTTCTTCACTGACCAAGTTTGGCATGGTTGGAGCATTTGCTGTTTACGTCTTGTTTTTATTCCTTCTAACAAAAGCAGACAGCTTTAAAATGTCATCTACTGTCAAGTTAGCTTTGACTGTGTAGTTTTTGGGTTCTTCTAGACTGCACGTTTCTATTAGCCCCACAGCTAAGGCTTGAAACTTATTCTCTTCTTCCTCTTTGCTAAGGTTGTCTCCTGCAGTAGAACTTGTCATTGTCAGTTGACAAATTTTTTAATTAAACTGGTTGCGACTCATTTCATCATATAAAAAGTTTGAATAGTCATGGAGTGCTTTAAGTTGTGCAGCAGACAAATTGGACTTAGGTGGTGATGATGCAGGTAATGATTCTGGTTGGGAAGATTTGTCAATGATAGACTTATTTTCATTCTCAAATGAGCTGTTTTCCTGTATAATGGGATGGGTCTCTATGACTACTTGTGTTTCATTCGCAATCGGTTGTGTCTCAATGAGTGCCTGTGTGTAAGATTCGATTGGCTGTGTTTCAGTGGTTGCTGCTGTGTCGGATTCTATGTGTTGTGCCGCGATGATTGTTTGCTTATCGTTGGGACTCAATAAAATCGGTTGTCATTTATGTTGTGCAGGTGGTTTAGCTTAATTTTCCTCCATGAAAAAGTGTTCGCAACGAAGTAATATCCTACAATAAAACAAATATACTTCAACGCGAACATGCCCTCAAAACGAACACTACTCTATTCAAATAACACTAGAGGCCAAGAGCTAGACCCTTATTTAACTAAATTTTTCTGCAGAATAAAAGTGTTCGGTACGAAGTAAAATCTAACTTTAAACTTACTTCGTCGCGAACACCCGTTCGAAACGAACATTGCTATTAAATAGCATTGTAAAGTATAATAGCGTGGTTACTGGCCTATTTGTAAGTGATGATGCAATATCAAACACATGTGTTTTCCAAAGCGAACAGGAAAAGTAGTCTTAACCCGGAAATCAACTCCGTTCTTCCTAGGGACGCTGACAGCATGCATGGCGCAAGGATCAAAATGTTGACACACATTTACTCACAAAATAGTGCGTCCCGGCAAACGAAACGATAAAATTATATTGAAAACAGAACTACTTTCAACTTACGGGTGTTCGTTTTCGTGTTAGACGGAAAATAAAAATACAGAGAACGCTTTATGAAATAGTGTTCGCTACGACATAGCGTTCGCGAGGCGGTAACTTACTCTATATTTTAATAGATCCGACCCGCGGCGTAGTATACGCCGAAGAATTGCTCATAGATAGTGCAAAGAAAGGGGGTAAAGAACGGGCAACAAACAGCAGCACGATGAAATCAAAACAACGGCAGTGAACGTGGTTCAAAGAGGAGAGCAGTGAGACACACCAAAATGCATTTTAAAAAAACAACAAACAAGCAAATAAACAAACACAGAAAACAAGTAATACAAACTCGAATGAACATTTAAACGCAATTTCCAAAGAATTTCCGATTTTTTTATTCAAGGGAAATCATTATAGATAACATTAAAAGTCATTTCAAATCAGTAATTCTGAAAGTAAAACAAAATATGACGTCATATCGCCTCATGCTACATCACACCAAGAATGAGTCAATATAATGCGCACCGCGCACCAATCTAACATTAGCATTCACAAAGCGGGAAAACCCCATCAACTATCATTCTAGACTACATTAAAAGTCACATCAAATCAATAATTCTGAAAGTAAACAAAACAATTGCTATCTACATATTGCTGCTAAAATTACGGGAGTTGAACTACAATACATTTTAAAAAATTCTTTCTCCAAACTTGTTCTCAATATTATTAGCTATTGTTTGACGTTTCTTTCAAACCGATAGATGCTACAGTTGGCGAGAAATTGACAAAATACTGATATTTTTTTTCAGGTTTTTTTATTTTCCAGGAAATCAATTAAACCTTTTCGGTATTTTTCACATCCTTGGGACCTACTTAGCATATTTGCAAAAGACCCGAACCCACTATCTGGTATGGTTCAGGAGGAGTTAATGTTAAAAGCTCGAACAGACAGGATAGCCATTTCAAATATATGAACACAATTTTTCATAAGGGAAATTGCGTTAAAAATAAAAAGAAGAGGAGAGGCTGAGATGATGGCACAGCAAGGATACACACTTCTTCTTTCTTCACTTCATTTCCTTCTATATAGTGCATCTCAGTGTGGTGAGCATAGTGCACATTACTACATACATCTATATATAGACTGCTTCTTGTTTGCTCTAGTTTCTGGTGAATTATATGTATAGATATTTAAAGTGTCACAGATCCAATGTGAAAAATATGCACGTTTTTTTGTAGATCATGCAGATATTGCATAGGGCATAATACAGGTTTAGGATAATATTACACGATTCTTTTATTTCTCCAAATATGTGGAATTAATTTGTCTCGCACACTGATTTTCGGCGCATTAATACACTGTTAACGAGCTCTCTATTTTACATCAGGAACAACGTAAACGATAGACTGTATTATTTTCTAGCATTTATTTAACATTTCAGGTGATGAAGATGCATGTCGACCAAACAGTATTATATTGGCATACATTATTACTCCACTGGGATTACTTTCCATCATCATTCTGAGTATAATTTGTATCCGACGTAGAAGAAATGCCAGTACCGTCGGACAGGAAGCACGTGAAGCCCAGGTCAACCATACCGGAGGTATCGTCATGTCTGGACATAGGCTCTTAGAGCCAACCCTAGCCGCAGTACGAGAGCAAACCAGTTTCCAAGACATTACTAGTAGATATGAGCCTCCACCGTCCTACAGCGAGGCGTGCCTCACAAATTTAGAGCACCCCCCGGCACCTCCAACGTTGACACCGCTTCCTCCGTCGTATTCATCAGTTATGCTGAATGGCATGTCAGGACCTGCCTCGGGAGTCAGGGGGACCAACCCCAAACCACCAGGATCATACACAGGTGAGAGTTATAAAAATACACGATTGTCTACTTCAATTTTATAAAATGTATGTTGTGTCAAAGTTATGTCTTTAAAAAAATTAATTTATATAAATATATATATATGTAGGAATATTAATAAACATTAGAAGTTTTAAAACTTTGCTTATAATTTATATAAATGCTACCATCATATCAATGTAAGTTGATGTGTTGCTTGTAATGTATAGTTGCAAAGAGAAATGAGTTGTGATGGACGCCCCACGCTTTTATGTGCAGTGGATAGGTTCAGTTATTTCACCTGTTATAGAAAGTTTTTATTTTCTTCTTCTTAGTGCGCCTTCTATATGTAAATAAATGCGTGTCCTTTTTTAAAAAGGACTTTTAAAATATTTTATTTATTTTTGTGAATGTTTTAGTAAATTGTTTTACAAATTTTGTTTTCAACAACCAATTTTAATGTACGCGCTTTCGCCACTGTTTACCAAAGAAATTTCTTTTTTTAAATACCGGTAACTCTTTCCTAACAAAGAGCACAAAGGCAGTACAAAGTAAACAATCATAATGACCGATTTAGCTTGTAGTTTTTTTTATAAAAATGTTTACCATTTTGTCTAAGCTCTACTTTTATTTTTTGGGGTCGGCTTGCGAGCGGGTTATACACTTTACATACTTTTCTCTTCCAAAAGAGGGGGGGGGGTGTCAGCTTAGGAAAGAACGGGCTATAGAACGAGTATATATGGTAGAAATATTTTCTTAAATTTTAATCGAATTTCAATCGATCAAATTAATTTTAATCGATTACATTTTTAACCATTAATCGATTAATTAATCGTTAATTTCCGCAGCCCTAATATATATATATATATATATATATATATATATATATATATATATATATATATAAATTATTGGTGTGTTGATGAATTGAACACATACGTCACAGTGTCCTATAATGTCTTGATGTTGTTTAAATTTACCTTTATGTAGTGAATATCATGTTGAACTTTCCTCTACTTACAGTTGAAACTATACAACACTCGCCTTCTCTTTCCTGACATCTGATTGGTAAATGAGCAAAGTACAGTGGATGGGGGAGGCATAGCTGCACTTATGACACAGTGACAGCAATGACCAGCTACGTCATAAGACAAGCATGATAATCTCAATTTGATCTACTCCACCAGAGTCAGGAATGGATTTGGTGGTCAGAAGGTCAAATGACTTCATCCGAAGGGCCACTTGAAATCAAATTATGAAACAATGTACATTTACTTGTGTTACTTATCTATTACAGAAGCTCCTTCTAGACAGTAGATTATTGCATCATACGTTTAAACATGGTTTATCTCCAGTATTTTAAAAAAATTAGATTTTTAAATGCTAATATTGTGTTTTCCTGGTTTGATCAGGCAACCCATTTCACACTGAATTTCAGACGGGAAGAATGAGAATTTGTCTATTAAGATAGTGATGCAGTGTACACAAAGGATAGTTTTGAAGTGTCGATTGAAGAGAGTGACAGAGAAAGGGAAGAATCGTCGTAAAGAGAAACAATATTAAAGCGAAACAAAATTTGTACGTGGGGAAAGGTCTTTAGTATCGGAGATTTTATGTCAAGCGTGTGTTAAATTTGTTGTAATAATGTTATGGAAAAAAACAAATTTATTATTAAATATATTTTTGCAATTTTTTCTGTTGGAGCCGGATGAAGTACATTATTTCTTTACAATATCAATAAAAATGTATTACTTAAATTCAAATGTTTTTTTCTATTTAATTAAGAATTAAAAATTGATATCCGATATTCAATTATTCAAAAAGTATAATAATTGAAATTGTTGAGTGTAGTCTTAAAACAGCGTACTCTCAATATCTGGCCGTCAAAGTTGCGATACCCTGTGTGTGTGCTGCTGCCGTAACGTTAGCCGCTGTGGTGATATTTCGTCACGTCAAGCGTCACAACATGTGCAAGAGCAACTCGACCAATCGGCCCGCTGGTCGCAAGGCGACCAAGAACACCCGCACAAACATGACGGAAGTTCTTATGTTGAGCCCTCCACCCTACAGCATATGCCAACGCGTCGCTGACATGGGCGTACCACCGCCCTCGTATCCAGGGGAGAAAACTGAAATGGAACTCACGTTGGGTTCACGTGCGTCACACAAAGCAGGGCCAGACCAATCGAAGGCCGAACAGCTTCCACCAGGTACAACAAAAACCATTTGTTACCTCAAAAAGTTCATTATTTGACTGCTATTGGACATAACGGTAACAAAAATCTGAAGCCTTTTGTTAGAAAGATGATGTTTATTTTAGAATGCTGATTTATTTGTTGTACATGTAGCTCATCATTTCAAAGAACGTTCTTTCATTTTTATTTATTTACAATTAAAATTTTTGGATAAAAGTGGTTGTTACATAGTTTGAATATTAAAAAAAGTATTAATGGAGAATAGTGTATCAATTCGTGGCCATCACGCATATTGCGTTAAAAATAAAAAGAAGAGGAGAGGCTGAGATGATGGCACAGCAAGGATACACACTTCTTCTTTCTTCACTTCATTTCCTTCTATATAGTGCATCTCAGTGTGGTGAGCATAGTGCACATTACTACATACATCTATATATAGACTGCTTCTTGTTTGCTCTAGTTTCTGGTGAATTATATGTATAGATATTTAAAGTGTCACAGATCCAATGTGAAAAATATGCACGTTTTTTTGTAGATCATGCAGATATTGCATAGGGCATAATACAGGTTTAGGATAATATTACACGATTCTTTTATTTCTCCAAATATGTGGAATTAATTTGTCTCGCACACTGATTTTCGGCGCATTAATACACTGTTAACGAGCTCTCTATTTTACATCAGGAACAACGTAAACGATAGACTGTATTATTTTCTAGCATTTATTTAACATTTCAGGTGATGAAGATGCATGTCGACCAAACAGTATTATATTGGCATACATTATTACTCCACTGGGATTACTTTCCATCATCATTCTGAGTATAATTTGTATCCGACGTAGAAGAAATGCCAGTACCGTCGGACAGGAAGCACGTGAAGCCCAGGTCAACCATACCGGAGGTATCGTCATGTCTGGACATAGGCTCTTAGAGCCAACCCTAGCCGCAGTACGAGAGCAAACCAGTTTCCAAGACATTACTAGTAGATATGAGCCTCCACCGTCCTACAGCGAGGCGTGCCTCACAAATTTAGAGCACCCCCCGGCACCTCCAACGTTGACACCGCTTCCTCCGTCGTATTCATCAGTTATGCTGAATGGCATGTCAGGACCTGCCTCGGGAGTCAGGGGGACCAACCCCAAACCACCAGGATCATACACAGGTGAGAGTTATAAAAATACACGATTGTCTACTTCAATTTTATAAAATGTATGTTGTGTCAAAGTTATGTCTTTAAAAAAATTAATTTATATAAATATATATATATGTAGGAATATTAATAAACATTAGAAGTTTTAAAACTTTGCTTATAATTTATATAAATGCTACCATCATATCAATGTAAGTTGATGTGTTGCTTGTAATGTATAGTTGCAAAGAGAAATGAGTTGTGATGGACGCCCCACGCTTTTATGTGCAGTGGATAGGTTCAGTTATTTCACCTGTTATAGAAAGTTTTTATTTTCTTCTTCTTAGTGCGCCTTCTATATGTAAATAAATGCGTGTCCTTTTTTAAAAAGGACTTTTAAAATATTTTATTTATTTTTGTGAATGTTTTAGTAAATTGTTTTACAAATTTTGTTTTCAACAACCAATTTTAATGTACGCGCTTTCGCCACTGTTTACCAAAGAAATTTCTTTTTTTAAATACCGGTAACTCTTTCCTAACAAAGAGCACAAAGGCAGTACAAAGTAAACAATCATAATGACCGATTTAGCTTGTAGTTTTTTTATAAAAATGTTTACCATTTTGTCTAAGCTCTACTTTTATTTTTTGGGGTCGGCTTGCGAGCGGGTTATACACTTTACATACTTTTCTCTTCCAAAAGAGGGGGGGGGGTGTCAGCTTAGGAAAGAACGGGCTATAGAACGAGTATATATGGTAGAAATATTTTCTTAAATTTTAATCGAATTTCAATCGATCAAATTAATTTTAATCGATTACATTTTTAACCATTAATCGATTAATTAATCGTTAATTTCCGCAGCCCTAATATATATATATATATATATATATATATATATATATATATATATATATATATAAATTATTGGTGTGTTGATGAATTGAACACATACGTCACAGTGTCCTATAATGTCTTGATGTTGTTTAAATTTACCTTTATGTAGTGAATATCATGTTGAACTTTCCTCTACTTACAGTTGAAACTATACAACACTCGCCTTCTCTTTCCTGACATCTGATTGGTAAATGAGCAAAGTACAGTGGATGGGGGAGGCATAGCTGCACTTATGACACAGTGACAGCAATGACCAGCTACGTCATAAGACAAGCATGATAATCTCAATTTGATCTACTCCACCAGAGTCAGGAATGGATTTGGTGGTCAGAAGGTCAAATGACTTCATCCGAAGGGCCACTTGAAATCAAATTATGAAACAATGTACATTTACTTGTGTTACTTATCTATTACAGAAGCTCCTTCTAGACAGTAGATTATTGCATCATACGTTTAAACATGGTTTATCTCCAGTATTTTAAAAAAATTAGATTTTTAAATGCTAATATTGTGTTTTCCTGGTTTGATCAGGCAACCCATTTCACACTGAATTTCAGACGGGAAGAATGAGAATTTGTCTATTAAGATAGTGATGCAGTGTACACAAAGGATAGTTTTGAAGTGTCGATTGAAGAGAGTGACAGAGAAAGGGAAGAATCGTCGTAAAGAGAAACAATATTAAAGCGAAACAAAATTTGTACGTGGGGAAAGGTCTTTAGTATCGGAGATTTTATGTCAAGCGTGTGTTAAATTTGTTGTAATAATGTTATGGAAAAAAACAAATTTATTATTAAATATATTTTTGCAATTTTTTCTGTTGGAGCCGGATGAAGTACATTATTTCTTTACAATATCAATAAAAATGTATTACTTAAATTCAAATGTTTTTTTCTATTTAATTAAGAATTAAAAATTGATATCCGATATTCAATTATTCAAAAAGTATAATAATTGAAATTGTTGAGTGTAGTCTTTGATTGAAGTCTTAATTAAAATTTTATTGATATATAAAAATGTCCTTTCTGTTTAAAATCTTAAAAAAGAAATTATGCTTTTGAAAATCTAAATTAAAAAGCTCAACGTTTGGTGAGTTTGTTGAAATCTTTGAATATTTGTAAATGTCTCGAGAAAAAGAGAATTTACAGCAAACCAAAAAATGTTTGTTCTTCCTGACAGTATATTTCCTTGAGAAATGTGTCCCAATCCATTAAATCCAAAAAGTGTTATTTAAAAAGCTCCTGAAATGCACTAAGTAATGGGTTCTATAGACAAAATATGTACGCATGCGTGTGTATGATCTATTTGACAATACTACTAAACTAAACACATATTCTGTAGGCCTGAGACTAATCTCTTAAGGCCTTGGCTAGAACCTGGGCAATCTGCTCCATCTGCTGAGCATTGCCATACAACATTGTCTTCACATGGGACTCGCCCGCCTCCCTCACCCCCCCGGCTATATCAAGCGCCGGGCAAGACGTCACCAGGTGTACGACTGTCTCAGGGGCTTGGCTGCAATGACGGCAGTTCGAGTCCCTGTTGTGGTCTAGCCTGTGAAAGTAAGAGTTGGTTGGGCAATGTTCTGTTCTCATCTGAGTCACCAAACCCTGGTGTTTGCGACTCAGGTTCCACCACTGGTCTGAACGGCTTGGCCTGGGCATGTTAGCGAATACCCCTCTGGCTGTTGTGTTGTCAGCCCACTCCTGGTACCACTTACTCCGAAAGTGGTCCTTTAGCCAGGTTTTAGCCCCGAGATAGGTGACTGGGGTCTCTGGTTGGGACAATACTACTAAATGGGGATATTATTCTCTTGTTATTTTGATTTCCAAGAATCAATTATAGTATAAGTCTAAGGTTGAACCGGTTTCTTAAAAGTAGTTATGAAAATTTTAGCGCAACAGAAAAGAGTTATTCAGCGGCCATATTTTCCGTGATCAATTAAAATTGGCTATTGAAGCAGCAAAGTCAACAAAGTCTTTGCTTCTCAAGCTGTTCACCAACATTACTGAATAGAACTACATACACAAGGGTAGGTCCACTGTCACTGTGAATCTTAAAAGTAAATTATCATCGTCCGCTAAATAATGCTGTAATTCAGTAAGACACGAACTAAAACTTTTGGCGAAAGGTCGTTTCTCTTTTTGTGCAGCCAAACAATGGAATTCCCTACCATTACACATCCGTAGTATTCCAACTACCAAGTCCTTCAAGTCTGCACTTAAGACGCATCTTTTCAAAATGTATTTACAAAATTAATGAAACAACATTTGTTTTAATGATTAGCGTAGTTTATGTGTAATGTACTGTCCTTTATGTTGTTATTATGGTATGAATGGTTATTTGATTATTATATGTTTGTTATGATCTCCATGTAAGGCGCCATGAGCCCGGTTCCTTACTGGGATACAGCGCTATATAAATTATCAATTAACTATTACATCCTACTCAATAGACTGTCTTGACTTTGTTCATTGTCGTAATGGTAGACTTAAACAGGAAAATTTAGCTACTTAAACTTAAAGTTTCAGTCGGACGAAAATAAAATTAGAATTATCATTATTTCATATGCTCTAACCCACCAATGTCTGGACATTTTGCTAATGTTCATATTTTCGGTACAATGAATATTAATGAAATTATTTTAATTTTATAATTATTATTTAAAGCGTTACTTTTATTGGTTTCGAATCGCAGGCCATTCAATTTTATTTAATATTGTACATCACTGTAAATAAAAATTCAAAAGAAGATTTCGTCTGCCTTACCATCATTTCTCTTCTCTCGTTCAATATTTTGTCAATGAAAATCGTCTGTTCGTTGGTCTGAGAGTTGAAATTTAAAATTCAGTCGAGAAAGCAATTGAAAATTTATGGGTTTTTTTTAGGGCTGGTACCAGTGGCGTAGCTAGAACTTTTGCCGCCTGGGGCGGTCTCACATTTGCCGCCCTTTTTAGGGGCCGTACATAAATGACGTCACGCACATGGGGGGGGGGAGTCATACATTTGTGACGATGAGTGACGAGGGGTGTGTGTTTAAGAAATCAGACGTCACGTCAAAACGTGCAACTTTAAATAATATTTCCACTTAAATTGTTTGATTACTTACACTTTATTTAATGACGTTTATGTAAAACTCGTGTTACGATATTAGAGTGCAGCCTTACACTAAAAACATACTTCAATGACAAAAATTCGATTTGAAACATTCTCATTTTCAAATATGAATTACGGTTGTTAAGGTGTGTGTGGGGTGGGGGTGTCAAAGGTTTGTGACGTCATATTGTAGAAGGGATCTACGTTTTTGTGACGACGTGTGGTGAAGGGGGAAGAGGTGAAACATCAGCCAAAATCGCGTGACGTCATGTAAGGACGGCCACATAGTCGATTATAGGATAGTTTTAAAAATTAATAAACCTGGATAAATAATTGTAATTGAAACAAAGTAAAGGTGGGGAACATGTTTACCATTGTGTGCCATATTTATGTAAGCAGTAATAAAAGAGGCCGCATAAGATGATATACATATAAATACACATTTATAAAAATACACGATACCTTTTTCAAAGCCAACAATAAAGTTACTGAGGGCGCAGATCCCCCCTCCCCCCCCCCATGAGTCAAAATATATTCCAAATTAACACCAAACAACATAACCAAACAAATAAATTGTATTTATTAGTTATTATGGAAGCATATTTATACATTTAATTTCATAATAGAAAAATCGTGTATTATGCTATCAAAATATAAATTACGAGCAACTAAGCCCGTCCAAGGACGTTCCGCCACCATTCGGTGGCATGTTGTAACTCCCCTCCAACAGCCGTGTCGACCGGCATACATTTGCATCACGTCAAAAGTACTATTCATTGTAGTTAAAATACATACATGTAACTCGTAAAAAAACAGAGCTTTTGACTATAAATCCCAGCGCATAACTCAAAATAAAGTCTTGAAAGAAATACAGCACCAAAAATAACTCGTTCTGAACGTCCGCGTTCAATATAATTGGCTGTAAGAGTCATGTGTGTTTAAAGGACCAATCGCTATCGATGACAGCACGGAACATAGCCTTTTATTATATAGGATTTGTAATATCTTGTTCTATGGACAATATTGCAAGATTTTGTTTGTCTTAAATCGCTCATTGTGGAACGAAGATAATTCTTTATCAACTTCAGTTTGGAGACGCTCCTTTCACAATTAGCGACACTGATAGTAATTCTTGAAAAAATTCGTAGCAAAATTACAATGTTGGGGGTCGTCCATAAAGTACGTCCCGCTCCAGAGTGGGGGAAGTAAGAAAGTGTGACAGTTTTTGACATGGGGATGGGGGTCCGGCCATGTGTCACGTCACGGTGTTTTATATTAAATTTTAATTATTATGTTAATAAAAAAACAACATTTTTTTCGAAAGTGTGACGTACTTTTGGTTCCGAGATTTGTTACAGTTTGTGAAAGGGGGGAGGGGGGAGTTAAAAATGCTCAAAAATAGCGTGACGTACCTTACGGACGGCCCTTGGGTACAGAATTTTCCAAACTATACTATTGAATACATTTTAATAGATCAAGGGGGCCTTTTCCCCCCGTTTTTCTAACATAATGCCTCTTCTTGTAGTGTATGTACAGCCATAAAAACCTGGATCCTTTTCTTTCAAAATGAAATTGTTCTTTATCAATGTCAATAAGGTAATTTATTTGATGTTCAAATGCTTTATTTAGTAGGTTACATGGTAATATATACGAATATTTTCTTGTAAGGCCATGCAACTGATCAAAGCGTTCTTTTATAATTGCATCCATGGAAAAAAAACATTTTTCGTTTTACTTCTAGTTCTAAAGATAGAACCACGTCTTCTTAATTTCCCTATCTCATATTTTTTTAAATCCTTCTAACTCCACATTCAGTTGATATCTTCAACTCTTTACAAATTGTTTGGCTGATATAACAGCTTTTTCTATTAGCACATATCTTTGTTCCATGCGATGACGGGTTCCCATAAATTGAGATAACATAGAACAGAAAAGGGTGGCATTGAATTTAGTAAAATTTCAGCATCTGAACTCCTTTTACTAGATACTACTTCAGATGTCAATTTTTCCAAGACGCTTGAAATTTTAAAGTATGTCTTTTAAAAAACAATGTATGCATAATGTGGTGTTTATTAACGGAGGAATTTGAATAGTTTCATATTCTTGTCATAAATCTTAATATTTTCCATAAAATAGACGAATTCAAATTATTTACACATTACTTTAATTGGATAGGCTTAACATTTTAATGAATAATCGTATTTTAATGAAAAACACACATTATTTGTGCTACTTTAATGCAATAAAAACAAAATTAATTTTTAATAACTTACCTTACAATAATTTTCTGAAAACTGAAACAGTAATATAAATTAATACTTGCAAGTTAAACACAATAATTGAACCACCATGCCTTGTAGGTACTTGTTCTCGCATCATTCTGCGAATGTTTAAATTCCACGCAGAAACTGTCGTGGCGATATTAGTAGCATACATTATTCGGCCCAGCGTTGATGTGTTTTTGTGGTATTTTTCTTATAAAAGCGTCATCTGTGGCAAATACCGCTTAATTTTCCAAACAAATCGATACATTTTTTGAGCGATTAAAAATTTTTGAACGGTTTTAAGTTAGTTATATCATCCACTCAAACAAATGTTGTGCGAATCCGTTATTTAAGACTCGAAAGTACGAGTATTTTTGTTTCACTTGGGTTTTCCCCCTTCAAAAGAAAAAGGGCGGTTGTCGGAAATGTCCACAAATGCCGCCACTAAAAATGTGCGCCGCCCGGGGCGGACCGCCCCCTTCACCCCACCCTAGTTACGCCACTGGCTAATACTGATTTTGTAATGATCAATTAATCGGGAAAATTTTTAATCGATTAATTTAGATTAATTATATTTTTATAACACATTTATAGATCCCTTTAAGTTGCGATATTTCGCGAAATCAGTTAAGTCGTGGTAATTCCATGGCTACCAAACTTTGTGACGGAACACAGCAAATTCATTCTGCAATGCAAGAAATAAGAAGGAAAAACCTTTTTGTTAACGTATGCACATCTAAATAAATTAAAATAATACGAGGGGAAAGTATGTAAGTAACAAAAAATATAAATTAATAATAAATTGGAATTAAATAAAAATTTTAGAAATATTTTCTTACATTTTAATCGATTAATTTTTTAACGATTATTTGATTAATTAATCGTTAATATCCACAGCCCTAGTATACAACTGTGTATAGGTCAGTTACATCTAGTCTGTATACTTCAATACAGAATTTATTTCTTAATTTAAAAACAGAAAAATCATAATGCAATCAAAACTAATCTGTTAAATTAAGGACTCAAATATATTAAATCGCTTTGCTCCCGAGGTTGTATGTTTTGAACAGTGTGTTCTCTAAACATAAAAGGAGTTTAAAAAATGCTCACACAGATAATATTAAATAATTGGTAGGCAGTTTGATTATTACATATGTTATTGTTAATAAGCATTGTTTAATAAGGCTTCTTTTACAATGAAATCAAATAACTAAAATTTCTTTTGCATTTTCTTTTGGCTACGTGTTCATTTTCATTTCAATTATGGTGACTTTTCCTTTTTCAATTTTCAATCTATTTTTCTTAATATCGTAAACGTTTTCTACAATATTATGATAAAAGAATGTGTGCATTTTAAAACAGTTGTCTATATAGTAACAAATTAATTGTTCTTTTAATATCCCAATGTAATTGAAAGGTTTCGATAAAAGTATAAACTTCTAAATGGGTTATTGGGCCATGATAGTAAAACTTCCACTTCATAATCACAGTGCTGAATGGACTCAACTGGAAATGTTTTTCAATTAGGAAAACGGATTTCACTGGTGCATAGAGTCACAACTGCAAACGTTCCATTAAGGAATGTGAGTCAAATATTCGAAAATATTTCGTTTATAAATAGGAATAAAATAGAGAATAAAATGGTAGACAACTGCAGAAAATAACATTTACTGTTTTTTATACGGAAAATTGAATATTAAAAAAAGGTAATTTATAAGGACTTATTTTTCGAAACAGATTTCTTAAATTATTTATTAGCTAAAATTTTGAAAACTGGCACAATGGTAGATACCAAATAGTTTATGATTTTTCGCCAGGGGTAAAAATCTAGAAAAAGACTCCCTTTCAAAGGAAAAGTGTCTAGTCCATTACCTTTCCTAAAATAATTATTTAAAGAGCAAAGACTAAGATAATGTATGCCTTTTATTATGGCTGATGATTCACAAGATAATAATTACATTACAGACTATTATTAGATGATATCAAATTTTTTAAAACAATTACTTAAATATACAGTATTAGTAGGCCTAAATAACACTATAAACACAGTAGCTCAATTTTTGCATTGCCAGGTAGATACTAGATAAGACTTCAGTTACAAAGTCGATAAAACAGTGAAATCTCCAGAAGAAAGGAAAGAATTCACAAATTAAAAGGCTACAAAAAACAATAATTTTTCAATTAGTCCAAAATAATGAGGTCAAAATGTTTATTACAACGTTCTGTATATAATTCCACTATTGTCTAACACAACCTTTCGTTTCAAATGGTTTTTGAACGAAATAATTAATATGCTTAATACAAGGAATGAGCCATATTGGTATATGGAAGATGACATTGTTTTGCAACTGTAACTTATTCTCGTTTGTAGGGAGAAATTGTTCATTTTCCTGGAAAGGGAAACAAAAATTGGGTAAAATAACTGAAATTATGTAAGAATATTAATAACACTATATTCTTGTAAGAATATTTGCTTTCCTTGACTTTTTTTTTAAAGATACATTTTAATACCATCATATGCGTTTTACTCGGAGCTCATTTTTGGTGTGCTCTAGTCACATCGTTCTAATCTTTAAACAACCATTAAATTTCAATTTAAATACAATTAAATACCAGCGATTCGATGAATGAAATGTGTGCTTGAGTCCGTCAAAAAATGCAATTACTATCTACTCCTTAGTTTGAACCATGATATTTTTTATATACGTTATTGAATTTGGTGAGTTGATGGGCTTTTCGTAAAGCAAGATAATCACAATGTAACAAAGAGGGTGCTACCATGTCACCGCCTTTAACGTGTAGCTCTATTGCACGGTGGCCGGCGACAAACTCATCCTCTGTAGTGCTCGAAAAATTGGGATTAGGGAACATAAAATAATCGAAATAAACGATGACAAATTTAAAAGAAAAAGAGGGTATTTGGCGGTTCCATTTAAATACGTCGAATTAATAGGGTTGATGAGTTAACCTGATGTCGAAATAAACGGGTTTAACTTTAGTTGTGTCTTTTTTTTAATTAAATATTTTTTTTTAAAACGACAACAGAATCAGCACTTATATTACGTCAACTATGATCCTTTGAATCATAAATTTTTTGGCGGTTTAATTTTAGGACTTGGCAGTGAGAGCACAGTCAGTTGATGAGATAAATTCTGGCACTATATAACATTAGTATATTGTTCTGATTAATAAGCACCATGAAATGGATGAGACGACACTACAGATGAATGAACTCACGTGACCTCTAATCTATTCATACCTTGTAATCTTGCGACTCACCTTTGAACTTTTACTTATATTTACACCTCACTGCGTGGATACGGCGGAGGAAGTTCGTGAAACTGATTTTCTAAAAATAAGTAAAGATATTTTTTTTTAAAAAGAACATTTGTATTGAAGATACTCACGATATCATATGTTATGTATGTTACAGTAATTATATAGTACATACGTGAAATATGCGTGATGGCCACGAATTGATACACTATTCTCCATTAATACTTTTTTTAATATTCAAACTATGTAACAACCACTTTTATCCAAAAATTTTAATTGTAAATAAATAAAAATGAAAGAACGTTCTTTGAAATGATGAGCTACATGTACAACAAATAAATCAGCATTCTAAAATAAACATCATCTTTCTAACAAAAGGCTTCAGATTTTTGTTACCGTTATGTCCAATAGCAGTCAAATAATGAACTTTTTGAGGTAACAAATGGTTTTTGTTGTACCTGGTGGAAGCTGTTCGGCCTTCGATTGGTCTGGCCCTGCTTTGTGTGACGCACGTGAACCCAACGTGAGTTCCATTTCAGTTTTCTCCCCTGGATACGAGGGCGGTGGTACGCCCATGTCAGCGACGCGTTGGCATATGCTGTAGGGCGGAGGGCTCAAAATAAGAACTTCCGTCATGTTTGTGCGGGTGTTCTTGGTCGCCAGGCGACCAGCGGGCCGATTGGTCGAGTTGCTCTTGCACATGTTGTGACGCTTGACGTGACGAAATATCACCACAGCGGCTAACGTTACGGCAGCAGCACACACACAGGGTATCGCAACTTTGACGGCCAGATATTGAGAGTACGCTGTTTTATTGGCGTCATTTTCCTGTGAGCCACCTTAAAAAGAAAATTTGACCTTATTTAAATGTGTTGTTGTTGTTTTGTCTTTAATTGTACATTGTTCCTTTCTACTAAGCTTCTATTTTATATGAATAAAAAACCCTGTAAAAAACAAAGTTTTTGACTATGAATCCTTTATTTACGAGACATAACTAATAGTATGTTCATTTTAATACGCATCACACGGCAATCCAAAAATTCAAAATTGTAGTTATGTCATAATATATATAAAGGATTTACAGTAAAAAAAAACACACAAAAACTACTACAGACTGCCTGCTAAATTTCAGCTCGATTTGATCACGGGAAAAGGGTTATAAAAACATGTTTAATATAGTGCGCACCGCGAGAAAAACTAGCTATTACTAGTATTTACATTTACGTATCGGGAATATATTTTTAAAAAGTATCGTCCCTATAATAAGCACCGCACCACACGACACTCTGACACAAAAATTGTCATGCTACATAGAGATAAATAGAGATAATCTAAAATTTCATTAATGTAATTACAGTACATGAGATCAATCTGAAATTCTAATATTTTTAGCATCGGTACGAGTCTACCTGCAAAATTTCAACTCGCTAGCATACGAGGAGGTGGGTTAAAAATCGATCCAAAGTTTTTTCGACAATCAAGCAAGGCATCAAGCAGACGCAACGAGTTAATATAAAGGATTTAAAAATATTATACTGAATAATATTAAATGTTTCATATTAATTTAAGCAAGAAAAGTAGATATGTTCAACTGTATTAAAATACCAAAGAGTATTTTCCCAACATATCTCAGCAGTTCACATATGATGATTTGTATCTCGGAAACGTGGAAATACTGATTGATACTTAAGTTGAAAAGGTATGTCGATAGTTGTGGTGGTATGGTCTATATTTGTGGTAGCACCAATAATAGTCATGGTAGCATCATTTTTAGTTTTGTCAACATAAATAATAGTTGTTCTAGCATGAATTATTGCTATGTTAGCTTAAATAATAGTTTTGGCAACATTACTTATTTTTACGCCTAATGATTTATAGTTATGTCTGCAATATTTGCAGTTGTGTCTGTATGTTTGATAATTTTGGTAGCATTATATAATATAGTTGCGTTGAATTGATTTACATTTCTGATGGCATGCTTTAAATAATCAAACAACTTACACTGTCTCACTTCAACTTTGACCTTCTTGGCAGACCTGACATTTCTGTCCATCTGGCACCTGTAGACACCGCTATGACGGCAGTCCGCGTCATCTATTTCAAACTCTAACCGGTTCCGGTGTCGACTGATGTGCACGAGCTCATCTCTCCCGTCTGATGTGACCTTGAGCAGCGAGAGATTGACTGTCTGTGACCCTGACGCCAGGCATTTAAACTCGACGTCACTGCCCAGGCTAACTTCTAAGAATTCTCTTCTCTTATTGGCCGTAAAGGAATCAATTCTCGGAATCTCTAACATAAGTTTTGTAACAAGAACAAGAGCATTGAAAATTCCATTATAAAATAAACATAAGGGCTGCAATTTTCTGAGAAATTGTACAGTGTGTATTTGTAACAAAATAAATAAATAAATAAATAAAATAAACTATAATAGAACAGAGAAAATATTTTTAGATTGTAGCTGTAATACATGTTTGCTTCTACAGTGGATATATTTTTTTCCAAAGGTGATAAAGTTCACCAGAAGTTAAAATGAAAGTGATTGAAATAGACTGAGTCTAAGTTACTCACGGATAATTGCAAGCTTGACCTTATCTTCAGCCAGGACAACATTTCCATGATGGCTCACCATACGGCACTTGAACTCAGCGCTGTCGACAGTTCGAGCTGCGGAGATTACCGACATCATTTCATGATCAATTAAATTAAATAACTTGATATTCTTAAAATGAATTAAAATAGTAACTTTTCACGTTTTGTTTTCTCTTTTTGTGCATTTTTTATTTGCATTAATTTTCCCTTTTGTTGTAAACAACTTGCTTCTAAATTCAATAAAGACATAAATGCTCTAAAATTATCTTCAAGGCTGAATTTTAAAATAACGGGTAATTAACCAGTAGATACAAAAGTTAAAATCATTAATGTACTTATGTTGATCAAACTCAAATATGGTTGGATTTGCGAAATCAAATGACCCCACATGTGGAAGAAAATCGGCATCCCCGAGCCTAGTGCTCTTCATGGGTCTTCGCGGACCCCCCCCCCTCCCCTCAGCTCTCTTGTCCTGGGCATCCAAGACTTAAGTCGAAAATGCCTCCCACTAAATTTACCACACAAGGAGGGGTGGAATTTTCCCTGCTACTACTCGCT
The DNA here is from genome assembly GCA_944989445.1 of Ampullaceana balthica. Classification (NCBI taxonomy): domain Eukaryota; kingdom Metazoa; phylum Mollusca; class Gastropoda; family Lymnaeidae; genus Ampullaceana; species Ampullaceana balthica. Next base: position 160,247 of record CALYLW010000506.1, on the reverse strand, counting down.
ACCACTTCGGCGCCACTCCGCCAAAGCACACGAGTCTCTACGGTTAGGACTGCCGCAAGGCTGGGGATCATCAATGATCTACCTAGGGCGTAACCCCCACCGAATCGATCGCTTTTTTAGCAAGTTTCATAAATGCCATCTCTTGCACCAAATTAAACAATGCTATAAAATTATTAGTATACGAGCAACAAAGCCCGTCCAAGGACGATCCGCCACCGTTCGGTGGCATGTTGTAACTCCCCTTCAACAGCCGTCTTGACTGACATACATGTGCATCACGTCAAAAATACTATTAATTATAGTTAAAATAAATAACTTGTAAAAACAGAGCTTTTGACTATAAATCCCAACGCGCATAACTCAAAATAAAGTCTTGGAAGAAATACTGCACCAAAAATAACTCGTTTTGAACGTCCGCGTAAACTTGATATGATTGGCTGTAGGAGTCAGGTGTGTTTGAGAGACCAATCGCTATAGATGACGGGACAGAACTTAGCCTTTTATTATATAGGAAGGATTATATAGGATTGTGAGTAGCAAGCATCTTGAATTAAATACCTTAATTGGTCTTTGATGGAGATATCCCACATTAATTATTTCTTTACCTGAAAGAATCTCAAAAACGAGCTCCAGTCTCAGAGGACTGGTCTGGTTGATGTCCAGTTTGGCCACCTTGTAATACTGGGACTCGCTCTCATAAACTATAGCTCCCTTAGAGAGGACTGTTTGCTGTCCCACCTGAGACCTAACGATTTGAATGGAGTTCAAGGCCCATTTTAAGTTCAACCTATCTGTAACCAGACACCGCAGACTTGCCCTCGAACCCAGAAAAACTGTTTTTGTTTCAGGTTCGTCAAATTCGATCTTATATGCTGAGGCTGTCAACAAAAAAGAAATAGAGGGTAAGGTACTGTAAGTTTGATTTATTAGTTTCCGAAAATGTCTGAAATAGTAGAATGTATCGTTTTATTTTGTGTTGTTTTAAATTTTAATGGGTTCGGTTTTACAGGAAAATTCATATTATTTCGTTTTCGTTATTTTATTTCTTATATTACTGTCATGTCCTGATAAAGAGAGGTAAGGGTTTCGATTCAAGAGGGCATCCTCTCTTGGCTATCTCTGAGGATGCTGACCTTATCTGGTGGCATTGCTGACCTTTTGGGACTTTTTACTTTCGGAATAATATTGATGTGACTTTTATCGCCACACCCGAAGAGGTGTAATGTGTTACAATTTATTCATTAGTTGCAAAAACATCAGTAGTGGACATAGTATGAGACAAACTATAAATTAAATTTTAAAAAAACTGATAATGTTATTGTATTTAACATTAGAGAAATATACAACTAATAGATACAAGTGATAGAAGTCATAAAATAGCAGACAAATTATAAAAATAGGGTTTAGTATAATTATTGGATCTATTAGAAATGTCTTTCTTTAGCAAAAAACGATAGTTACCTTGTTCTACACACACCAGCAGATGAACCAGAGCAATGGATAGTGTCACTTGAAACATCTTTAAACCTGAAGATTTCATGAATTAAAACATTAAGATGCACAATATGACAAAACAAGAATGTCACGGCCAGAACTTAGGGAATCAAAACTTTAAATTGTCCAAAACTTAAATTCCGGAATCTGACACAATGACAAGACTGAAGCAGTGGCGTAGCTAGGAACTTGTAGGGGTTTGTGGGCCCGGGGTCTTGACCTCTTTGTGGTCCCCAAATACATTGCGGTAGCGTAATATTTAATGTAATGTTAAAAAAAATTCGGGGGCTCCCCTCAAGTGGGTGCCCAGGGGGGACTTTCGAATTTTGTCCCCCTCCCATAGCTACGCCACTGGACTGAAGTTTTCTGGCAACACTGTGTTGCTGAGAAGAACGAAATGGGACACATAAAAAGATCAACAAAAAATCTAGACCCAACAGCCGACAGCGTTAAACCTAGCGATGCTCCAATTATGTTATGGCCAACAATGTCTAAAATGTGAATTTTAATTGTAAAAACTGAAAAATAAGAAAGCGAAATCTCCTGGTTCCTGAGACGGATTTTCAACAAGTTTCATTTAAGAAGCAGATTCGGACCAAAGCTTCATTTTGGGTCCACCAGCCGTAGAGACACTAGTTGCCTTAGGCCTTATGGGAACATTGCACCAGCCGTAGAGACACTAGTTGCCTTAGGCCTTATGGGAACATTGCACCAGCCGTAGAGACACTAGTTGCCTTAGGCCTTATGGGAACATTGCACCAGCCGTAGAGACACTAGTTGCCTTAGGCCTTATGGGAACATTGCACCAGCCGTAGAGACACTAGTTGCCTTAGGCCTTATGGGAACATTGCACCAGCCGTAGAGACACTAGTTGCCTTAGGCCTTATGGGAACATTGCACCAGCCGTAGAGACACTAGTTGACTTAGGCCTTATGGGAACATTGCACCAGCCGTAGAGACACTAGTTGCCTTAGGCCTTATGGGAACATTGCACCAGCCGTAGAGACACTAGTTGCCTTAGGCCTTATGGGAACATTGCACCAGCCGTAGAGACACTAGTTGCCTTAGGCCTTATGGGAACATTGCACCAGCCGTAGAGACACTAGTTGCCTTAGGCCTTATGGGAACATTGCACCAGCCGTAGAGACACTAGTTGCCTTAGGCCTTATGGGAACATTGCACCAGCCGTAGAGACACTAGTTGCCTTAGGCCTTATGGGAACATTGCACCAGCCGTAGAGACACTAGTTGCCTTAGGCCTTATGGGAACATTGAACCAGCCGTAGAGACACTAGTTGCCTTAGGCATTAGGGGAACATTGAACAAGCCGTAGAGACACTAGTTGCCTTAGGCCTTATGGGAACATTGCACCAGCCGTAGAGACACTCGTTGCCTTAGGCCTTATGGGAACATTGCACCAGCCGTAGAGACACTAGTTGCCTTAGGCCTTATGGGAATATTGCACCAGCCGTAGAGACACTAGTTGCCTTAGGCCTTATGGGAACATTGCACCAGCCGTAGAGACACTAGTTGCCTTAGGCCTTATGGGAACATTGCACCATCCGTAGAGACACTAGTTGCCTTAGGCCTTATGGGAACATTGCACCAGCCGTAGAGACACTAGTTGCCTTAGGCCTTATGGGAACATTGAACCAGCCGTAGAGACACTAGTTGCCTTAGTCCTTATGGGAACATTGCACCATCCGTAGAGACACTAGTTGCCTTAGGCCTTATGGGAACATTGCACCAGCCGTAGAGACCCTAGTTGCCTTAGGCCTTATGGGAACATTGCACCAGCCGTAGAGACACTAGTTGCCTTAGGCCTTAGGGGAACATTGCACCAGCCGTAGAGACACTAGTTGCCTTAGGCCTTATGGGAACATTGCACCAGCCGTAGAGACACTAGTGGCCTTAGGCCTTATGGGAACATTGCACCAGCCGTAGAGACACTAGTTGCCTTAGGCCTTATGGGAACATTGCACCAGCCGTAGAGACACTAGTTGCCTTAGGCCTTATGGGAACATTGCACCAGCCGTAGAGACACTAGTTGCCTTAGGCCTTATGGGAACATTGAACCAGCCGTAGAGACACTAGTTGCCTTAGGCATTAGGGGAACATTGAACAAGCCGTAGAGACACTAGTTGCCTTAGGCCTTATGGGAAGATTGCACCAGCCGTAGAGACACTCGTTGCCTTAGGCCTTATGGGAACCTTGCACCAGCCGTAGAGACACTAGTTGCCTTAGGCCTTATGGGAATATTGCACCAGCCGTAGAGACACTAGTTGCCTTAGGCCTTATGGGAACATTGCACCAGCCGTAGAGACACTAGTTGCCTTAGGCCTTATGGGAACATTGCACCATCCGTAGAGACACTAGTTGCCTTAGGCCTTATTGGAACATTGCACCAGCCGTAGAGACACTAGTTGCCTTAGGCCTTATGGGAACATTGAACCAGCCGTAGAGACACTAGTTGCCTTAGTCCTTATGGGAACATTGCACCATCCGTAGAGACACTAGTTGCCTTAGGCCTTATGGGAACATTGCACCAGCCGTAGAGACACTAGTTGCCTTAGGCCTTAGGGGAACATTGCACCAGCCGTAGAGACACTAGTTGCCTTAGGCCTTAGGGGAACATTGCACCAGCCGTAGAGACACTAGTTGCCTTAGGCCTTATGGGAACTTTGCACCAGCCGTAGAGACACTAGTTGCCTTAGGCCTTATGGGAACATTGCACCAGCCGTAGAGACAATAGTTGCCTTAGGCCTTATGGGAACATTGCACCAGCCGTAGAGACACTAGTTGCCTTAGGCCTTATGGGAACATTGCACCATCCGTAGAGACACTAGTTGCCTTAGGCCTTATGGGAACATTGCACCATCCGTAGAGACACTAGTTGCCTTAGGCCTTAGGGGAACATTGCACCAGCCGTAGAGACACTAGTTGTCTTAGGCCTTAGGGGAACATTGCACCAGCCGTAGAGACACTAGTTGCCTTAGGCCTTATGGGAACATTGCACCAGCCGTAGAGACACTAGTTGCCTTAGGCCTTAGGGGAACATTGCACCAGCCGTAGAGACACTAGTTGCCTTAGGCCTTAGGGGAACATTGCACCAGCCGTAGAGACACTAGTTGCCTTAGGCCTTATGGGAACATTGCACCAGCCGTAGAGACACTAGTTGCCTTAGGCCTTATGGGAACATTGCACCAGCCGTAGAGACACTAGTTGCCTTAGGCCTTATGGGAACATTGCACCAGCCGTAGAGACACTAGTTGCCTTAGGCCTTATGGGAACATTGCACCAGCCGTAGAGACACTAGTTGCCTTAGGCCTTATGGGAACATTGCACCATCCGTAGAGACACTAGTTGCCTTAGGCCTTAGGGGAACATTGCACCAGCCGTAGAGACACTAGTTGTCTTAGGCCTTAGGGGAACATTGCACCAGCCGTAGAGACACTAGTTGCCTTAGGCCTTATGGGAACATTGCACCAGCCGTAGAGACACTAGTTGCCTTAGGCCTTAGGGGAACATTGCACCAGCCGTAGAGACACTAGTTGCCTTAGGCCTTAGGGGAACATTGCACCAGCCGTAGAGACACTAGTTGCCTTAGGCCTTATGGGAACATTGCACCAGCCGTAGAGACACTAGTTGCCTTAGGCCTTATGGGAACATTGCACCAGCCGTAGAGACACCAGTTGCCTAAGGCCTTATGGGAACATTGCACCAGACGTAGAGACACTAGTTGCCTAAGGCCTTAGGGGAACATTGATAAATTGCACCAGCTATTTTTTTTAATAGCACACGCGGTTTACAGGGGCATCATTGTATTCCAGGAATGACGTCATTTACAACTGGATGTATGTAATATTATTGCTACTGCTGGTATAGAGATAAAAAAGACAACTTAAGTCACAAACCACGTGATCTGTCGTATTAAAATATTGCCTGTCTTTGGACAGGGTTCCACTTCAGATAAAAGAGTCATAAAAATCAATTTAACGACTTCATTGTGTAATATTATTAAAAGCTGATATTTGTAAATAAGCGAATAAATTGTCTAAAAATATACATGAATTAAACAAGTTTTATGCATACTTGAAAAAATCAGAGGTCATTTCGAAATGTTTATAGCGTAATTGCGTGTACGCTGCCGACCCTTAATAAAAAAATAAATTTTTTAAAAAAATAATTAAATATTATTACGCTAGGTCTTGAAATTATAACAACTTTTTTGTGTTTGGGGCCGTCCATAAATGACGTCACGCACCTAGGGGGGAGGGGGGTCACACTTTTGTAACGATGCGTGACGAGGGGGAGGGAGGGGAGTTTAAGAAATGTGACGTCACATCAAAAGGGTAACATTAATAAAACTTCCACTGTAAGATTTCGTCGCTTAAAATTTATTTAATGACTTTTTTATTTATTAAATATTTTTTTTAATAATTTTTTTTTAAAACCATCAGTGCTTCTCAAAGTGCCGGTCCATAGGGCATCAGGCTCCGGTTGGCGAAAGTTATGAAGAAATAAAAATTAAATCTAATTATAATCCCTTAAGTTTGAGAACCCACAAGAGAACGTATAAAATTGTTACCCTCTGTCGTTTGATGTTGACATCAAATCATTTGTGACGTCACCGCAGCTCCGTTTGGTTCTCGGCGAACTTTTTTGGACCTTACCCCAAAATATACAAGTTTATGTGTGCGTTACCCCAAAATATACACGTTTATGTGTGCGTTACCACAAAATATACAAGTTTATGTGTGCGTTACCCAAAATATACAAGTTTATGTGTGCGTTACCCAAAATATACAAGTTTATGTGTGCGTTACCCCCCCCCGGACTCGAGGTTCTGCCCACATGACTCTGGCGGGGATTTGGGGGAGCGTCCTTAGCGCTAAAATGCAACTGGTGAGTTTTACAAGCATGATAAGTGTCTGAAAATGATATGAATAGGATTATGTGTAGATATTTTAAGTCAAAAAGACGCGGAATATCCATTTATTTTTATTTTTTTATTTATTTATTTGTTATTATTTATTTATTTTTTTTTGGGGGGGGGATCTATTTGATACAATTAAAAACGTTTTAAGTTTGATATAATTGTTCTATTGATTTTGGTCTAACGCCACTGGCCATTCTAAATATAATAGTATTCATTAACTTTATTGAAAGCATCAATTCTTGACATTGCGATTCCAGAGTTGCACTGTAGGGTTGCCAGATGCCCGGGTTTGTACCGGAATGTCCGGTATTATCGTTATTTGTCCAGTGTAAAAATGGAAGCAATACCGGACATTTTACATTGAAATATTGTGCCATCGACGAAATTCGACACTAGTGTCCCGTATTTTTGAGACAGCCACCTGGCAACCCTAAGCACAAAACAACTTTTCGCCTAAGCTTAGTTTTTAAGGCATTAATTATAAATATCACAGAAAGGATACTTGATACACTAAAGTCATGTGGATTAAGATTATTGTCACTCTTGTCAATATAAATTAAAGTAGGGTGGATTTAGGTGTCTTCATATATTACGTAGGTAAGAAATCTACATAGTTGTCAAATTTAAAAAATGCATTTTCTGGAAGGAACCTGTTCAATATTAGGCATATGTTGGAAGCGTACACGTACAAATTACGGTACACATGACGTATTTTAATATATCTAGTGGATTGTATTGGATGTTATATGTCCCAAATGAGTCTGCATTACCCCCAAGAATTCCCTTTGACCCTAGATGGGGTAATTTACCCCTGTTCGCCGACCTCTTTCTTAAGGAATGCCCGACAGTCAGTTGAGGGGTTTTTTAAAAATACATTTAAAAATATTATTTTTATATATATTTTTTTAAAACAAAGAAGTTAACCGTGATGATTAAAAGTCAATGTTTAATTCGTATGCAATAAAATAAAGTATAATCTTAGGATGTTAACACAGTTCGTTTTTTGAAGGCCGGTTAAACGTTTTTAAAAAACGGACCGGTTCAATCGGATAACTAAAAATTAAAATTATAAAAGTTTATGTTAATATTATTATTAACCCGAAAAGAGCGGATTCTAGCGAATTTATATGCCCACAATGATTCAGCATTACCTCCAAGAGTTCCCTTTTTACACCGAATGAGATAATATAAATATACCGCTGTCTGTTCACCGACCCCTCGGTTAAACCGCCCGATAGCGGTAGTCATGTATTTTTCATTAGTTTATAACTCCACAAGAGAATGCAACAATTTAAACACGCCTCGTCCATTGGTGGCATTATATTCAACAATTTAAACACGCCTCGTCCATTGGTGGCATTATATTCAACAATTTAAACACGCCTCGTCCATTGGTGGCATTATATTTAACAATTTAAACACGTCTCGTCCATTGGTGGCATTATATTCAACAATTTAAACACGCCTCGTCCATTGGTGGCATTATATTCAACAATTTAAACACGCCTCGTCCATTGGTGGCATTATATTCAACAATTTAAACACGCCTCGTCCATTGGTGGCATTATATTCAACAATTTAAACACGCCTCGTCCATTGGTGGCATTATATTCAACAATTTAAACACGCCTCGTCCATTGATGGCATTATATTCAACAATTTAAACACGCCTCGTCCATTGGTGGCATTATATTCAACAATTTAAACACGCCTCGTCCATTGGTGGCATTATATTCAACAATTTAAACACGCCTCGTCCATTGGTGGCATAATATTCAACAATTTAAACACGCCTCGTCCATTGGTGGCATTGTATTTACAACTCTTGTGTGACGCACTTGTAATCGTAAAAAAGTATTGGGAAAAAACAACACAAAACAACTCGTGAGTTTCGGAGTAAAAAGTTATGACAATATTGGGTATTTTTATTAATGTCATAGTATTTTTCAGTCTTCAACTTGCAGGGATTACTTTATTTTGCGACGCACAAGATGACACCCTACTTTCCTGTACAAATGTGATGTTCGTACAGTACTCGCCATATTCCTCTTCCAGTGCATACCAAATTATTTTTTAGAAAACATGAGATTTGATAACAATGTGGTAATTTTAGATCAAATGCCTTTGAAGTGCATATACTTAACGTGTGTTACGTTATTACAATGCAGACCTACACTAAATAAATACTTAAATGACAAAAAAAAAGGGATTTGAAACATTCTTATTTTAAAATAGAAATTAAGGTGGGTTTTAGTTGTTGTTATTATTTAATTTTTTTTAATGTCAAAGCTTTGTGACGTATTTTTGGAGGGGGGGGTTCCAAATTTTTTGTGACGACACGTGACGAGGGGGGGGGGAGGGGGTGAAAAATCGGCCAAAATAGCGTGACGTCATTTATGGACGGCCCCTTTGTGTAAAAGCAAGTGTGTTCGGCGAAACGATTAAAATTTCTATGTTGATATGTTAGAAAAACACATATTTCAACAATGATAACACATGTATTATTACTTCCTTGAAATTTAATTGATGGGTTATTTAGTGACTAAAACAAGATATTTAAAATTGGCCTTGTAGGAAAACATGAGAAACTTTTCAAAAACTTAGCTTGGTATTTATTGAAAAGAAAAACATATATGTTCCATTAGTTCTTTATATATCAACGAAAAGATAATACATTTTAGAAAGTAGCCTTGAAGACTACAATAAGGGTTTTAATAAACAAAACAAAAATGAACATGTTAAAGCGAATTTTCAGTCATATTTGAAAACTTCTACTATGTTAAGTTGCAAAATGTTGCTCATGTATTAACTTGAAAATTTAATAACTTTTAGAATTTTAATTGCAAAATATTAGAGGAAAATTGAAATGCGGTCACAATCTTTACATAAACAAATGACAGCTCAATAAACAGTTTCTAGCTAGCATAACGTCCGTCGAGTCGTTTATTCACTTACCGATCGATCTGTTTTTCATTATGATCTCGAAACTTCAATCTACTGGGTGTATAAGTAATTAACAAAGATTTGAAGATCTAGAACAAAAAGTTGGCATTACAGTTCAAGGTTGTGAGGAAATTCACCAAGAAGTCAATATCCAGTGGCTACACCGTTATATCATACACATTCCGCCACAGTTCTAGGGTCTTAAGACGAGAGAGAGAGTGGGGGGGGGGTACTACTAAATTTAACTTGTAAGGTAGAGTGATTTCCCTCGGAGGCGTCACTGGGGTTGGTGTCACCCACTGCGGTAGCTCATGGTTACAACCTCGCACGACCTACCCCATAGGCCTCTCCCGAGTCTGCCAGTGCCAAATAACGGGAATATACATATTTTTACATTTTTGGTGTCATCCTTTCTGATGGTGTCACCCCCCCTCCTCCCCGGGTGTTGTCCGCACCCCTTCAGTGACGCTTCTGACTTTCTTAATAATGAAATGGTTCTTTTTTTTTATCACGCTGTCAGCCAGTGCTATCAGTTTTATAGCTTCAATAAATTACGTTTTCAGTCCAGCCATTGCGAGCAGCGGTGAGGTTTGGTAGCAGTGTATCATTGTTGAGTTGACTGATGCTCTCTGAAGATCATATTTTATTGGACCACAATTTAGAGCTCTTTCACCCGTCATTTAAGAAATGTTATGCAATAGACAATGCAAGTGGCAATAATGTTGATTTTTTCATGGGATATCTTCTTGCTCCGTTGTGGCTGCATCTTTTCTTTAATGATGTAACCGAAATTCCCCAATCATAATTTTTTAATACAAGAATTTAAAGTTATTATATAGCATTGCAAGAACATGATTTAATCTGACTTACGTCTTTAAACGTTAGAGGCGGGTGAACTTCATATTTCCATCTACTTATGTTGCTTGGTAAAACTTTTATTAAAGAAAAGCACTTTGAAGAAACATAATATACAGTGGAACCTCGGTATTTCATCCTTAATCCGTTCCGGACCCTTTGATGTATACCAAATTGGACGTAAACCAAACGTATTTTTTCCATAAGAAATAGAGGGAAAATTATTAATCCGTTCCCATGAAAAAATCATATTATTATTTACATGTTATACATTTATTGACGTGGTTGTATAAAATAATTTAAACACTGCTTAATAATAAATTACATAGTAAAATGAAATTAGAAGACATTTTTCTGTTTTCTTGTTATACAGATCAAAAGCAATTTTTAAACATGCTCTTATGTCCCTGATCTTAGTTTTGTAATCGATTTCACGCCCTTCGCAACATTTGCCCATTTAATAAAGTCTTTGTTTTGTAATCGATTTCACCCCCTTCACAAGATTTACCTATTTAATGAAGTCTTTGTTTTTCACAATCAAAGAAATCGTTGATCGCCCCGATCGGTATGCTGCAACTAAGTCCCAGACACGCACTCCAATTTCATCCTTTAAAACAATCTCTTTTTTTTTCCTCAACTCCCTGGTGATCCTAAACACATGTTTTAGATGCTTGTCTCCTCTCATTAACTTTCTTACAACTCATGTTAAGTGAATTTACTCATAATTTACGACAAATACACAAATTCACGTGATAATTGATTTATAGGATAAATCGTTCAATGTATGATAGCAACTTCCGTAATAACACACTTGAGAAACGAGCGGTGTCATTCTTACAAGTAACGTATGCCTGATGTGTTATTTTGACTCACAAGAGCAGTCCACACATGACGTCACGCATCGGGGCGGGGGGAGGGGGGAGTCGCACATTTTGTAACGAGGGCGAGGGAGGTGTTTAAGAAATGTGACGTCACATAAAAAAAACATAAAAACATAAATAAAAGTTCCACTGAAATATTTGTTTGCTTACAATTTATTTAATTATATTTTAAATTGCGTCATGCGTGATATGATATTAGAGTGTAGCCTGACGTTAAATACAAACTTAAATTTAAATGACAATAAAATGATTTGAAACATGCTCATTTTTCAAATAAGAAATACGGCTTTTATTGAGGGGGAGGGGGGACTTTGTCAAGTCTCGATGTTATAGGATTGTTGCCTTGCTCTCCGCTTTCAACACGTGCACATAAAAAGACACCATGACATCGAAAAGGTTCACTAGTTTATTTACATATGTACAACTGGCCGTTCCCGTAGGCACGGCGATAATGACTTCATACAAAATACTGGCTTAACAGTCATAACCACTACACTCTCCCAGACTGTTTATTACATTTACTCGCATAAGTTCAGAGCGTTGTACTCCACTCGTTGTACATCGACTCCACATATAGTTTAAGTCCACAAGTCTTAGCCTCGTTCCGATGCGACCGACCTGGGACCTGCTCCAGTCTTCACACACACTGCCACTAAGACTTGCCTCTCGCAACTTGTCTTTTTAAACACCAATAAATAGAGGTAAAAAAAAGATTTTTAAAAACCACGTTTTTATAAATGTACTAAAAAGATGAAAATAATTTAAAACTAATAAGTTCAAGTACTTTAATATAGTATGACTAAAAACGTGGGGTGGGCGTATGAGGTTTAACATATGCGGCTCACTCATACTCTAACTTATAGATCTCTCTTTTGCCTTCTAAATTAGAAATATTTAATTTTTATACCAAACACCCGTCCCACGTTTTTAGTCATATTAAATCAAAGTACTTGAACTTATAAGTTTTAAATTATTTTCTTCTTTTTAGTCCACTTATAACAACCTGGTTTTAAAAAAATATTTTTTTACCTCTATTTATTTCACCAAACACCTCACAAGCGCCCGCCCAACGTTTTAAAAACATTGTGATGTGGTCACGGGGTGAACTCACGGATGTCAACAAAACCAGACGGTACAGATTCTTATATATAGACTATAGATAAACTAAAAAGTTCAATAATGTAATAACGGTACATTCGATCGAGCTGAAATTTTGACACAATGCATTGTCATCCAAGATCTATCTGTGGTAAAATTTTCAGATCTCTAGGACCATCAGAAGTGGTTTAATTTTACGTTGGCAGATTTGAAAAAATCTTGGACAAACAGGAACGAAAGCGAGTTAATAAAAACGTGGTAAAAAGGTGGTACAAACTGGTCTCGACCGACCCTCGAATGTCCTCTCTCCACAGTCTCGTGCTCAAAGTCACTCAACACATCCTCCCCGTGAACTAGTGTTCACTGAGTCAAACACACACACACACACTACAGTGATTCTCATACCCCTGACAGACTTTGTAACGTCATATTTAAGGGGAGGGGGCTAACTTTTTGTGACGACGTGTGACGAGGGGGGGGGGATGGAACCGTCCAAAAATCGCGTGGGGTCATGAATGGACGACCCCATAACAGTTCTAGCACGTGGGTTGTATTCCAAAAAAATGTCGTATACCAAACAAAGGTATACCAAGCAAAATGTTTCGCGTCCAAACAGGACGTATACCAAGTTGGACTTAAACCAAACCAGACGTATACCGAGGTACCACTTTATATTAATTATTAATTCTAAAACTTTCCAATAATAATTGTACAATGAGACAAAGCCCTTTGAACGTACACGAAATATCGAGATTTAGTTATCTTATCTATTCTGTTACAGACGCTCCTTCTTTATGTTGAAGGAAAGTGCGTGCTGCGCTTATCCGTCCGATAAAGAAGAAGGAAAAGAGGGGATTCTGAAAAACTGAAAATTTTATCATATAAGGGATATCATTAGCATGATAAAAGTAGATTTTTAAATTAAAATATTTCCATTAACCAAACAAGATGTAGATAAAACGTTTATATCTATCGTCAAATATTCTCCTTAAAAAGACGGAGTTTCCCTTCGTTGATTTAATTTTTTGAGCGACAAAGTAAAATACATATTATTTTACATACACGATAACAGAGTCAGTACATAGAATAGATGTGTCGTTGAGACGAACAAAATTAAAGGTCAGCAAAGAAGCATGTCGTAAAATTGCACCAAAAATGTCTTTTTTCTGTCTCATTTTTCTACCAATAAAACCTATTTACAAACTGGTTTTAAAACAGTAAACAAGAAATATGTATTGATATTTGGGGCCTGGCACGTGGCATCAATGTTACTATTAAATTTAGTTGGATATTTCTTCGGCTCCAGTCGAAAGTCTCCGTCGGCTTCTGATTTCTGCTTCGTTTCGACCTGAAATCACGTTTACACTTTGGGCTAATTTAATGCAAAATTGCTAATTACGTCAAGGGTTACATTTTTCTAAAAACTCTCTCTCGCTCTCTCTCTCTCTCTCTCTCTCTCTCTCTCTCTCTCTCTCTCTCTCTCTCTCTCTCTCTCTCTCTCTCTCTCTCTCTCTCTCTCTCTCTCTCTCTCTCTCTCTCTCTGCCCAACACCCTAATTTCCACTTCAAATCAATCTTATTGATTAGAACTTGCCAAATAAAAGGTTTGTTCAGATATCTTTATTTGGTGTTTTTTTGGGGGGAATATATCTGAGATGAAATCTCTTCTCCCTAATAAAATCTAAGAAGTCAAAAGTTCAGGGCAAAGCTATCTGATGTGCATCTTTTAGTCATAGTATTTGCCCCATCAGCTTGCACACTCAAGCCAATGTTCTCAGCTGTGTAGGAGGACATACTGCCAGGCAACAAGGAGTAAGGGGTCGTCCGTAAATGACGTCACGCAATTTTGACCGATTTTTACCCCCCTCGCCTTTTCCCCCCTCGTCACGCGTCGTCATAAAAACTTATACCCGCTTCCAATATGACGTCAAAAAGCTTTGCGCCCCCGCCCCCACCACTTCCAATAAAAGCCGTATTTTCTATTTGAAAAAGAACATTTTTTTTTAAAAATCACGGTTTAGTTATTTAATTATGTATTTAGTGTAAGGCTGAATTCTAATATCGTAGCACGTGGAAAGCCATTTACAAAGTAATTCAATAAATTGTAAACAATAAAATATTTAAGGGGAAATTTTATTTAAAGTTGCGCGTTTTGATCTGACGTCACATTGCTTCAACACACCCCCTCCCCACACATCGTCACAAATATGTGGCAAAAATAATAATTGTGCGTGACGTCATTTATGGACTGTCCCTAAGAGAAACCTTTTGCAATGGACAACCATTAATAGTCTGAACTGCTGTTAGTAAATATTGAATACCTTTGGCAATCTGTGTTGTTTGTTCTAATGGAATACCTGATGCAAGTGGAGGTGGATAAATTCTATCCTAAATTAAAAATCTCATGTATGATAAGCTCTTAAAGTCCGGTCATCGAGAAACGCTAGGAACACATCTGTTTGGTTTTAGTTTTTAAAGCTTCTAGCTTTTTAAATATGTAAATGTATTACAATTATATGTACATGTACTTTAGAGTAATATGATCGAATCAAGGCGCGAGCTACTGTGGTGACAAACTGCGAGACTGGAGGAATGAATTAATAGCATACACATTGCAAGAGTTCTCTTCAAACAAAATTACCAATTCCTTGTCTCCATTGGTATACGAGAGACTGCCTAAGAGACTCTTCTATGGCGAGCTCCAGTTTGGCAAGCGGTCACACGGTGGGCAAAAGAAACGCTCCAAAGACACACTGAAAGCCTCACTGAAAGCGCTTGCCATCAACTCAGACACGTGGGAACGAGCTGTAATGGACCGATCCACCTGGCGCTCTTTCATCCACGAAGGTGCCAAGTCATGCGAGGCAAACCGGATCACCACGGCAGAAAAGAAGAGGCAAGCCCGAAAGGCCCGTGCTGTCAACCCTCCTGGAGATGTCCCACTCGTCCCTGTTCCCGTACCTTCTTGCAAGGATCAGCCTCATCGGCCATCTGCGCACGCACAGACAGAGACAGTCCCAGCAACCCTGGGATGACTAGAGTGGCCCTCGTCGAATCTACGGACGAACGAACAACAGCAACAATATACCTAATTTCGACCGCTCTGATTAAACCTATCACCATGAGCAAGCTCACATCATCAGTCATCACCCCATTTCTATTTCAATGAAGATATCGCCCGTTATAACCCAGTGACCTAATAATAGATTTAACCCGTGACATTAGGTAACAGTCCTGTATGATTAATTTCAATGAAGTAGTGACTGAAGTGATAAGTTAAACGTATAGTAACTGAGTGACCGGCCTAAAGTAGAACTATAAATACGGGCCTGGTATTTTAATCAGGACTTTGTTATTAAAAATAAGGTCTATCAAATGAATCTGTCACGACCATGTAGGCACACCAACTAGATTCGTTAAAGAGTAAGAAGAATATCACCCCCCCCCCTCCAACTTCATGCTTGGTCCCAGCCATTGTATCTGCCCATCACATCCTTCAGTCGTATGTCTATCGACGCTCCAACAATTTCACAAAGTTTCTTCTTTCAGACAGCAAATATTGCCAAATACCGAATGAGAAGATGTGTAGGCGCATTTAAAATCTGAGAATAAATAGGGGAAAATAACAGGTGCTGGGGTTGTAGAATGTACGTGAGCTTTAACCCATTTATTTCGTCGTACAACTCCAAGATACACGTTCTTAATCTGGCAATAAGTCGGACATTCCCCCACGAGCCTTGTGTCAAACAACAAATTTCCGTGTGCTAAATCTGTATATCCGTTATCAGCGTACAGTGAAGTCGGGACACCGATTAAACCAGGCCTATCACAGGGAGTGTGCGTGACGTTGTGTAATCTATGGGAACCTCTCTAAACTTGATGTTTGTTCAACGAGTTAGATCCTTACGTTATGTGTTATGTAGATTGTGTTTAAACATACGGGTAGTAATGTGGTTTCAAGGTTCGTGTATTCTGTTCGCGTAAGTAACAATTTGGCCAGGCCGAAACATCCTGTCATCAAGTGTTAAGTGTAACAATACAAATTTTGAAAGTTCGGCCTAAATTATCATTCAAGTGTTCAACGTAAGGAAATCCAGTGACAAAAATCTTAACGTTTAACCTAACTTATAAAGGTTTTCATCATAGGACATAATCTGCGATTCAACAAGAAGGGTCCTATAAGGGCACAAAGGGGAAGTAAAACTACATGGCAAATATGGGTAAGTTCTGAAAGTTATAATTGCTAAATCTACAGTGACCCGAAAAACATAAGTAAATGCTTAAATACAATTCACAATTTTAAAAGATAATATGTTATATAATAAGAAAATTTGTAAAAAAATTTTGCCCACATTTTTTCTTTCAGTTCTCTGTTGTTGTTTTTTTAATCTCTACCTAATTAGATTGTCCATGTGATAGTAGGAAATATATCAAATAATTTAATTTAAATACAGTGCACTTGTGTTTATATGTTTTTACTGAAGACGGCGTTTGTCGAGATGTTAACATATGTATTTGTCATGTAATAAAGTTTTAATCTCATATGTTAGTCATACATTGTGTTTTCGTATCTTGCATTTTATTTGAAAGCTTTATCGCAATCAAATTATGTATTTCGATTATCATTCATCATCAACGTCTCTCTCTCTCTCTCTCTCTCTCTCTCTCTCTCTCTCTCTCTCTCTCTCTCTCTCTCTCTCTCTCTCTCACTCTCTCTCTCTCTCTCTCTCTCTCTCTCTCTCTCTCTCTCTCTTTCTCTCTCTCTCTCTCTCTCTCTCTCTCTCTCTCTCTCTCTCTCTCTCTCGCTCTCTCTCTCTCTCTCTCTCTCCCTCTATCTATCTATCTATCTATCTATCTATCTATCTATCTATCTATCTATCTATCTATCTATCTATCTATCTATCTATCTATCTATCTATCTATCTATCTATCTATCTATCTATCTATCTATCTATCTATCTATCTATCTATCTATCTATCTATCTATCTATCTATCTATCTATCTATCTATCTATCTATCTATCTATCTATCTATCTATCTATCTATCTATCTATCTATCTATCTATCTATCTATCTATCTATCTATCTATCTATCTATCTATCTATCTATCTATCTATCTATCTATCTATCTATCTATCTATCTATCTATCTATCTATCTATCTATCTATCTATCTATCTATCTATCTATCTATCTATCTATCTATCTATCTATCTATCTATCTATCTATCTATCTATCTATCTATCTATCTATCTATCTATCTATCTATCTATCTATCTATCTATCTATCTATCTATCTAGTGAAACACTAAAACAATATATACCTAAGCGAAATATTGTTTCGTTAAACAGCAGCAGTTTCTCAAATTTAAGATGTAAATCAAAGGGAAGAAATCGAGTTCAAATTTGAAAAAAAAACTAATTCATTATGATAAGTTTATTTATAAATTAGTTCGTTATCCTAACAAAGATACTCACTAATTTCTGAAGTTTTAAATATTTAGTTCTTATGGTCCTCATATTTCAATGGTATCTAACATAATATTTTCCTTTAGATTTAAATGGGATGCATTTAGTTTTGTTTTAGCTATACATTTATTTATGTAGGGTGGGGGAGGGAGGGCAGGATATAAATTGAAATTCACGTTAAGTATCATTTAATTGCCTTATCATATCTATTACAAAAATGGCCACTTTTTTTCTTTTCAATGTCCGGATGAAGCTTTGACATTTGTGAATATTTTTGTTAGAAGTCTTTCAAAATGCTGAGAATGCTTTGGTGGTTCTGATCAGCTCATAAAGACTAACCGAAAAGTTATTGCTTTTTGTAAACAATAAAAATAAATGTGTCATTTACATGAAGGGATTTTTTATTTCAACTTGTTTTGGAATTCAAGTCTACGGTTCTAAGTTAAAGTTCATGGTATTATGGTATCCACAAAAAAAGAGTCCCCCCCCACGAAAATACACCCGTGAAAACTAATGATAATTTAAACTTGTATCTTAATCTATCTCCACTATCGGAGCTGATAAGCAGAGCCGTGTTTACACCAGTTTTGGCCCTCGGGGCAAAGAAATGGTGTTGGGCCCCTCCCCCGCAGGAATAAAAAAATAAATATGCATAATATATATGAATAAACATTCCCATGCGGCCCCTATGCTCGTGGGCCCCCGGGCAAATGCCCAACGGGCCTATGCGTTAAGACGGCCCTGCTGATAAGTTGTATTGTTCTCTCGAAACAAAGGTCGTCATTGCTACTCAGAAATCTTCAGACTGTGTCTTATCTGTTCATCACTACGCACGAGACACCCATAGTAACAAAAGTTTTCAAAGTAACAAAAAATAGCACTAGTAGTATGTAATCGCTTCAACAGGTCCAAAATGGCGGAGTCTGCGGGCTTGTTAAGTTTACCTTTGGCTGGGAAGCTGGGGGGGGGGTCTTCAATAGGGTCGGGGTCTCAAATGGTTTGGGGTCACAACAGGGTTAATGTCACACCAGCCATAGGGGTCTCGGTCAACATTTAATGTTACATTTAGCCTCGGTACGTCGTATCAGCACATTTAAACTTTTTACAAATAAAACGAGATAAGTTGAATGGTTATTTTTAATGATATAATTTATTTAGAGATATAATTTTTATTTAATTTTTAACCTGGAAATTTTAAGGCTGTCGCTCAAAAAGTTAAGTCTAGATTGATTCTAAGCCAAATTGAGATACATTCTGAAAGGCAGCCTTGTGTTTTAAAATGTAGCCTTGCATTCCAAAACCTTACTTTCACCCACGTTGGTCTACGGGAATTCGATGTCTCTATTTTCTTTACGACATCACAAACAAACAAAACATCTCTGATTAAAGTGAGATCGTCTCATTAGCATAAGACGTCAAAATTGGTTTTAACTTAAACCTCTGTGTGGAATTAACTTTGTGCACTTGGCAGGTTATTAAAATAAAGTGCAACGTCGGTGCGATTTCAAATTGAGGTACATGTAGTTGGAGAAAATTTATGTGTAAGCTTAGCCTGGGTCCAAAAATATTAGAAATTACTTTGAAAATATCTTTCTATGAATGTACTTTTAGTTCTTTATAGAGTTTTGAACGCATCCTTGCAGGTATCTAACATTGTCCATTCGTGTCGAGTTTCTATTTCCTTATACAATGACGTGGAAATCCAGTGAAAGATAGGAGTACGCTGTGGGTTATTATTTGTGAATTCGTTCAACGCTTTAAAACTTAATCACTTCCACTTTACGATCAACTAAAATTGTTGTTGTCTCTATAGGTGACATGTAATAGGGGGCCGTCCATAAATGACTTCACGCTCCTAGGGGGTCGGGGGGTCACACGTTTGTGACGAGGGGGAGGGAGGGGGTTGAAGAAATGCGACGTCACATCAATAGGGTAACTTTAAATAAAACTTCCACTGAAATATTTGGTCGCTTACAATTTATTTAATGACTTTTTTTTAAAATCAGGGCTTCTCAATGTGCCGGTCGGTAGGCCATTAGACGCTGGTTGGCGTAAGCTATCAAGACACAAAAATTAAATCTAATTATAATCCTTAAGTTTGAGAACTCACAAGATAACGTATGAAATTGTTACACTGTGTCGTATGATGTTAACATCAAAGCATTTGTGATGTAACCGCTGCTCCGTATGCGAACTTTTTTGCCCGTTACCCCAAAATATACAAGTTTATGTGTGCGTTACCCCCCCCCCAACCCCCAGACTCTAGGTACTGCTCACATGACTCGGGGATTTGGGGGAGCGTCGTTAGCCCCCCCCCCTCCCCGAAAATGCTATTGGTGAGTTGTACACGCATGACAAGTGTCCACAATTGAAATGAATAGGATTATGTGTAGATATATTTAGTCAAAACGACACGGAATATTATATCCTTTTTCTTTAAAAAAAAGGGGGGTGGGTCTATTTGATAGAATTACAAACGTTTTAAGTTTGATATAATTGTTCGATTGGTTTTTTGTTAAACGACCCTGGCCATTCTATATATAATGATAAATGAGCCCATTTAAAATTAGTCAAGTATTCACTAACTTTATTGAATGCATCAAGTTCTTGACATCGCAATTCGAGAGGAGCACAAAACAACTTTTCTTCTTAGCTCAGTTTTTAAGGCATTAATTTTAAATATCACAGAAAGGATACTTGATACAGTCAAGTCATGTGGATTAAGATTATTGTCACTCGTGTCAATATAAATGAAAGTAGGGTGGATTTAGGTGTCTTCGTATACTACGTAGGTAAGAAATCTACATAGTAGTCAAATTTTCTTTAAAATGCCTTTTCTGGAAGGAACCGGTTCAATAATGGGCATATGTTCCAAGCGTTCACGTAACATGACATATTTTAATATATCTAGTGGATTGTAGTGGATGTTATATGTCCCAAATGAGTCTGCATTACCCCCAAGAAATCCCTTTTGACCCCTGATGAGGTTATTTACCGCTGTTCGCCGACCTCTTTCCTACGGGATGCCCGTCAGTCAATTGAGGGATTTTTTAAACATACATTTTAAAAATATTATTTTTAAATATTTTTTTTCTAAACAAAGACGTTAACCGTAATGATTAATAGTCAATGTTTAATTTGTATTCATTAAAATAAAATATAATCTAAGGATGTTAACACAGTTCGTTTTCTGAAAGCCGGTTAAACGTTTTGAAAAAAATGCTGCACGCGGGTTATGATATTGCAATGTAGACCTTCACTAAATAAATAATACATACTTAAATGACAATAAAAGTGATTTGAAACATACTTATTTTCAAACATAATGCCTCTTCTTGTAGTGTATGTAAAACCATAAAAACCTGGATCCTTTTTCTTTCAATAAGGAATTGTTCTTATCAATGTCAATAAAATATTTTATTTTTTTTTGTCAAAGCTTTGTGACGTATTTTTAGAGGGGGGGGGTCTAACTTTTTGTGACGACGCGTGACGAGGGGGGGGGAGGGGGTCAAAAAAGGGCCAAAATTGAGTGACGTCATTTATGGAAGGCCCCTAGGTATAAATTTCTGTAACGTTTAATATAATCAAGCAATAACATTTGAAAACATTTCATGGCAATAGAGATACCAGGAGTTTGCATATGAGAAGGCAATACGGTTGAATGCTACCCAAAAACTTCAGGTTCGAATAAATTAATGATTGATTCTTTAGAGTTCTAGTGCAAGTTCCAGTGCTCGAGTTGACGGATATAGCAAGAATCAAGTTCAAAATCATGAAATGTCTGCGTGGGATAAGATATTTTACTATTACATGCCTTTCACAGAGCATTTAAAAAATATTTGTTCTTTTCTATCTCTACATATTTTATTAGGCGTTTATTGTAGGTTTAAAGTTATTCCATTCACACAGTAATCTCTCAAAGGCAGTAAAAGAAATTTTTACAGTAATTTTAGACATCGTACATAGGTTTGCAGTTATTGAGTAAATTTCAAATTCGAGTTTTACATAAAAATTTATTCCTTCCTAAATAAAAGAAAATTATGTTTAAAAAATAATTAAAAACAAACACACAAAAACAACAAAAAACAAAAAAACATCACTTCTCAGGTTTTGTAAAACATGTATATAAAAGTGTATGTAGGGCTTCAGATCAATGCAGTTTTTTTTTAAAAGTTTGTCTTTATATCAGCGGCATTTTTCCTCATTAATGTGTGTTTATCTATTGAAAGTGTAATGTTTAAAAATTTTAAGTAAATAATTCCATTTTCATGAATTAAGGAGAAATTTTTCCATTTCATCTTCCATAATAAATCAAACATATCATGACTTTTGAAATAGTATGTTTTTAAAATGTTATTCCATTAAAATCAAATTATATAACTACGTTACACGTTTGAATAAATAAACCTTCTCTGTTCGCTCACTACCAGGCTGGTTCACGTATCTGACATTAAAGGCCAATGACGTGAGTGGCGCCGTCCAAGTTTCCTGTGGCGATGTCATCAATTTCGTGTGCCGCGGATCTGGTACCTCGGTGGACAGCATCGTGCTGTACAAAGGCGGCGCTCAAGACAAGATTCTGGCCAGAACTAGAATACCCTACGTGCTCCGTTACAAAGTGTCTGACGCCAGTAGCAGCGACACATCTTGGTACACGTGTCATGACGAAACTGGGGCTGGCATAGACGACAGAGTGTATGTGCAAGTGAATTCCTGTAGGTGCTGGATGTGTCAGTTGTTACATGCAAGCGTTGGATGTGTGAGTTGTTACATCTAAGTGTTGGCCGTGTCAGTTGTTACATGCAAGTGTTGGACGCGTCAGTTGTTACATGCAAGTGTTGGACATGTCAGTTGTTACATGCAAGTGTTGGACGTGTCCGTTGTTACATGTAAGTGTTGGACGTGTCAGTTGTTACATGCAAGTGTTGGACGTGTCAGTTGTTACATGCAAGTGTTGGACGTGTCAGTTGTTACATGCAAGTGTTGGACGTGTCAGTTGTTACATGCAAGTGTTGGACGTGTCAGTTGTTACATGCAAGTGTTGGACGCGTCAGTTGTTACATGCAAGTGTTGGACGCGTCAGTTGTTACATGCAAGTGTTGGACATGTCAGTTGTTACATGCAAGTGTTGGACGCGTCAGTTGTTACATGCAAGTGTTGGACGCGTCAGTTGTTACATGCAAGTGTAGGACGTGTAAGTTGTTACATGTAAGTGTATGAATGTGCCAGTGATCTCATGGAAATGGATGTGTCAGTGATCTAAAGATAGTAAAGTGTATATCATGAAGCCAATGAATGTGTTACAAATCCTATGTAAATTTCATTTGAAGTGTAAAAAGCTAAGGAAGATTTTCAACATGCATTAGAATCAAGAACAGCCAACATGAAACATTAACATAATTGAACATAAACCAATATTATTTACTTCAGGATTATATTAGTTATATCTTACAATCGATGTTCGGAAGGAAAATAAATATATAAAATAACGAGACTTTGTTTCCAATGGAATAATTAAATATGTGGAATTGTTTTTTTTTCAGGTTTCGACACGGCTGTCCCTAATCCTATAATCCTATGGTCGTGCCTTGCTGTCATTATTCTGGTCATCGCCATACTGGCTAGTTTGATCTCTTATTTTCGGATGATGAAACGTACGCGGGCGCGTTCGACACGCAGCAGCGAGGTCCAGGCATCTGCAACTGGCGCAAGGCAATCCACAATTTCAAACGGCGGAGCTTCTGACCATTTCAACTTGTCGCTGCCCACAGTGTCCAGCGGTGACGTCAGACAGAGCAGATGGAGTGCCGTGTCCAGTCGGATGGCCGGCACGCCCCCATACCGCTCGCTAAGAGATTATGACGCAGATCCTCCCAGCTACGGGTCTGTTGTTCCTGAGGGCGATTTTTCAGCTCATTCAGGAGCGGACGTGATGTCAGCTACACAAGCTCCGCCACCATATTCCTCTGTGATAGTTGATCAGTCACAGGGAGGTCCTCACAGAAAGATAGACAACTCTGGTAAGAAATTAGGTCTTTCTAAATCAAAGTCTAATTTTAAAATAAAAATAACCTAAAAAATTCAAAGTTTCTGGAAAAAGAAACTATTAGTAATTAGAGTATTATAGTTCAACAAGAGAAAACCCTTCAGATAATAATGGCTAGAGCTAACACATCTAGTCGTAGCAAGATATGACCTCCCATCAACTTTACTTATTCCACCAAACAAGCATTCAAGCAACGCACTTTATATTAGTATCCCCATTATTGCTAAACTCCAACTCACCCCGCATTAGGTCACCGCACATATTTAAATGGCCCTCAACTACACTGAAATGTAAATGTTGATCTGCAGGAGTCACTTGTTGGCCAGAGAATTGTGTATTCTGATTTTCTTTATGTTAGTTTTTATGGCATCATACTGTCGCAATGTGATGCTAATCTTGTGAAAGCCACAATTGTTTATGGTATCATACTCTTGCAATGTGATGCTAATCTTGTGAAAGCCACAATTGTTTATGGCATCATACTCTTTCAATGTGATGATAATCTTGTGAAAGCCACAATTTTTTATGGCATCATACCCTTGCAATGTGATGCTAATCTTGTGAAAGCCACAATTGTTTATGGCATCATACTCTTGCAATGTGATGCTAATCTTGTGAAAGCCACAATTGTTTATGGCATCATACTCTTTCAATGTGATGATAATCTTGTGAAAGCCACAATTGTTTATGGCATCATACCCTTGCAATGTGATGCTAATCTTGTGAAAGCCACAATTGTTTATGGCATCATACTCTTGCAATGTGATGCTAATCTTGTGAAAGCCACAATTGTTTATGGCATCATACTCTTTCAATGTGATGATAATCTTGTGAAAGCCACAATTTTTTATGGCATCATACCCTTGCAATGTGATGATAATCTTGTGAAAGCCACAATTTTTTATGGCATCATACCCTTGCAATGTGATGCTAATCTTGTGAAAGCCACAATTGTTTATGGCATCATACTCTTGCAGTGTGATGCTAATCTTGTGAAAGCCACAATTGTTTAGGCATCATACTCTTGCAATGTGAAGCTAATCTTGTGAAAGCCACAACTGTATATGGCAGCCGTAGGTTGTATGAGCATTAAGGTTGTTGTTTTTTATATACATGCACTCAAATTTTGAAGCTGAAATCTTCTAAAATATTTTTAATTCCAGATGCCAAAGATACTATTCATTTTTTAATTAATTCTATTTTTCAAAAAACAAACTGTGCCCATAAATGTGCAAACAATTATGAGTGGCTAAAAATTCTGATGTACTATGAATATCAAACTCTGCTTAACTGAATTGTTTAATATACCAGGTTGCAATTAAAGCCTCAAAAATGTGTTCAAGTGGCCAAAAATAATGTGTAGCTATAAAGTCTTAAAAGCCGCTAAGTACTGTAGAGCTATGAACGTCTGTTAATACTGGGTTTCTGAAACTGACTTCGCTGATTGATTTAAAATTCTTTTAATTGAGCAACAATTCTTTACCAGTCGTTGCTTTGACCTGTTTTAAGACCCGTTTATTCTATGTTTACTTCTAGCAAACAACATAACACTGGACCCTCCACCCGCTTACACAGGGCCTCATTAACTAGAAACATTACTAATGATCAGGTAGGTTTACCAATAATTACTCGGACATTCTCAATGTTAAAGTATCTTTACCATGACTCGGACATTCTCATAGTTAAATTATCTCTAACATTACTCGGACATTCTCATTGTTAAGGTATCTTTACCATTACTCTGACATTCTCATAGTTAAATTATCTTTAACATTACTCGGACATTCTCATTGTTAAGGTATCTTTACCATTACTCGGACATTCTCATAGTTAAATTATCTTTAACATTACTCGGACATTCTCATAGTTAAGGTATCTTTACCGTTACTCGGACATTCTCATAGTTAAATTATCTTTAACATTACTCGGACATTCTCATAGTTTAGGTATCTTTACCGTTACTCGGACATTCTCATAGTTAAATTATCTTTAACATTACTTGGACATTCTCATAGTTAAGGTATCTTTACTGTTACTCGGAGATTGTCATAGTTAAATTATCTTTAACATTACTCGGCCATTCTCATAGTTAAGGTATCTTTACCGTTACTCGGACATTCACATAGTTAAATTATCTTTAACATTACTCGGACATTCTCATAGTTAAGGTATTTTTGCCATGACTCGGACATTCTCATAGTTAAATTATCTTTAACATTACTCGGACATTCTCATAGTTAAAGTATCTTTGGGGTCCATAAATGACGTCACTCGATTTTTGACGATTTTTTACCCCCTCCCCCCATCGTCACGCGTCGTCACAAAAAGTTAGACCCCACCCCCTCTGAAAATACGTCACAAATCTTTGCCCCCCCCCCTTAAAAAAACCAACAAAAAAAAACTTTATTTTCTTTTTGAAAATAAGTATGTTTCAAATCAATTTTATTGTCATTTCAATATTTATTATTTATTTAGTGAAGATCTACATTGGCATGTCGTAACCCACGTGAAGCATTTTTTAAAAACGTTTAACCGGCCTTCAGGAAACGAACTGTGTTAACATCCTTAGATTATATTTTATTTTAATGCATAAAAATTAAACATTGACTATTAATCATCACGGTTAAGGTCTTTGTTTAGAAAAAAAAATATTTAAAAATAACATTTTTAAAATTTATTTTTTAAAAATCCCTCAATTGACTGACGGGCATCCCGTAAGAAAGAGGTCAGCGAACAGAGGTAAATAACCTCATCTGGGGTCAAAAGGGAATTATTGGGGGTAATGCAGACTCATTTGGGACATATAACATCCACTACAATCCACTAGATATATTAAAATACGTCATGTGTACGTGTACGCTTGGAACATATGCCCATTATTGAACCGGTTCCTTCCAGAAAATGCATTTTTAAAAAGTTTGACAACTATGTAGATTTCTTACCTACGTACTATACGAAGACACCAAAATCTACCAAACTTTCATTTATATTGACATGAGTGTCAATAATCTTAATCCACATGACTTGACTGTATTAGGTATCATTTCTGTGATATTTAAAATTAATGCCTTAAAAACTGAGCAAAGAAGAAAAGTTGTTTTGTGCTCCTCTCGAATTTCGATGTCAAGAATTTGATGCATTCAATAAAGTTAATGAATACTTGACTAATTTTAGATGGGCTCATTTACCATTATATCTAAAACAGTGCTTCTCAAACTTTTTAGTATGGCGGACCGGCAGGAATTTTTGCCATTGCACCAAAGACCAGTGCACTATTTTCCCTGCACTGACAATTTTTGTTGTCCTTTTTTTAGAATATCTGCGGACTGGCAGCGGATGGCCACTTTGAGAAGCACTGATCTAGAAGACTAGATTGGCCAGGGGCGTTTGACCAAAAACCAATCGAACAATTATATCAATCTTAAAACGTTTTCAATTCTATCAAATAGATCCCCCCTCCCCTTTTAAAGAAAAAAAGGATATTCCATGTCGTTTTGACTTAAAATATCTACACAATCCTATTCAGATCATTTTTAGACACTAGTCATGCTTGTAAAACTCATCAGTAGCATTTTCGGGTGGGTGGGGGGGGGGCTAACGACGCTCCCCCAAATCCCCGAGTCATGTGAGCAGAACCTAGAGTCTTGGGGTTGTAACGCACACATAAACTTGTCTATTTTGGGGTAACGGGCAAAAAAGTCCATGAGAGAACCAAACGGAGCTGCGGTTACATCACAAATGCTTTGATGTCAACATCAAACGACGCAGTGTAACAATTTCATATGTTATCTTGTGGATTCTCAAACTTAAGGATTATAATTAGATTTAATTTTCATGTCTTGATAGCTTACGCCAACCGGCGTCTGATGGCCTACCGACCGGCACAATGAGAAGCACTGATTTAAAAAAATAAAACAAATAAAAAGTCATTAAATAAATTGTAAGGGACCAAATATTTCAGTGGAAGTTTTATTTAAAGTTACCCTTTTGATGTGACGTCACACTTCTTCAACCCCCTCCCTCCCCCTCGTCACGCAACGTCACAAAAGTGTGACACCCTCCCCCCCCCTAGGTGTGTGACGTCATTTATGGACGGCCCTTTAACATTACTCGGACATTCTCATAGTTAAGGTATTGTTACCATTACTCGGACATTCTCATAGTTAAGGTATCTTTACCATTACTCGGACATTCTCATAGTTAAGGTATCTTTACCATTACTCGGACATTCTCATAGTTAAGGTATCTTTACCATTACTCGGACATTCTCATAAATAAAGTATGTTTACAGTTCTTCGTCAAATTCTCATAGTTAAAGTATTTATACCTTTACTCGAACATTCTCATAACCGTACTGTTACATGTTATTAAAACGTTTGCTATTGTTAGAGAAGAAAGATACTGTAGTTTTAAATGAAATAACTATTTTATATTGTAAGCCTTAGTTGATAAAGCTCATTTTAAATCTAAAATACAACGATTTAATTTTTTTTTCAAAAAAATTATACTCAGCCCCTAGGAAAGTGCCATAATTTTTTTTTAAGTTATAATATTGAAAAGAAAATTGAAATTTATGTGTTTTGTTTTTAGTATTTAATAACAAAATTTAATTCAACTCTTAATTGTGTTTATTGTCAGCAAAATTATGACACACAACTTAAAACTACCCTCAATCAACACAAAATCGGATTGGATTTTTCTTATCACAACTGGACGTCCTGAAAGCTACAGTCAACAGACTCTTCGCAAGCATGGAGCAATTGTGAAAATTTCAAGGCATTATCTACTGACCGAATAACAAGTTGTTTGACCTCGTAAATAAACAGTTATCTTGTCCTCTGGAGAATCCTAGATAGTTGTGGAATGTTCAGTTCGGGCTTAAAGGGTAGAACATTATGTTATTTATTAATTACATTTTGTTTCAATTTGTTGAATTAATGATTATAAACTATTTCAGATCTCATTGTGTCATATATGTGTTACATCTCTATTTTTCTGACAACTTTTGTTTTGGTAAAATTTAATCTGCTGTAAATGATTTCAATTTTGAATGTTATCGCCGCCTGCTTTTATTTTATTTTGTTTGGTTGCTCATTATGAAAGGGGACCAACGAAATGAATTAATCGTTTGAAACATAATTATGTAATTGTAAATGTAAAATGTGTGTGTTAAAAGTGAATAGAAGGGGTCTTTTAACTATCCATTCTTTAGATGGAAAAGGGAAAAGGAGGTTGGAGGTGTAACCTGATGAATCCTAGTGTTCTTATATCAGGGCACAGTTAGGATCTGAACCTATGACGTTTTAAGGGCTGTGCTGATAGCGCTAAAGCCAGGGGCCTCCAATGAATTAAGGGCCCCAAAATTATTATATTGCATAATAAAGCTGTCTGGGCCGGGCCCCGGGTGGGATTGAAGTCAGGGGCCCCGTGCAATCTTAATCCGCCCCTGCTCTGAAATTGCAGGATATTTTAGTGTTAATGGTTAAGAAATGTTTAGCTGAAGGTATATCGACTTTTGAAAAAGTACTGCAATATATATATATATATATATATATATATATATATATATATATATATATATATATATATATATATATATATATATATATATATTTTAAAATACAGAATCAGAGAACCGCAGATTAGCCACCCCGTAATTCAATGACCTTTCAGAATTTATGAAATATTTGATTACTCAAAGTAACGAATCACAAAGGCCAGATATAATTCTTGTCACAAAAAAAGGTTCTGTTTAGTCCTCTGATAGATGCACGACTGGCGGCTGGATAACGAAGTCAATAGTGCGCTCGCCTCACAAGCTGAGGGGCGTGGGATTGAGCCCACGTTAAAGCCACTATAAAAATTTTGATGAATGACTAACGCTAAGAAAGTCCTCCGCTGACCTGGAGAGGAGATGGGCGCCGTCAGGGTCTACCAAGCCCGAGGATGTTCTAATGGAAACATTAGAATCCCCTACGACCACAAAAAGAGGTTATGGGACTGAAACACGACGACGGGGGTTTGTTTGTTAGGATAATTAAGTCCCCTAACCTCTAGCCCGGCATGAGTGCGGGGATCTATAGCTGAAAAGGGGGCGGTACGTCTCACGTGTAATCTCACACATTGTTGATTTCTGACGTCATTCCCACGTATATGGTGGTTTGTTGAATACCGGACTCTATAAATAACTTAAGAACGACTCTGTTATAACGCGGTTACATTTGTAAAGCTACAGGCTCAATCCAAACACACCTGACATACATGAAATTTTCTGCTCTAGACACACATTTAATTTTCACCATATTTATTTATTTTGTGTTGCTTTTATTTTTAAATAATGAAACAAAAATGTTAAGTATTTGTGTTTGTTAAGTTGTTTTTTTTTAAATGCCAATGATGTAAAATATGTAGGCGTATCTTCATAAACAATGGCGAGTGAGCTTGTCTGACTTGATAAAATTTTACATAAAGGCAATAATTATTTGACCTATGTGAGCGTGTACTCCTATTGTTCGTCTTGGCACTATGTGTTCTAGGTATGCACCTGCTTGTTATGACGACAAATTTACGTTGATATAAATGAAATACTGTATTTAGTCAATTTTAGTGAATATTATAAATGTTTATAATGTTTTTTTAATTAAAAAAATAGTTTTAATCACGTCTCTGTTTTTTTACAAACAGCACGAATTGATTTATTAAAAATTCTTGCTGAAAACTATTCTGCAAATATTTCAACACGTTGTCATAATCGCAGAATATGGGGCATTGGCGCATGAAAGGGATGCCCCAAATTTTGGTGATTAGTTCACTTAATTCTCCCTTTAAAATAAATTTCCCTCGTTTGTGTTGAAAAATTAAAATTTAAAACTTGATTTAATTTCATAACTTCAAAAATAATAATAGAGAGATTGAAGTTGATTATTATCCATATTGAAGCGAACAGGTGTTTTGAACTTTATGTCTTGCACAAAAAGGGGCCCTGGGGCCCTTAGTGTCGTTTTTGCCTATTTGAGCTATATAAAATTTAGTTTATGCGTTGGTTAATAAGTAAATGAATGGATCTAACAAAACTTTGTATTCAAAAACTTTGTATCCCATATTAAAATACTTAAGGGCACTGAACTTCTAATGTCAATTTCTTTGGGGCCGTGGACCCCAAACGTCTTTTTCGTAAATGTGTAAGATATTTTTCCCACTATCTTTTTAACGATCGTGAGAAATATATCCATGATGAAACTGAATTAAAATGAACAGGTTTTTGAAATTGACATCTTTCACCTGATGGGCCTGGGGTTTCTGGCATAATTTTTTTAAAATTATAAATACCACTTATTGGTTTCTTTAAATTTATTTATGTTCACTGAGGTCGTTGCAACGCACGACGGGTCTGCTAGTATGTTTATAAAATGAAGAAACGTGAATACTGAGCATCATTCAAATTCTGAATCTGCTTCACAATTAGATAATTGAAACATAACATGAAACTGAAGCTTCATTAGCGAAACGAATTCATTCTAGCCTCACTTGAAATTATCATTCTTCGTATATTTAAATCTGTTTTGTAGGTGCTGATGATGCTGGTATCCCAGCACCTCAGTGTGTTGTTTGCAGCGATGTTCTATCGAATGATGCAATGAAGCCATCAAAACTCCAGAGACATTAAACTACAAGCCATAACGACATAAGTTCAAACCCCAAAAAGTTCTTTGAAATAAAGCGTGCTGATTAAAAAAAAAGCCTGCAGAAAACTAATCTTAGATTCATCTCACATAAATACTTGTGCATTGCGAGATATATAAAAGATAGCACTGCTAATTGTCAAGGCTAAAAAAATTACAAATCGCTGAGGCCCTCATAGTAGAATGCACAGTAGATGTGTGGTTAAAAATGTTGGGGAAAACTGCGTCACAGAAAGTAAATCGGGTTCCACTTTGAAATGATACAATTTATTTTCTGGCTCATGCCCTTTCTTACTTAACGAGCTTCTCTCTCTATTTCTACTCACCCACTCGTTAGTTACACTCCTCAGCAGACACACATATTCTCTTTGTTACTCAGATGCAAACTAAAACATTTGGTGCTAGATCTTTCTTTTCCTGTGCCTACAAACAATCGAATTCTCTACCATTACACATATGCAGTGTGCGCACTACTACGGCCTTCAAGACTTCACTAAAACACATCTCTCTTCAAACTTTACTTTCTTAATTAATTAAACAACAAACAAAAATTTATTTTAAAGATATGCACAGCAATGCCATTATATGTTGTATTATACTTGTATTTAGGACACGAATGGTTTATAGTAACTGAATACATAGTTGTGTATGTTTCTAATTGTATGTAAAGCGCGGAGAACCCAGTTGCTTGCTGGAGTACTGCGCTATGTAAATTACCAAATTGTTATTACTGTTATAATGTGCGATATCAATATAAGGATGACTTGAAGGAAGATTACTTTTTTAAAACTTAATTACCGACTAATACAACTAGTTCAGCTTGACCAGTTTCTACAAGGACAAACACAACGGATGGGTCTCAACTATTTCGAAATGTAAATTGGAGAACCAAGTTGGCTTTCTTGGCTGATATCTTTTCCATTTTTTATCAGTACAATATTTACATGCAATGAAGGATGGCTTCATGCTTTACAATGGCAGAAACGATCTATGGACAGAAACCAAAGCAAGCAGCAAGGAAGAGTCGAGTATCAGCAGATTGTTCCGATATGTTTCCAATTTAGCAACAACTATCGATAGTGCAGATGAAGAGCTTGATGTTCGATCTCTACAAAAGGTCGTCATTGAAAACTTGACAAAATTGATCGACTTTATCGAGTTTTACTTTCGAACAGAAAATAATCCATCGAAAGGTACTGGTTGGATACACAATCCATTCATTGCATCGAAGGTTGATTTGTCTGTCACTTTGGAAGATGAATTTCTGGAATTAGCAGCGGTTGAAGGATTGAATTTCTGTACTATGATCTCTCTTGCCTCCTTTGGGATTCACGTGAGTGCAAAATATCATGACTTAGCGGAAATCATTCACATGACTCTTCTTCCGTTTCCGCCATCTTAAGTATGCGAAGCTGGTTTTTCAAGAATGAGCATGTTTAAGACAATGTACAGGAACAGTATCGATCTGTAGCATTGACCTCAATCGAGCAATGACTTGAAAAATTAGCAAAAAATAAGCAGGCTCATATAACCCATTAGTCAAAGTTAATAAATTACAAAAACTCTACATATGTAGTAAAACTAGTCACCATATTACTTTTTAATAAAGTTCCACGACTTTTTTCATTATGTTTTATGTTTTCGTTTATTAAAACTTACAGATTAAAATTTAAAAAAAAATCAACTTAAAAAAGTGGGGGAAAAAACGATGATTGCCATCATGAACATATTTTATTACGAAATGACGACGAGAGTAAATGAACAATGAGCAATTAAGGCTTAAGGTTATTCTTTTTAAAATTGTTGGATGACATAATTTATATCCAAATATCTATATACATAATTTGCAATCTCTGTCACGTCTGTCTGTCATGTCTGTCCGGGCCGCTACTAATTTTAGAAAGCAGCGCACCAAATTACTGCACCAAAAAAGAACTTTTTTGGAACGGCCGCATAAAATTGTTCAATAGGGAAATAAATGAATAAAATAAAAATAAATGAAAGTTCTGTATTACGTTATTTTTTAATCTTCTGTGTATTTATTTTCAAATTAAATAAATTTCAGCTGAAAACTTCCGTCTTTTTTGACGGGTCATACACTAGTATCAATATACATAATTCCCGTTGTCTGTATGTATGTATGTATGTATGGAATAATGCTGTTAGTGGCGCTGCGATCGATTTTGTATAAAAATATTATATGACGTCATTGTTTTATGCTTACATTTTAATTTTTGAAAAGGGAACGATGTAAAAATAGGATTTTAGGATTTATAATTATTATGAAATACTTTGTGTGCATTATTCCATACATACATACAGACAACGGGAATTATGTACATTTATGAAATACTTTGTGTACATTTCAGCAAGTTTAATATTTCGTATTTATCAAACACTGTTAAGTTACTTATGTTAATTATGTTCATTGATTCCCGTAGTCTGTATGGATGTACGTGCTGTTAGGTGGCGCTACGATCAATTTTTATAAAAATATTATGACGTCATTGTTTTAGCTTATATTTTAATTTTTGAAAAAGGAACGATGTAAAAATAGGATTTGAGGATTTATAATTATTATGAAACTAGACGCCCCGCGGGGTAGCATACGCCGCATACTTGCTCATGGAGAGTGCAAAGAGAGTGGAGAAAGAACGGACACACACTACAGCACGAAGAAATCAAAACAACGCGAGTGAACGTCGGTTAATAAATGGGAGGCGGGTAACAACAACCTCAGTGTGCATGTCTTTACGTTTACTAGCTATTTTTAGTTACTTAGTGCTGCATTTTTGTGGCTGTACTCTCACCCCCCCCCGCAACCATTCTTTGCACTTTCTATGATGAGCAAGTCTGCGGCGTAAGTTACGCCGTGGGTCCCTCCAGAGTTCCTTCTTTTCATTCACTCACAGTCGTTTGCCCAAACCCACCCCATTTTGACAACTGTATCTTTCAGAAAGTCTTCACCCGTCAGTAAATCATTAGCGGCGTATGCTACGCCGCGGGTCAGCTAGCATGATATAAAAGCCCAAGACACTGGTGGCTCACTCATTTATTGGATGTGGAACGCTGAGGAACGACGTACAACAGTCTATAGCAGTTAAAATATCGTGTGGTGATTAGCACTGTAAAAAAATATTATATGACGTCATTGTTTCATTTTTATATTTAATACAAGGCGTGCAACAAAAGGTGTGCAAATTAATTACAAATTAAAGACGCGCTGTAAAAAAATATCATATGACGTCATTGTTTTAGCTTATATCTTAATTTTGGAAAAGGGAGTGATGTAAAAATAGGATTTGAGGATTTATAATTATAAAATGCTTTGTGTACATTTCAGCAAGTTTAATATTTCGTATTTATCAAACAAGGATAAGTTACTTGGGGTTTTGACCACAAAAAAACCTACAACCGCTAGTACATAAATATTACCATACTAGGTTGTGCTGCGGCGCCGTGGCGCCTGCGGCGCCCACTTTTTTCAAATGCCCAACTGACTTATCCTTGTTTGATAAATACTTAATATTGAACATACTGAAATGTACACAAAGAGTTTTATAATAGGGGTTGTAGGGTGCCTACGGCGCTCACAGCAGCTGTGGGGCGCCTACGGCGCCTACCCTTTTTTGTCAAAAGCCAAAGTAACTTATCATTGTTTGATAAATACGAAATATTAAACTTGCTGAAATGTACACAAAGTATTTTATAATTATAAATCATCAAATTATATTTTTACATCGTTCCCTTTTCAAAAATTAAAATATAAGCTAAAACAATTATGTCCTATAATATTTTTTTTTACAGCGCGTCTTCAATTTATAATTATTTTGCACACCTTTTTGCGCGCCTTTCGATGCACGCCTTGTATTAAAATATAAGCTCAAAAAATGTCGTCATAGCGTTCCACATCCTTCCAGCCAGCCAGTGACTTGGGATATTATCATATATATATTTACGCTCATTATGTAGCCTAACGCTAAGGGACATCACTCTGCATTTTGTTTTAATTTTGTGTTTTAAGCAGTAAAGATTGACTCAAATAGTTATTTTTTGGTGCAGTAATTTGGTGCGCTGCTTTCTAAAATTAGTTTAAAAATCGTGTGGTGATTAGCACTGTAACAATTATTATATTAATACTTTGTTTAATTTTCAGGAATATTTTTTTTATTTACCATACAAGGATAAGTTACTTGGGATTTTAACCAAATAAAAAAAAGTGGGCACCGTAGGCGCACTACAACTTTTATTTTAAATTACTTTGTGTACATTTAAGGAAGTTTAATATTAAGTATCTATCACACAAGTACAAGTTTGTTGGGCTTTTGAAAAAAGTGGGCGCCGTAGGTGCCCTAAATAAAAGTGCACATTTCAGGAATATTTCGTATTTATCATACAAGGATAAGTTACTTGGGCTTTTGACATAAAAATATTTGTTTAAAAAATATACATTATAAAATACTTTGTGTACATTTAAGAAAGTTTAATATTACGTATTTATCATATAAGGACAAGTTAGTTGGGCTTTTGAAAAAGTTGGGCGCCGTAGGTGCCCTTAAAAAAGGGGGCGCCGCAGGCACCACGGCGCCGCAGCACAAACTAGTATTGTATATATTTACAACTATATGGGTGTACGAATACGCACTTTTTCTTAAGATAATATTTTATTGTAACATTCGATGTGCATTACAATTTAATTGTCAGTAATCGCTGCACCACAAAGCACCGGTACTAATATGTTTTACGTTTGTGTTTTTCTTGAAAAAATTTAATAAGACAAGAAAAGAATTTTAAATTTATTTTAAATTCATTTGAAAATTAATTAAAAATACTGTGAGATACGTTATTATTAACTTGTGTTAATTAAGAAAAATTTCTTTGTGGTAATCTAAACTTATACAAAAGTAATGCAAATAAAAATACATTTTAAGTATTGCATTTTCTTTTGCTTACGGAACCTATACAAATAATAGATTAATATTAATCTATATGTATCTTTAACTATTTTCACCACAGCAACGTATACATGTAGATGAAATAAGCTATTTATGTAAGTGGCACGCCACTTGACTTCGATCCCTTTAATTAGGGATACAATGACAACAAAATGCAATGATTTTCCTCCCTGTTGGTTAACACTAAATCCAAATAAATCAAAATCATGTCTCTATTTCATGCTATTTTACTGTTACTACACGCTTTTATTTAATTATTACACGCTTTTTAAAAAAAAATCCGTTATTTACGCTTTTATGTGTAGTGGACAGGTTCAGGGATTTCACATGTAATCATAGAAATTTTTTATTTTCTTCTTTTTGTGCACTTTCTATATGTAAATAAAAGCGTGTCCTTTTAAAAAAATATATATTTCTTTACAATTATTTTATTTCGATTTGTATTGTTTCATAAGATTGGTAAATGGAACGAAAAAATAAAATCAACATAATTAAATTGACTTTGTTACTCACACAATTAGTTAGACAATCGTTGTATTTTTTTTTATCATTGATAAAAATAAGGCCAAAAATTTGACAACTTTTATTGTCAGTCAAATTTTTTAGAAAACTATTTATAGCTCCAGCCCCTGGCGATGAAGAACATAGCTAGGTGAAGTAAAGTAGTTATCCCATCAAGAACATAGTTAGGTGAAGTCAAGAAGTTATCCCGTCAAGAACATAGTTAGATGAAGTCAAGAAGTTATCCAATCAAGAACATAGTTAGGTGAAGTCAAGAAGTGATCTCATCAAGAACATAGTTAGGTGAAGTAAAGAAGTTATCCAATCAAGAACATAGTTAGGTGAAGTAAAGAAGTTATCCCATCAAGAACATAGTTAGGTGAAGTAAAGAAGTTATCCCATCAAGAACATAGTTAGGTGAAGTAAAGAAGTTATCCCATCAAGAACATAGTTAGGTGAAGTCAAGAAGCTATCTCATCATGAACATAGTTAGGTGAAGTCAAGAAGTTATCTCATCATGAACATAGTTAGGTGAAGTCAAGAAGTGATCTCATCATGAACATAGTTAGGTGAAGTCAAGAAGTTATCTCATCATGAACATAGTTAGGTGAAGTCAAGAAGTGATCTCATCATGAACATAGTTAGGTGAAGTCAAGAAGTGATCTCATCATGAACATAGTTAGGTGAAGTCAAGAAGTGATCTCATCATGAACATAGTTAGGTGAAGTCAAGAAGTTATCTCATCATGAACATAGTTAGGTGAAGTCAAGAAGTTATCTCATCATGAACATAGTTAGGTGAAGTCAAGAAGTGATCTCATCATGAACATAGTTAGGTGAAGTCAAGAAGTTATCTCATCATGAACATAGTTAGGTGAAGTCAAGAAGTTATCTCATCATGAACATAGTTAGGTGAAGTCAAGAAGTTATCTCATCATGAACATAGTTAGGTGAAGTCAAGAAGTGATCTCATCATGAACATAGTTAGGTGAAGTCAAGAAGTGATCTCATCATGAACATAGTTAGGTGAAGTCAAGAAGTGATCTCATCATGAACATAGTTAGGTGAAGTCAAGAAGTGATCTCATCATGAACATAGTTAGGTGAAGTCAAGAAGTTATCTCATCATGAACATAGTTAGGTGAAGTCAAGAAGTTATCTCATCATGAACATAGTTAGGTGAAGTCAAGAAGTTATCTCATCATGAACATAGTTAGGTGAAGTCAAGAAGTTATCTCATCATGAACATAGTTAGGTGAAGTCAAGAAGTTATCTCATCATGAACATAGTTAGGTGAAGTCAAGAAGTTATCTCATCAAGAACATAGTTAGGTGAAGTCAAGAAGTTATCTCATCAAGAACATAGTTAGATGAAGTCAAGAAGTTATCCCATCAAGAACATAGTTAGGTGAAGTCAAGAAGTTATCTCATCATGAACATAGTTAGGTGAAGTCAAGAAGTTATCTCATCAAGAACATAGTTAGGTGAAGTCAAGAAGTTATCACCCACGACCATTATAACCAGTGAATACCATTGAATACAAGATATTTTTTTTTAATTTTCGATGACGTTCAGCATATCACTAATCGAATTTATGCCAAATGTTGAAGCGCTGTAGGCCATGTGGAGGTTCATGTCGCTACCACGTCTGTACAGGGAAAATAGTTCACCGGTCCCTGTTGCAATGGAAAAATTTCTGCCGGTTTGCTCTACTAAAAAGTTATAGAAGCACTGCTATATTTATTTGACATAATTTTGAGAAACCTCTACATATAAAATGTAATGGTAAGTTAAGCTATTAAAAAAGAATGTTCCTGTCTTATATAGCTGTATCTTTTCTATTTCAATTGCTTGCACATTTCAACGATATTAATTGAAAAACTCCAAATTTTCATACTCATTGTTTGGATGTAAAACAAAAATTTCATACAATGGGTGTGATGTGAAACGAAAGAATCATACAATAAGAGTAATGAAAAAAAAACCCGTAAAAAAAACAATTATTTGACTATAAATCCTTTATGTACGAGACATAACTAAAAGAATGTTCATTATAATACGCAGCGCAAGACAATCCAAAAATACAAAATTGTAGTTAGATTCTATGTGGCGTAAACATGTTTAATATAGTGCGCACCGATCAGGAATATGTTTATAAACAGTATTGTCAATATAATACGCACCTCATTGCGCGACCGGAAAGGTTGTTCAATATAATACGCACCACGACACTATAGCAAAAAGTTAACATGTTACATAGGGATAAATAAAGATAATCTAAAAATTCATTAATTTAATTACAGTATATTCAATTTATCTATAATTTTGATACATCATTTTATCATCGTCACGAGTCTGCCTGCAAAACTTCAGTTCGCTTGCTTACGAGGAAGTGGGTTAAAAATCGATCCAAAGTTTTTTCGGCACCGCCCGCCAGCCTCAAGCAGACACCACGAGTTAATATAACGGATTTTAAAATGGGTCTGATGTCAAAAAGGAACAACTAATATTCACAGCGGCGTTACTCTCCCAGCATAGTGTACACCTGATCCGACTAGAGATATCTAAGACTCTGACTGAATGAGATATAAATGACTATAATACAATAATACATTATGTTGCAGCTTCTTCAAAAGTACCAGAAATAATCGTTGTGAAGTTTATAATAGTATATTTAATGAAATAGATTCCAGATATTGCTTGATTTTAATCTTTGTTTACTTTTTTTTTAAAGTAGAAACATGAATGGATTATTTAGATACCAAATTGATTACTTTCCCCTGTCTCTTACATCCGAGAATTGTGTTCAGTTTTGATGACAAGTGAACGTTTCTCAACATCAACAAAATGTTCACCTGCGTCATCAATGGTAACGCGTGTAAGGAAGTACTTCATTATAATTATCTCCGTTGATTAAATCAAGTCATCAATTTAGAGGATTGGAAACTATCGATTGAATATCAGGAAGCTTTTCTGAGCAGTATGTAGAACTTAGTTACGTATATGACTTTCAAAGTTTACTATTGTGATATAGGTAAACAATGCCTAAAGGAGGTAAGTCTCGCATTATTTCCTACGGTGCCCATTTTGTTTTTGGGTAAAAAGCCCTAGTAACTTTTCCTTGTTTGATAAATACGAAATATTAAACTTCCTGAAATATACACAAAGTATTTTATAATTATAAATCCTCAAATCCTATTTTTACATCACTCTCTTTTCCAAAATTAAAATATAAGCTAAAACTATGACGTCATATAATATTTTTTAAAGAATCTTTTAGAATTTTGCACACCTCCTGATGCGCGCCTTGCATATATACTTAAATATAAGCTCCAAAAATGACGTCATAGCGCTACGGATGCTTCCTTCCAACCTGTGACTTGGACTATTATATTGTTTATGATCATTACTTTATTTTTCGGTCTTTTTTGGTCACAGTTTAAATCTCTCGGTTACGTCCGTTCTGTCCGCTAAATCCGTGCTGTGTCCAATATTTACGTTATGTTACCTAAATCCCTTTCATTCGAGATAAGGAATACATCGTGCCATGCTGAGGTCCCTTAATACTTTACCCCTGCAAAGAACGTGTGTAAGATTTCTATCAGGGCAGGTTCTTCTGAACCCAACTATTTCTGACCATTTCCCTTTTCTCTATTTCTTTATTCACTAGTATGTCTGCCGTTAATCCTCCTAACCATATTCTTAAAATTACGTCCCCTTTGCAAAAGGACACTTTGTCCTGCGCTTCGATAAGAAATTGAACGTGGATCCAACAAGACAGCGGCAACCAAATCTGGATTTGGATACAGTCCTTCAACAAACATAATATGGATGTCGTCCAGTTCAATCCATGGATTAGTCGCTGTATCCCCGCAAGTGAGCTCAGGTATCGTGGAACGAAACAGTGAACTTTCAACTGGCCTTTCAACTGACCTTTCAACTTACCTTTCAACTGACCTTTCAACTGATCGCCCAGACGCCCCTCTGAGCAGATGGAGTAGAGTGAAAGATAAATTATCCATTAACAATCAGCTACCGTCATACCAGATTCTCTCGGAGGAAACTACCCCCACCTCTCATACAGCATGTGACCCCAAGTCCCATCTACCATTATAACAAATTCACTCAGTGGAAGATGCCACCTAATCTTCATTTACCTTTTATCCAAAATTGCTTCTGTAAACAGCCTTAGTGTAATAAATTTATTTGCTTCAACTGTACCCTTCTGATACAAGTTTTATTTAACTGTTTTTTTTAAATACATCTATTTTAATATATATTTTTCACTCCCTCTGTCTGGGTCAAATATTCTCCCTGAATTTTCACCCACTTCGGTTTTCAATTCAAATGAAATAGTGACTATATATAAATACACTATATACTACTATATATATTATATATATAATGTATATATATATATATATATATATATATATATATATATATATATATATATATATGTTACGGCCAAAGCCTGAAGTCCGGCCATGCCACTTCGCGAACTGGCCGGCCAATTCGCGAAGTGGCCGACAAGTCTGGCCAAAGCCCGAAGCACTTAGAACTAACAATTGTATTTCGGGCTTTGGCCGGCCAATTCGCGAAGTGGGTGGGTATACTTGGCCAAAGCCCGATGTCGCTTCTGGTGTGTTGGCGTGTACGGGGTAGGTAAAAGGGTTCCACTCTGTAACGATATTACAGCGTTAGTCTT
The DNA here is from genome assembly GCA_944989445.1 of Ampullaceana balthica. Classification (NCBI taxonomy): domain Eukaryota; kingdom Metazoa; phylum Mollusca; class Gastropoda; family Lymnaeidae; genus Ampullaceana; species Ampullaceana balthica. The sequence goes on along the minus strand of CALYLW010000506.1, from coordinate 118,679 downwards.
TCCTTTTCGGAGAAGGTCCAGACAATGTGACTAGTTCTTATAATTCTGAAACGGTGGTTTCTTTGTGAGTACTGTATTACTCGTATTTATAACTTCTCAGCTGAGTGAAGCTGGTGCACATCAAGAAAATGCGGAAACAACATTTGATATGAAAATCAGATTCTCTGATACTTTGAATGCTTCGTTACAAGGAAAAGCAAATAATAGCGGGATCCTCACCAAACAGAAATACATCGCTTTAATAGAGGACGTTAAACAGGCTAAAGCGAAGGAGAAAAAAGAAAGTGTTGACTATCGTCGTCTAAAAAAATATGATGTTCTTGAAGTTTTCGGTAAAGGAATACTTATTGAACCAGTAGCAGGAGACAATAGCGTTATTTTGTACCATCTGTATTCAGAAGAACTGTTCGACTTGCGGCACGATACTCACTTGAAAATTGGACATGGAGGTCACACACGGATGGAAAAGGAGCTACAAACTGAGTACTTAAATGTCATCCAAGAAGTCATTACATTCTCTCTTCGCTTATGCAAGCCATGCATGAATAAATTATATAATCCTAAGAGAAGTCTAGTATTTAAACCTTTGTTATTTAAAGAATTTAACTCGAGATGCCAGGTGGATCTGATAGACAAGCAAAGTAGTCATGACGGGCAAGTACAAGTTTATACTCAATTATCAAGATCATTTAACCAAGTTAGTACGATTGCGACAAAGGTGTGTATAGCATGTGAAAAAGAGTGCAATTCGGCCATTTTTTTGTGATTCCTGCGGACAAGATCTGCATGCAATTTGTGGAATATGCAGTGAATCAGATGAAGGATGCAGGGTTAAAATAACTTGCAGGTTATGTCACAGTAAAGAAGAAATCAGGAAGAAGAGGTCAGCAACTGTGAAAATGCTTTAAAATTCAGATGCGAAATTCCCACCAGTGAAAGTTGGAGATAACGTTCGCGTTCGTGTACCAGATGTTGACAGAGGTCGCGGTGATCCAAGAAGGGTTCTTGCAGTTGTCATGCACGTTGTATATGGCTTCTGCAAGATTTCAAGATATTTCTCCCTCTCACACGCAACATTAAAATGAACACACAAAAAACTTTTTAAAAAGATGAGGCCCAGCTGCAGTGAGCAATGTAGAATCTGGCATGGAAAAAGCAGAAAATTGTTTTTTTTAGTCACAAACTAAGTAGTCACACAGGGGGACTCAGAACTTTTGTGTTAGTTGATCAACTTTTATATCTCACATTAAATCCCACAATCGATCACAATAAATTTCAATAAAGCTTCTGAGTTCTGAGTCCCCTGTATGACTACTTAGTTTGTGACTAAAAAATTATTTTCTGCCTTTTCATTTGACATTCTACATTCCTCACTGCAGCTGGGCCTCATCGTTTAAAAAAAATTTGTTTGTTCATTTTATGTTCTACTTTTACGCGTTAACAAAAGATCGGTAAAACTTAATTTCATTCATGAAAATGTAAACTCTTTAAACAACCCGGTAAAACAAAGTTTTTGACTATAAATCCCTTATATATGAGACATAACTAAAAAGTATTGATCATGCTTAAACGTGACAAAACATTTACAGACTGAGATTGCCTTAAATCCCCTTTGTTGTAAAACGGAGGGGGCGGGGATAAGGTTTGGTCACGGATGGCTGAACTTAACTCAGCATAAAATGTCAACAAAAGCTGGCTGCTACAAAAGAGATAAACTAAAAATGCATTAATTTAATTACGGTACATTCTATCGATCTGAAAATTTAAAAGCTTAATCCTCCTTACAAGCCAAACATACTGTGAAAATTTCAGCACTCTAGTAAGTCAGAAAACTTGTTTACGAGCGTTTTGAAAAAGTTGACGACAGATCCGGAAGCGTTGATGCGTTGACGACATATACAGATCTGGAATCACGCACGAGTTAATAGAATAGGGGCCTCAAAAATGTAGAAAACTGCACGCAGAAAATGTTACCTTCAAAAGGTTTTATTTATTTTTAATATAATTTATTGAACATTACAACGCTGTTAACCTAGGTCAAATTTTGTACATGACTTTTTACACCATTAATTCCTTTTGGTCATTTGACCGGTTTGAAATTGAACATGTATGTGTTTAAATCGTGGGTTTAAAAAAAGAAGATGATATCGATATTAACAAATATTAAAATTCTAAAATTATTAAAATGATAACACAGTTGTGCTGGCCGATTTCTTTTACTCAGAAAGACATTTGACATTTCAGTGTGTTACTGTTTGGTTATTAGATACACATGTAAGGGTATCAATATTTTATGGGAATTCACTTCTAATTGTGCAGTGGGAAATTGTTAATCTGAGATATTGAAGGAATGGCGCGCGTGATGTTCAAAACTTCTTTGCAAATTGGGACAAGGAATTAAATCCTTTACCTAAATTCAACCAATCGAAAAATTTGAAAGTAACTACAGTTAAGGGGCCATCCATAAAGTACGTCACGCTATTTTTGACCATTTTTAACTCCTCCCTCCCCCCTGTCACAAATCTCGGAAACCCCCCCCCCTTAAAGTACGTCACACTTTCGAACAAAACTGTTGTTTTTTATTAACAAAATAATTAAAATTTAACATCAAACACCGTGAAGTCACACATAGCCGGACCCCCGCTCCACCCTGTCACAAAGTGTCACACTTTCTTACATCCCCTCCCCCCCCCTCTCTGGAGCATGACGTACTTTATGGACGGCCCCTAAATAGATGTTTAATTAAAATATAAAAATAGGTTTCAATGTTTGTGTTTTTACTACAGTCACCATTGGTAGTGCCATTCATGTCTCTTCCGGAAAATGATGTTTAGTCACCACTCTCTGGCTAAGAAAAAAGACATGATGTAAAATGTAAATGGTTTACTTTTATATGTGTTTTGTAGGCGTTCTCAGAATACAAACTTTCGTGCAATAAATCCTTGAAATACTGTTGTCAACGAAATAACTTTAGTATGCACACTATATACAGGGATATAACTTTGAGGTTTCACAACGTGGAGACATCAGCCACACATCCGCCATTCCTCTCTGACCACTGCTTTCGCGCCCTTTCTACCCATGTGACCTCTCTGTCACTAATCTCGTGATTATCACGTGACACATGATAGGGGGCCATTTAAATACCAAGCTTTCGAGAAAAAGTGATTAGATGGATTATTACGGTAACTATCGATACAACTATTGTCGGGAACAATGCATGCTGGGAAAGTTTAAATTTTGAAAAATAATTTCAGGGTCAATATCGTTCAGCTGTGTAATATTTGTATATAATTTTGGCATTTTCTAATACATTGTTGTTATCAAAACAAAACTAAAAAGAAAAAAAAACACTAAAAGAATTGTTTGTCATAGCAAAATTTGGGGTTATCGGCGATTGGGACGGGGCGCAGGCAGACAAAAGATTAATGGGTCTAACACTAACTACGAGATGGCAATTTATCAATGTAGGTCACCGGAGTGAAGGGGTGGGTAAGGTTTCGTAAACGTTAAATTTTTATTACTCAAGTATAAGAGATGTAATCATCTATATATATAAAAATCAAAGTATGTATGTATGTATGTATGTATGTATGTATGTATGTATGTATGTATGTATGTATGTATGTATGTATGTATGTATGTATGTATGTATGTATGTATGTATGTATGTATGTATGTATGTATGTATGTATGTATGTATGTATGTATGTATGTATGTATGTATGTATGTATGTATGTATGTATGCATGTCTGTTATAGCTGACTAAACCATTCATCCGATCGCCATGAAACTTTTGGAGACTTTTGAGTACGCTCCGGTGATGGAAATAGGCTATTTTTTTTCAAAATTTAACACTCATGGGGCGCCGGGGGCCCATAATGAGAATTTTTTCTCATATGAGCTATATAAAAATTAGTTTAGGGCTTAGCTGCTTGGAAAATGAATGGATCTTGACCAAATTTGGTACATAACAACTTTATAGACAACATTAAAGTACCATATGGCATTGAACACCTAATGTCCGTTCCTTCGGGGCCGGGGGCCCAACATCTTTTTTTTTGGGTAAGCGTTAAATACTTTATTCCCGTTAGCTGACTATACCATTCATTCGGTCGCCATGAAACTTTTGGAGACTTTTGAGTACGCTCCGGGGATGGAAATAAGCTACTTTTTTCAAAATTTAACACTCATGGGGCGCCGGGGGCCCATAATGAGAATTTTTTCTTATATGAGCTATATAAAAATTAGTTTAGGGCTTAGCTGCTTGGAAAATGAATGGATCTTGACCAAACTTGGTACATAACAACTTGATAGCCAACATTAAAGTACCATATGGCATTGAACACCTAATGTCCGTTCCTTCGGGGCCGGGGGCCCAAAATCTTTTTTTTTGTAAGTGTTAAATACTTTATTCCCGGTATGATTTACACGATCTTGAAAAGCATTGACTAATATATCTATCATGATTCAGATTGAAATGAACAGGTATTTTAAAGTTAATTTCTTGCACCGATTGGGCCCGGGGGCCCTTAATGTTGTTTTTTCTAATCTTATATCTATATATATAAAAGTCAAAGTATGTATGTATGTCTTTGTATAGCTGACTAAACCATTCATCCGATCGCCATGAAACTTTTGGAGACTTTTGAGTACGCTCCTGGGATGGTCACTGGCTACTTTCTTTTTCAAAATTTAACCCTCATGGGGCGCCGGGGGCCCATAAAATGATTTATTTTCTTTTATATGAGCTATATAAAAATTAGTTTAAGTGTTAGCTATTAGGTAAATTGATGGATCTTAACCAAACTTTGTATATAACAACTTGATAGCCAATATAAAAATACTAAAGGGACTAATTTCCTAATGTCCATTTCTTCGGGACTGGGGGCCCAAAATGTCTTATTTCATAAACGTTTAATATTTTATTCCCCATTCAATTATTAAAGATCTTGAAAAATATAGATCAATATATCCACAATGAAATTGATTGAAATAAACAGGCGTTTTGAACTTGACATCTTGCACTAAATGAGCCCTGGGGCCCTTAATGTCGTTTTTTGCTTTTATGAGCTATATAAAAATGAGTTTATGCGTTAACTACTGAGTAAATGAATGGATCTTAACCAAACTTGGTATAAAAAACTTGGTAGCCCATATTAAAATAACAAAGGGCACTGCACTTCAAATTTTTAATTGTTCAGGGCCGGGGTCCCCAAATGTATTTTTTCGTATGTGTTTGAGATATTATTTCCCATTCTATTTTAAAGATCTTAAGAAATATATCAATGATGAGACTGAATTAAAATAAACAGCATTTTGAAATTTACATCTTACATCGAATGGACCGGGGGCCCCAAATGTCTTTTTTTGTGTGTATACTCTAAGATATTATTTCCCACTCAGTTTTTAACGATCTTGAGAAATATATCCATGATTAAAATGAATTTAAATGAACATGTTTTCAAAATGTACATCTTGAATTGAACGGGCCTGGGAGCCCCTTAATGTAGTTTTCCTTATATCTACATATATATATAAATTAGTTTAGGTGTTAGATAATGAGAAAATAAATGGATTTTGACCAAACGTGGTATATAAAAACTTAAAAGCCTATATTAAATTTCGATAGGGCACTGATCTCATAATGTCCATTTCATCGGGGCTAGGGGCCCTAAATGTGTTTTTACTAAATTTTTAATATTGTATTCCCCATTCAATTTTACACGATATTGAGAAATATAGATACATATATTTATATTTTTGTTATGAAATTGATTGAAATGAAGAGATTTTCGAACTTCATATTTTAAACTGATGGGTCTGGTGACCCTTAATGTAATTTATTTTTTATCTATATTTATTCCTTTTTACTGAGATCGTTGCAACGCACGACGGGTCTGCTAGTTTATTATAAATATTAAGTATCAATTCGTAATGCATATTCTATAATGTATTGTCTTATGTACACTGCGTTACCTATATATACTACATGTGTATTTATTATAATAATATTGGCTAGTGTTAGTATATTTTTAAACTTATAGTAATGATTTTGCTTTGTAGAAATAAATCCTAAGTTCAAAAGTTGTTTTTTTTAAAAATATTTTATACCTGATATAGCCTTTTGTAAATAAGCATTTTTAATGAATAAAAATATTGTGTATTTTTTAAATTTGATGATAAAAATAACATGTAATTTAAACTTTCAATACATTTATTTGGTGGGGATGGTAGATTAAAGGCTGTAGACATGTTTTGAGCTACATAATATGACAAAATGTATGGTTGACAAACATAAAATTGTTATAAGCTTAACATTGTTATCTTGATTATGACGCCGTTATCAACTTACCTTTTTTATAGTAATTCTTGGATCTGACGTCACGAACTACATCTTTGTGCAAGCACTTCCTGGTTTCATTCCCCTTATCACAGCATATATTGCAATGATTTTACAGTTCAAATCGTCCAACGGTTTCTCCTTTCACTAAACGCCTTCAAAACAGATCAGCTTTACCTTGAGAATACTTTTGATGTATTTGTTGCACGCATTTTTATTCACAGCAGTGATCTTGTGGTGAAAAGTTTGGGAAGGGAAGGGGGCCAGCAGCGAACAGAGGACAGACAGAACTCGAAGGAAAAATAGTAGGACAAATAAAAACTGCTTTTGATTTAGGTATGTTTATAGCGTAATTACAAATTTTTTTTTAAATAATAAAATGTGGAACCATTTCGAATTATGCAGATGTGTAATGTGGAGAGCTGCAAGTTAACACATACGAGTTAATTGTCAATATATTTTGACATACATCTTCAAAACGTCCAAATGAAGGTCATCCAAGTTTCAGTTTCTGTAAGACTGTTTGCTCTGATGGTCACCTGATGTGATGGCCACCTGCACTCATGGCCACCTGATCTGATGGTCACCTGCTCTGATGGCCACCTGCTCTGATGGCCGCCTTCTCTGATGGCCACATGCTCTGATGGTCCCCTGCTCTGATGGCCACCTAATCTGATGACCACCTTCTCTGATGGCCACCTTCTCTGATGGCCACATGCTCTGATGGTCACCTAATCTGATGGCCACCTTCTCTGATGGCCACCTGTTCTGATGGTCACATGCTTTGATGGCCCCCTGCTTTGATGGCCACCTAATCTCATGGCCACCTTCTCTAATGGCCACCTGCTCTGAAGGCCACATGCTATATCATTGACTTCCAGCACAGATCACTACCTGTTTTTTCTGCTGAAAAATTATTTTTTGCAGAATCGTCATTTCAATTTTGTCCTTTCTCAGACTTAGTTAATAAAGTTTCATTGTTTTGTTGTCAGGTATTTAACCACGATTACTTCTGAAACCAACTCACATATCTCTGTTTAATTGTGGCAGTTTAGTCACCAGTCACCGCCATAGCACCCTACAAGGTGTGAATTAGACCAATGTTCGCGCACAAATTAGGTTTGCATTTTGTCTAACGCGAAGTCATCCATTTGTAAAATATTTTATTGTTAATCATATAACAGCAGGTCGGAGTTTTTGATGCTATTAATTAGTGGTCTGATTTCAATGATTACAGGCGCTATGGCGGTAACAACAACAAAACAAGTTAAGGTTCAGTTCATTTCAAGAAGAGTTGAACAACCTAAAAAAAAACGTCATGACGTCACCTTCCTTCACTTTTACCTGGAGGGTATTTCAACAGGTTTATGAGGTCACATTTTAAATAATTGTTCAATATTTTTTTGGAGGCCCCTATCCTATTAACTCGTGCAAGTAGGCGGATTTGTATATATGTCGTCAGGATTTCAACTTTTTCAAAACGCTCGTAATCACGTTTTCTGACTTGCTAGCGTGCTGAAATTTTCACAGTAGGTTTGGCTTGTGGGGAGGATTATGCTATTAAAGTTTTAGATCGATCGAATGTACCGTAATTAAATTAATGCATTTTAGTTTATATATATATATATATATATATATATATATATATATATATATATATATATATATATATATATATATATATATATATATATATATATATATATATTTATATATATATGTGATCTATTATTTGGGTCAGCATGTGAAAAACCTTGGGAAATCCCCTAATAAAAATAGCTTACCAAGCGGCGTTAAACCTACATAAAAGTCATTGCAAATCGCTGCCCTTATGTTTCGAACTTTGTTTGTGTGTGTTTATGTGAAATTTTTTTGAAAATTCAATGTAAGACGGGTGTCTGATGTACCAAGCATTCGAGAGGAAAGTGGAACTTTGTTTATGTGTTTTATTCTTTTGATTATTTTAGTATCTAAGTCATAATTTTATCAAGAATACGTTTCTAGGTCAAGTCATATTAGAGCTAATCATAGTCGTGTTGTGTGTATGACATGTGTAGTGTGTATAGAAAAACATTCCAGATAGAACAAGCGAAATCCTAGAATGTCTTATGTAGGCAATCTATGTGTTGTGAAAAAAAATATATTTTTTTGCAAAGTGGATCAGCGCACAAAAAGCTTACAAAAGCAAAATGAATATTACATAAAACAAGAAAAGAAATAAATAAATAAGGAAAGGAAAGGAGTTACGAATGTGTAAGTTTGAACTTGAACTATCCCTTAACCCATCGTTGGGTCGTTGGGGCACCATCGCGAACTGCTCACTATATCACGCCATTTGTCCCGGTCCTGTGCTGCCCTTTGAGAGCCGCTAAATGACAGGCCGGTCCACTCTTTGATATCATTTTCCCATCTCTTCTTTTGTCTGCCTCTTTTCCTTCCTCCCTGGGCTGTGCCTTGCAATATAGTTTTTGCGAGACCTCCAATTCTTGTCACGTGTCCGTACCATCGAAATTTCCTCTTCTTAATGGAGATGAGAAGGTCCTCGTAGGGGCCAATGATAGTAATTATTGTGTTGCGGACCGCTTCGTTTGTGATGTGCGCTGTGTAGGAGATGTTTAATATCTTTCTGAAACATCTCATCTATAGCGCATTGGGGGGCCGTCCATAAAGTACGTCACGCTCCAGAGGGGGGGTGTAAGAAAGTGTGACACTTTGTGACAGTGGGGAGGGGGGGGTCCGCCATGTGTGACGTCACGCTGTTTTATATTAAATTTTGATTATTTTGTTTATAAAAAACAACATTTTTGTTCGAAAGTGTGACGTACTTTAGGGGGGGGGGTCCGAGATGTGTGACAGTTTGTGACAGGGGGAGGGGAGGAGTTAAAATGGTCAAAAATAGCGTGACCTACTTTATTGACGGCCCCTTGATTCTTCTTCGGAGGTCTGCAGTGAGCGTCCAAGCCTCACAACCATACAGGAAGACCGACATCGCCAGAGAGCGCATTAGCCGGATCTTTGATCTCAGGGAGAGCTTCTTGCTTTGCCAGATGTGCTTTAGTTTACTCAATGCTGCCATTGTTTGGGCCATTCTGGCAAGAATTTCTGGCTTTGAGCCTTCGTCGGATATCATGGCCCCTAGATATTTGAAGGTGGAGACCTCTTCGAGTTTTTGCCCGTTTATCCGAATCTCACTTGTGAATTTTCTATTGCCATGACCTTGGTCTTTTCTGCATTGATTTCCATGCCGTACGCTCTTGCTGTTTTCTCTAGCTTTGCAAGGAATTCTTTTAGTTCATCCTCGCTACCAGCTAGGCCGTCTATGTCATCGGCGAAGTTTATATTTATAGAAAATTTCAAATTTTGCTCACAAGCTTCGTTCTAGATGAACTTGGCTAACAGGACATTTAACAGGACTTCATGAATGAAATTAAGTTTTACAAATCTTTTGTTAACGCGTTAAAGTAGAAAATAAAATGAACAAAAACTGTTTAAAAAAGATGAGGCCCAGCTGCAGTGAGGAATGTAGAATCTGACATGAAGAAGCAGAAAATTATTTTTTAGTCACAAACTAAGTAGTCACACTTAGACTCAGAACTTTTGTGTTAGTTGATCAAATTTTAGATTTCACATTAAATCCCAAAATCTATTAAAATAAATATCAATAAAACTTAGAGTTCTGAGTCCCCCCTGTGTGACTACTTAGTTTGTGACTAAAAATTATTTTCTGCTTTTTCATGCGAGATTCTACATTCCTCACTGCAGCTGGTCCTCAACTTTTTAAAAAAGTTGTTTTGTTCATTTTTTGGATCGTCCTGCGCTGCGTATTAAAATGAACATTCTTTTAGTTATGTCTCGTATTTAAAGGATTTATAGTTAAAAACGTTTTTTTTAAAGGTTTTTTAAAAATTAATTAGTTTATTAACATGTGGAATAATTTACTTAATCAAAAAGAACATACCTAGTTGGCAAAATCAATATAATTCAATGCTGCAAAACAATTTAATTTGTTAAGTCCTTTTTATTAATGTCAACAAAATGTGCATCCATATGTTCTGCTGAAAAAAATCGATACATATTAAATACAGGGTTATAATAATTTAATTAGTTTACCAAGTCTCTCTAGACACGTGTAATGTTCCACAGGATTGTACGTTAGATAATGTGACTCCCATTTTTAAATAAAGAGGCATAAAAGGCCCCGGTAATTTTAGTCCTGTTTCATATACTAGTATTACTTGTCAACTACTAATACTTATAATTTATATTAGAACAGTTAATAACCTAGACAAATATGATCGCCTAATTTCACACTGCTTTGGGAAAAACAGATCATGTGAAACTCAATTAATTGGTCGAATAAATCAAAAAATCTTAGATGATAATAATCAAAGACACACAATATTATCAAACTTTCCGAAGGCATTTTATACAGTTCAACTTTATAGTTTACAAAAATAATCTAACATATTTTGGCATATCTGGTCCCATACATCCCATGGATCCAAGATTTGATTTTAGTTAGAGAGCATATTGTTGTAACTAGTTTGTGCTGCGGTGCCGTGGCGCCTGCGGCGCTCCCTTTTTTTAAGGGCGCTAACGGTGCCCACCTTTTTCAAAAGCCCAAGTAACTTATCTTTGTGTGATAAATACGAAATATTCGTGAAATGTACACAAAGTATTTTTTAATTTACAATCCTCAAATCCTCTTTTTACATCTTTCCCTTTTCCAAAATTAAAATATGAGCTAAAACAATGACGTCATATAATATCTTTTTACGGCGAGAAATTTTAGAAAGCAGCGCACCAAATTACTGAACAAAAAAATAAATCTTTTAGAACCCGCATGATGATCCTACATGTGGAAGAAAATCAGAAGCCCCGAGCCTAGTGCTCTTCGTGGGTCTTCCTGGAAGACCCTCCCAGCTATCTGGCCCCCTCCCCCAGAAAAGGACGTTGACAGCTGGGAAAACCCCCCCGGAGCGGTCGCTTCTGAAGCGGCCACCTGGGCATCTAAGACAGAAAGTCGAGGATGCCTCCCACTAAGTTGGCCTCACAAGGAGGGGTGGAATTGCCTTACTACAACCCGCTACCACTTCGGCGCCACCCCGGCAAAGCATACGAGTCTCAATGGTTAGGATCGCCGCAATGCGGGGGATCATCAATGACCTACCTAGGGTGCAACCCCCACTGGAAGGTTTCCTCAGAGCTGGCGTCCGCTGCGTTCTTCGCGGTACCTTTTGCTAATCCGTACTGGCGCTCCTGGCCCTAAACCGGCACCGCTCAATGGCGTTGCTAGTAAAATTGAGGGGGACGAAACGGTCGCTTCGGATTTACCCGACCCTGAACGGGTACTTTGGTTTTCATCATCGACAATGCATTTAAGATGCTTTGTCTAAGATCCGTACAGCGACTGTAATCATATGTGACTAGCACCTAACCCTAACATATCGGACTTTGGCATTGCCTGCCGGGAGATGTTGGTTTCAGGTCGCCGAGTCGCGGTCAGGTCCGTGCCCCACGACCCTACTCATCCGCCGAGCCCCGTAGAGGCCTCCCCCTTTCGACGGAAAAACCCGCATGAAATTGTTCAATTATTAATAATAATAGTGTGGAGGGTGTTTAATGTTAATCTGGAAACCAAAATGATTATCCAATTTTAAAAAAAAGCAGAGTGATGTACCTTAGCGTTAGGTTACTTAAATGAGCGTAAATATAAATATATATAAAATACTAGTTTGTGCTGCGGCGCCGTGGCGCCTGTGGCGCCCACTTTTTTAAGGGTGCCTACGACATCCACCTTTTTCAAAAGCCCAACTAACTTGTTCTTGTATGATAAATACGTAATAGTATTATTAATAACAAGCAACAGCCCGTCCAAGGACGTTTCGCCACCGTTCGGTGGCATGTTGTAACTCCCCTCCAACAACCGTCTCGACCGGCATTACATGTGCATCGCGTCAAAAATACTATTCATTATAGTTAAAATAAATAACTGGAATAAAAACGGAGCTTTTTGCTACAAATCCAAACGCGCATAACTCAAAAAAAGTCTTGGAAGAAATACTGCACCAAAAATAACTCGTTTTGAACGTCCGCGTAAATGGCGTAAACGGGTTCTATGATTGGCTGTAGGAGTCATATGTGTTTGAGGGACCAATCGCTATAGATGACCGGACAGAACGGACAGAAACTTGCCTTTTATTATATAGGATAGTGTGGAGGGTGTTTAATGTTAATCTGGAAACCAAAATGATTATCCAATTTTTAAAAAAGCAGAGTGATGTCCCTTAGCGTTAGGCTACATAATTGAGCGTAAATAAATAATTGGTGGAAATCAAACAACATCAAAACCGGTTAACTCAGGAGTTCCACAAGAAACTATCTTAAGCCCCCTACATCTTCTTTATCTACATAAATGTTTTACCCAATAGCATCTCATCAGGAACAAAATGTAGGCTATTTGCTGATGATTGTATAATCTATAGAACAATAATATAAGAATAAGATATCAAAATCTTACAAAAAAAGACCTAGGTGAATTAGTAAAACGTCAAATAAATTGGAGTATGACTGTCCTTCCAGCAAAATGTCAACTGTTAATAGTAACAAAGAAAAAGAAATAAATGAGAAATTATGGAATCACCATGTATATAAAGGAATTTAAAATGCAACAAAAATCTTGTTGTTGAGCCTTCGCGACCACAAGAAACAGCAGTCGACGTCTGCAATCCTTCTCAAGGCATAGGCCGCCTACAAGAGTCCTCCACTCAGCCTTTTCCTGGGCCAGTCTCTCCAGCATCTTCCATGTATGACCTAGTGACAAGTCTTAGGCATTATAAAAAGAAACTTTTACAAAGGTAATAATAATACAAAACTAAAATGCCTCCTTACTTTGGAGAGATCTGTACAAGAATGCGCACCTTCTTGTATGGGACCCATCCACCAAAGACAATATAGGGAAAAAATAGAATTTAAAAAAAGATTTGCCTTTTTTATATTCATTCATTACTGGAGAAAATTCGAAATTGACAAGAGTCACAACATTAGTTAAGTAATTAAACTTGTAAACACTATGGCAGAGCTTCTCAAACATATTAGTACGGGCGACCGGCAGGAACTTTTCCATTGCACCAGGGACCGGTGCACTGTTTTCCCTGTACAGAAGTGGTAGCTACATGAACCCCCACATGGCCTACAGCCCTAAATATTTAGCATGAATTCGTTTAGTTTATGATATACGTCATCCAACAATTTTGAAAATAATAATTATTTGTCTTCACTGATCTTGATGGTAGTGGGCTGTAACTTCTTTACGTCATGTACGTACCTCGTCGTCAAGGACTGGAACTGTGAGTTGTGTTCTAAACATGTTGCTTGACAATAAATGGTGTCAAATGTTGGGCCTCATTTTCATCAATGAAAAAAAAATTATAGTCACTGATTGTCTCTATGATTATGGGAGTAACAAATTCAATTTTAATTATGTTGATTTTGTATCTACGTTCAAGTTATCAATGTTGTGAAACATTAAAAATCGAAAAATAGCATAAACTAGAGACTTGATTTTGTTTTATTAGGATTTGGTATTAACTGATGGGTACGAAAATCATTGCATTTCATTGTCATTGTATCCCTAGTTATAGGGATCGAAGTAAGTGGCGTGCCACTTACATAAATAGATCGTTTAAGGTTACTTATACAATTTCATGTTTCTCATAATTTAGTTTAAGATTCATATAGATTAACCTTAATATATAAATTTTATAGTTCCGTGTATATAAATTTATGCAATATTTAAAATTTATTTTTATTTCAATATAATGTTTTGATAACATGTTAAGTTACTAAAAAAATACTTATATGAAGTTACACAAGTTAATAATATGACTCTGTGTATTGTAAATTAAATTTCAAATTTTAAAAGAAATTTATAATTATTATCTTGTCAACAAAACTTTCTCAAGAGCAACGCAATATTAAAATGAACCAGCATCGGTGCTTTGTGGTGCTGCAATTACGGACAATTAAATTGTAATGCACATCAGATGTTACGCTAAAAAAATTATTTTAAGATATAGTGCCTATTTGTACACCAATATAGATGAAAATATAATAGTAATATTTATGTATATTTGGAAACAAATTATGTCATCCAATACTTTTGAAAAGAATAATCTTAAGCCTTGATTGCTTATTGTTCATTTACTCTAGTCTTTATTTCGTATTAAAATATGTTGATGATAGCAATCATCGTTTAATCATTGTATTTTAATAAATTTGTATTCTGACTTATGCGTAAGTTTTAATAAACAAGAACATGAAACATAATGAAAAAACATTCATGGAACTTTATCAAAAAGTAATATGGTAACTATTGTTATCGCAAATGTAAGTTTTTGGTAAATTATTAACTTTTAAAAATGGGTCACATGAGCCTGCTTAATTTTTCATGTTCATCAAGTCATGGCCATGGTTCGATTGAGGGCAATGCTACACACAATGGAGAATGAACATCGGACCTGTTCCTGTACTTCGTCTTAATATTGCTCATTCTTGAAAAAACCAGCTTCACATACCTAAGATGGCGGAAACGGAAGAAGAGTCATGTGAACGATTTCGGGTAATTCATGATATTCGCACTCACGTGAATCCCTAAGGACGCAAGAAAGGTCATAGTAGCCTACAGAAATTCAGTCCTTCAACCGCTGCTAACTCCAGCAATTCATCTTCCAAAGGAAAAGACAAATCAACCTTCGACGCAATAAATGGAGTGTGTATCCATCCAGTACCTTTCGGTGTGTCATCTTCTGTTGGAATGTAGAGCTCGAAAAGGTCGATTAATTTTGTCAAGTTTTCAACTGATAACATTTTGTGGAGATTGAGCATTCAAGCTCTCGATAGATTTAAGTAATCCTGTCACCAAAATTGTTGGGCATGTCTTTCATGATTTAATCCATATTTAATGCACGAGATGAAGAGTTTTATCATCACACTAGTGTATTACCCGTCAAAAATGACGGAAGTTTTCTAAATGGATATATTTCAGTTTTTGTAATTGTCCCTTTTGCCTGAATGCCGCATAGTAAATAATCAGAAAATGTAGAGACCAAGAGAGAAAAATTAAATCTATTTTCCATATTGAACATCTTCATGCGGACGTTTGAAAATAGCGTTGTTGTTGTTTGTTTTTTGTTTTTTTTTCAGTTTTTTTTTCTTCAGTTTTTTGTAGTTTTTTTTTCAAGGCTATTTTTTTAGCCGTGCGCTTTCTAAAATCTAGCGGTACGATCGGACATAGAAGAGTATATATTTTGATTATATATACGAATATATGTGTTATGAGAAAACCTCCAAGCTTAGGCTTCGCATTATATAAGTTTGCATGAATAATAATGATAAAATCATGATAATAGTAAATGCATATTGAATTACGCACAGCATAAAGTGATACTGCAGCAAAAAAGTTCGAAGTATTAACTGAGTATTGCTGAGGAGTCAGCCGGACGTTAACTTGCAGCATTGAATAGTGCGCACCAATTAAGAGTGCACCAATAATACAGCACAGTGCGTTAAAAATAAATTATGTGACTGTAAGGTGATACACATCAAGCACATCTGTGATTGAAACCGTTTAAGCTTCATTGATGATTATGGCTTGTCAGTTTATTCGCCCATTTGTCCATACATTACCAAAACATGTAAAAAGTAAAACAAGCCCGAATTGATTACAAACTTGCCGTTCTCTGTCACAACTTCTTTTCTGATTCATGCCCTTCCTATCTTACTGACCTTCTGTCGGTCTACTCACCAAGTCGTCAGCTACGCTCTTCTGCAGACACGCGCATTCTCCGTGTGCCTAGGACACGAACTAAAACATTTGGCGAAATTTCATTCTCTTTTTTGTGCAGCCAAACAATGGAATTCTCTACCATTACACATCCGGAGTATTTCTTTCAAAACTAAAGAAACAACATTTCTTTTTAATGATTAACGTAGCTTTGTGTATTGTACTGTCATTTATGTGGTTATTATTATCAGAATGTTTATTTAAACTATTATGTTATGTATGTTATCATCTCTAGGTAAAGCGCTGTGAGCCCGGCTTCTTGCGGGGTAACAGCGCTATAAAAATTACCAATCTATTATTATTATTATTATTATTATGAATTAAATTCAATATTAAAAGGCCGAGGCAAATTTTTTTATAATAAAGACGTTTTATAATTTATAACGTTGCTAAGAAAGTTGCAAATAATTGAACACCGGGTCTTACGTCTAATAACTAAGCCTTGTTACTTATGTAATGAAAATGTATAATAAAACGCTTTTCAAAAATGTAGTATTTTGTATGGTTTGTATGTTCTATTTCTTTTATTTCTTCAAGGTATTTCGGCTCTAATAAAAAAAACTTTTTAAAAAACAAGTTTTTTACTATAAATACTATATGCACGAGACATAACTAAAAGAAAGTTCATTATAATACGCAGCGCAAGTCATTTCAAATATACCAAATTGTAGTTATGTGTCGTAAAACATGTTTAATATAATGCACACCGATCAGGAATATGTTTATAAAAAGTATTTTCAATAAAATGCGCACCTTATTGCGCGACAGGAAAGGTTGTTCAATAATACGCACCACGACACTATAGCAAACAAATTTAACATGTTACATACAGATAAACAAAGATAATCTAAAAATTCATTAATTTAATAAAGGTACATTCGATTTATCTGAAATTTTGATACATCATTTTTATCATCGGCGCGAGTCTGCCTGCAAAATTTCAGCTCGCTAGCTTACGAAGAAGTGGGTTAAAAATCGATCCAAAGTTTTTTTGGCACCGCCCGCCTCAAGCAAGCGAGCAGACGCCACGAGTTAATATAAAGGAGTTTAAAATATACCAAATATCGCTAATTTCCACTCGAATTTGATTCTTTTTTTAGTTTGGTACCAAGTTTCTAAACCATCTATAGTCTATAACAACCATGTCTTTAACAACCTATAAAAACCATGTCTGTAAGTCTGTAACCAACGCTACAAACCATGTCTGTAAATACCACAAACAACCACGTTTGTAACCACCTCTACCAACCATGTCTGTAACCACCTCTAACAACCAAATCTTTAACAACCTTTAAAAACCATGTTTGTAACCACCTCTAACAACCAAATCTTTAACCACCTTTAAAAACCATGTTTGTAACCATCTGTACCAAACATGTCTGTAACCACCTCGACCAACCATGTCTGTAACCACCTCTACCAACCATGTGTGTAACCACCTCTACCAACCATGTGTGTAACCACCTCTACCAACCATGTGTGTAACCGCCTCTACCAACCATGTGTGTAACCCCCTCTACCAAAAATGTGTGTAACAACCTCTACCAACCATGTGTGTAACAACCTCTACCAACCATGTGTGTAACCACACATTCCAGCCACCACACATGAGCGACGTGTCCATTGTCCCGAGAAAATGCCGAACGTTCCCATTAATTTTTAAGTCCCTTATATTAACTTTACCGTCTTGTCGTGATCTTGTCGTGATCGCTCTCCTGTTCGGCGGAAAAACAAAAGAAAAAAATGACCCACTTCCCGTGATATTATCGAGCTAACATTTTGCGCATAGACTTGTGTCCCCTAACAATGCGTTGTATTACAATTTCAGATCGATCAAATGTACCCTAATTAAATTAATGCATTTTTAGTTTATCTCTATGTAACTCTATGTATCCATCTGCTATTGTTGACATCCACATGTCATTTGAGTTCACCCCAGCCATCTATGACCACATCCCCGTATTTTACAGCAAGCGGAGTTCAGTCAGTTTCAGTCTGTAAATGTTTATCGCGCGGTGCATATTATATTGCACAAAACCAATAATTTTGTTGTCTAATATATAAGGGATTTATAGTCAAAAACTTTGTTTTTAAGGGTTGTTAAATTACGACAATTTTGATAAACACCTGTAGCTTAACTAAAGGCCGTTAATTAAACGGAGGTGTTAAGGACATAAACAATCTTGAATACCGACGGCTGGATTGTATTGATCCGCTCCCAACGAAACAAAAGAGTTTATGTAACAGCAGAGTTTACCTAGTGCAGGTAGTTGGCACCCGTTAATCTAAGGATATGCTGGCCCCATGTTTAGTTAGCTGTCATCAGGTTTAGCTAGCAGTCCACAGGTTTAGCTAGCTGTTCACAGGTTTAGCTAGCTGTTCACAGGTTTAGCTAGCTGTTCACAGGTTTAGCTAGCTGTTCACAGGTTTAGCTAGCCGTTCACAGGTTTAGCTAGCTATTCACAGGTTTAGCTAGCTGTTCACAGGTTTAGCTAGCAGTCCACATGTTTAGCTAGCTATTCACAGGTTTAACTAGCTGTTCACAGGTTTAGCTAGCTGTTCACAGGTTTAGCTAGCCGTTCACAGGTTTAGCTAGCTGTTCACAGGTTTAGCTAGCCGTTCACAGGTTTAACTAGCTGTTCACAGGTTTAGCTAGCCGTTCACAGGTTTAGCTAGCTGTTCACAGGTTTAGCTAGCTGTTCACGGGTTTAGCTAGCTGTTCACAGGTTTAGCTAGCTGTTCACAGGTGTAGCTAACTTTTCACATATTTAGCTATATACGTCATTATGTTTAGCTAAACGTCCATATGATTAGAAAGGTATACTAAGGTTTTTTTAAAGGACCCCGTTTAGTATAATTTGAAGATATCTATTAAATGTGTACGGTCTTTTGACCAACATTTGAACACGTCTGAGCACAATGTTTCATCATTTAAACTTCCTTTAAAATTTAAAAAGTATCAATATACATCATTCCCGTTGTCTGTGTGGTTGTAATGTAATGTAATGCTGTTAGGTGGCGCTGCGATATGGATGTAATGCTGTTAGGAGGCGCTGCGATCGATTTTGTTTTATAGTGTTGCACTAAAAATAACACTTTTCGAACGTTACGCATAAAATTGTTCAATATGATAATAAATAATTCAAATAAAAATAAATGAAAGTTCTGTATTACTTTATTTTTTTATTCTGATGTGTATTTACTTGAAAAACTTACGTCATTTTTGACGGTGATACACTAGTTCAAAATAAAAAGCGTAAATTTTAAGCCTTTATAAAATATATTTATTTATTTATTTACTTTTACAAATTAATACAAGGGAAAACAAGTGCCTCACTTATTGATAAACATATCAATTAACAGACTGACCGGACCATGTGTTGGTGTACATATCACGGTAAACAATGACCGGACCATGTGTTGGTGTACATATCACGGTACACACTGACCGGACCATGTGTTGGTGTACATATCAGGTACACACTGACCGAACCATGTGTTGGTGTACATATCACGGTACACACTGACCGGACCATGTGTTGGTGTACATATCATGGTACACACTGACCGGACCATATGCTTGTACACATATCATTCACACACTAACCGGACCATGTGCTTGTGTACATATCATGGTGCACACTGACCGGACCATGAGCTTGTGTACATATCACGGTACACACTGACCGGACCATGTGTTTGTGTACATATCACGGTACACACTGACCGGACCATGAGCTTGTGTACATATCACGGTACACACTGACCGGACCATGTGTTTGTGTACATATCACGGTACACACC
Organism: Ampullaceana balthica; assembly: GCA_944989445.1. Lineage (NCBI taxonomy): Eukaryota > Metazoa > Mollusca > Gastropoda > Lymnaeidae > Ampullaceana > Ampullaceana balthica. The sequence goes on along the minus strand of CALYLW010000506.1, from coordinate 98,687 downwards.
TACAGGACCATGTGTTGGTGTACATATCATGGTACACACTGACCGGACCATGTGTTGGTGTACATATCACGGTACACACTGACCGGACCATGTGTTTGTGTACATATCACGGTACACACTGACCAGACCATGTGTTTGTTGTGTACATATCACGGTACACACTGACCGGATCATGTGTTTGTGTACATATCGCGGTACACACTAACCGGACCATGTGCTTCTGTACATATCACGGTACACACTGACCGGACCATGCGCTTCTGTACATATCACGGTACACACTGACCGGACCATGTGCTTGTACACATATCATTCACACACTGGGCAGAATATTTCCGATTTTATTAATATTTTTATACGATACGTCCCCTGTTCCAATGTAATGTGGTAGGAATAAATATCTACACACAAACTGGCAGAATCAGGCTAGGTGCTATGGCTGAAATGTATAAGACATCGAACTTAGCTCGGACCTGTCTATAATCTTTATTACAGGCACGCCCTGACTCAGGGTGCATCTATATATAAGGGGCCGTCCATAAAGTACGTCACGCTATTTTTGACCATTTTTCTTACTCCCCCCTCCCCCTGTCACAAACTGTCACAAATCTTGGACTCCCCCCCCCCTAAAGTACGTCACACTTTCGAACAAGATTGTTGTATTTAATTAAAAAAATAATTAAAATTTAATATAAAAAAACCATGACGTCACACATGGCCGAAACCCCCCTCTCCTCCTGTCACAATCTGTCGCACATTCTTACACCCCCCATTCTGGAGCGTGACGTACTTTATGGACAGCCCCTAAACTGTATTTACTGGCGCCCCATTACTCAGGGTGGATCTGTATTGACTGGCGCCCCATTACTCAGGGTGGATCTGTATTGACTGGCGCCCCATTACTCAGGGTTGATCTGTATTGACTGGCGCCCCATGACTCAGGGTGGATCTGTATTGACTGGCGCCCCATGACTCAGGGTGGATCTGTATTGACTGGCGCCCCTGGACTAACATAATAAACACAGTCGAGTAATTCAATTCAATTTGTTTCTTTTACTTCCTTTCAGTGACAAGAGTGACGTTATGTGGCAAAATCCGGAGGTACGGTCAGTTAAACTCCAAGCAAGGTTGTACATAGAACAACGGCATCAGAGACAAACTTGTACATAGAACAACGGCATCAGGGACAAACTTGTACATAGAACAACGGCATCAGAGACAAACTTGTACATAGAACAACGGCATCAGGGACAAACTTGTACATAGAACAACGACATTAGGGACAATCTTGTACATAGAACAATGACATCAGGGACAAAATGTATGTAGATCAACGGATCCAGGGAAAAACTTGTACATAGAATAATGACACCAGGGAAAATGTGTACATAAACAACCGTACCATGGACAAACTTGTACATAAAACAAGGCACCAGAGACAAACTTGTACATAGAACAACGGTACCAAAAACAAACTTTTACATAGAACAACGTCTCCAGGGACAAACTTGTACATAGAACAACGGTCCCAGGTAAAAACTTGTACATAGAACAATGGTCCCAGGTACAAACTTGTACATAGAACAACGGTCCCAGGTACAAACTTGTACATAGAACAACGTCTCCAGGGACAAAACTTGTACATAGAACAACGGTCCCAGGTACAAACTTGTACATAGAACAACGGTCCCACCCAGGTACAAACTTGTACATAGAACAACGTCTCCAGGGACAAAACTTGTACATAGAACAACAGTCCCAGGTACAAACTTGTACATAGAATAACGGTCCCAGGTACAAACTTGTACATAGAACAGCGTCTCCAGGGACAAAACTTGTACATAGAACAACGGCCCCGGGGACAAACTTTCGGACAAAGGCGTGAATGGGAACAAGCAGGGCTACCGGTGGTCGGACTTTTGCTTCCCGTGTGTGAGTCCCAATCTTTGACGGAATTCTACAAATGTATGTCATCAAATTTAATGTATTTTCTCCAAGAATGACAGTGTTCATCCATTTCTGACCCAACTAGAATCTGGGAAGGTTCTGAGGTGGCACCATCGAAGAGCACGGTGCTTTGTGCATGTTGGTAGGGAAAGACTCAACAATGTTGAGACGCGGCGGCTTACATCGATTTATTCCAATATACTGAAGAGGGCATTGCGGCTGACCAAGTCAAATGCTTTTACTAGATCTATCTAGACCAACGCTTTTAAGTTTTTGGACACGAGAAATTATGTGCAAATAATTTGTCTTGTCCTTTTTAAATCCCTTATATTAACTTCGCGGCAGTCTCTGTCGTCATCTCATCATCTCTCTCATAATCTCATCATCTCATGGGCGGGCGGAAAAACAAAAGTCGAAAATGACCCACTTCCCGTGATTCGATCGAGCTGAAATTTGGCACACTGACCCGTCTGACCTAACAATGCATCGTATCAAAATTTCAGATAATTAAATTAATGCATTTTTAGTTTATCCTTATATGAGGTATGTAATTTAAATTCACGGTTTGTTATTGTTTTTTTCCCACGTGAAATTTTGAGCTGGCGCATTGAGGCGACCCAACGAAGCGACGGGGCGCTTTTGTTTACATTTACGTGTCACTCTGAGCTCGGTCAAGCGAATCGGTGACCAGACTTTTTCCCTCTCCCCCCCACCCACCCCTCCCCTCCCACTAGGGTTATGATGCAAAGTTGAGTTAAGACAGATTCAGTCTGTAAATGTTTGAAAATAATCAATACTGTTAGTTATGTCTCATATATAAGGGATTTATAGTCAAAAACTTTGTTTTTACGGGTTTGTTTTATTACCACGTTTTTATTAACTCGCTTTCGTTGGTGTGGCATTGTTTGTTGGTTTGTCCAAGATTTTATTCAAATCTGCCAACGTAAAATTGAACCACTTCTGATGGTCCTAGAGATCTGAAAATTTTACCACAGATAGATCTTGGATGACAATGCATTGTATTAAAATTTCAGATCGATCGAATGTACCGTTATTAAATTATTGAACTTTTTAGTTTATCTATAGTCTATATATAAGCATCTGTACCGTCGGCTTTTGTTGACATCCGTGAGTTCCCCCCGTGACCACATCACAATGTTTTTAAAACGTTGGGCGGGCGCTTGTGAGGTGTTTGGTAAAATAAATAGAGGTAAAAAAATATTGTTAAAAACCAAGTTTTTATTAGTGGACAATAAAGAATAAAATAAATAAAGGTAAAAAAATGATTTTTAAAAACCACGTTTTTACAAGCGGACTAAAAAGAAGAACATAATTTAAAACTTCTAAGTTCAAGTACTTTGATTTAATATGACTAAAAACGTGGGGTGGGTGTTTGGTATAAAAATTAAAGATATCTAATTTAGAAGACAAAGGAGAGATCTATAAGTGAGAGAATGATTGAGCTGCATATGTTAAACCTCATAAGCGCCCGCCCCACGTTTTTAGTCATGTTAAATGAAAGTACTTGAATTTACAAGTTTTAAATTATTTTCTTCTTTTTAGTCCGCTTGTAGAAACGTGGTTTTTAAAAATCATTTTTTTTTACCTTTATTTATTAACCACGTTTTATTAACCCGCTTTCGTTCCTGTGGCATTGTTGGTTTGTTGGTTTGTCCAAGATTTTTTTCAAATCTGCCAACGTAAAATTGAACCACTTCTGATGGTCCTAGAGATATGAAAATTTTACCACAGATAGATTTTGGATGACAATGCATTGTATTAAAATTTCAGATCGATCGAATGTACCGTTATTAAATTATTGAACTTTTTAGTTTATCTATAGTCTATATATAAGCATCTGTAACCGTCTGGTTTTGTTGACATCCGTGAGTTCACCCCGTGACCACATCACAATGTTTTTAAAACGTTGGGCGGGCGCTTGTGAGGTGTTTGGTAAAATAAATAGAGGTAAAAAAAGATTTTTAAAAACCAGGTTGTTATAAGTGGACTAAAAAGAAGAAAATAATTTAAAACTTCTAAGTTCAAGTACTTTGATTTAATATGACTAAAAACGTGGGGTGGGTGTTTGGTATAAAAATTAAAGATTTCTAATTTAGAAGGCAAAAGAGAGATCTATAAGTGAGAGTATGAGTGAGCTGCATATGTTAAACCTCATAAGCGCCCGCCCCACGTTTTTAGTAATATTAAATGAAAGTACTTGAACTTATAAGTTTTAAAATATTTTCTTCTTTTTAGTCCGCTTCTAAAAACGTGGTTTTTAAAAATCTTTTTTTTTACTTCTATTTATTAGTGCATTAGAATAAAAGCGTGTTTTTTAAAATCTATTTTTACCCATTTTTACTATTTACCCATTTTTATTATTTTTACAAGCTTTTATTTAACTCACACTGTTTGTATGTTGTATCCGTCAAATCTTGTAACGTAAAATTAAACCACTTCTGATGGTCCTAGAGATCTCAAAATTTTACCACAGATAGATCTTGGATGACAATACATTGTATCAAAATTTCAGATCGATCGAATGTACCGTAATTAAATAAATGCATTTTTACGTTTATCTTTATATATAATCTGTATCCGTGCTATTCTTGACTTTCACGTGAATGTCACCGGAGTTCACAACCAGCCATGGATGACGACATTCCAGGTGTTAAACAGCTCAGTAATTCGAAACTAAATCTAAATTGACATGATAATACAAGAGGAACAACTGGTATTTGTGTAGCCTAGTTGGCCCAATTGTTAGCTTAATGGATTTTCGACCTGGAGGTACTGGGTTCAATTTTCAGTTGGGGGAAACTGTTATTTTTTAAATACATAAATTTGTAATTAATAATCTATCTTTTTACCACTATCACATTTAAGTTATAGACAACGAAGTTTGACTAATTAAATTGAGTTGATTATGTCAAAAAATTGATTAAAAAATTGTGTTACTAAAAAGTAGAAAATAAAATATTTAAAAAATCTATTTTTAAAAGGACACGCTTTTATTTACATATAGAAAGTGCACTAAAAAGAAGAAAATAAAAATTTTCAATCCGTGAACCTATCGACTGCACATAAAAGCGTGGGGCCCTCATCACAACTCGCAATCATGTACAAAGCTGCGAAACATAAATACAAATTTATATGAATATTAATAAACATTTAAAGTTTCACAACTTTGATCATATACATGCTACTATCATATTAATTAGAAAAATTTATCTATATGCAAAAGAGTAGTTGCAATAAGAAATGAGTTGTGATGGGCGCCCCACGCTTTTATGTGCAGTCGATAGGTTCACGGATTGAAAATTTTTATTTTCTTCTTTTTAGTGCACTTTCTATATGTAAATAAAAGCGTGTCCTTTTAAAAAAAAGATTTTTTAAATATTTTATTTTCAATTTATACAATTACACTTAGTAATGAGAGCGCACTCTTTAAATAAAAATACACTTTTTTAAATGTATTATTTCCCTTTAAAAATCATTTTGATAGTAAACTAATTTTTGCACCAAAATGCAAATAACTTAAAAGCCTACTAATCTAATTAAATGAAATTTTGCAATATTGTATTGTTACCGCTGATACAGGTGTCTGCCAAATTCCTGCTCAGTCGAGCAATGCGAAGTGCGTAAAAGTGACGTTGCAAGATTTGACGCTAACATACAGACACACAGAAAGCGAGTTAAATAAGAGCGTGAAAAAATATAATACATAGAGGTAGATTTTTGAAAACCACCTTTTTATAAGTGGACTAAAAGGAAGAAAATAATTTTTCGCCAGAATTGTGTTGGAAAATTCTTTTTTCATGAATAAATAAATTTTAAAACTTATAAGTTCAAGTACTTTGATTTAATATGACTAAAAACGTTGGGCAGGTGTTTGGTATAAAAATTAAAGATTGATAGTTTACAAGGCAAAAGAGAGATCTATAAGTGAGAGAGTGAAAGAGATCCATGTATAAAACCTCATAAGCGCCCTCTTATTTTTAGTTACATGTAAAGAAATTGTTGGCATAAGCAACATTGATTTCTTGCCGTTAGTGAGAAAACGTCAGTTCTTTGCTTCTGATCTTAAGGCAATTTTTTTATTACAAATCCAAGCGGAAAAAAAAATTATATAAAATTTTTGTCCCCAAAATTTAAATATTTCATTTGACTTCTTACAGGCGTATAATTCATAGTTTCGAATTCAAAATACTCTCCCCTTTTTTAATCCTTCATATTGACTCGTGGCGTCTGCTTGCTTATTGAGGCCTTGCTTGCCGAAAATACTTTGGAGCGATTTTCAACCCACTTCCTCGTATGCTAGCGAGCTGAAATTTTGCTGGCAGACTCGTGCCGATGATCATAATGATCTATCAAAATGTCAGATCGATCGAATGTACTGTAATTAAAATAATGATTTTTTAGATTATCTCTATTTATGTCTATGTATCATGTTAATTTTTATGCTAGAGTGTCGCGGTGCGTATTATATTGAACGACCTTTTTAATACTTTCCTGTTGCGCTGTGCTGTGCGTATTATATTGATATTTTTAAATATATATTCCCGATCTGTAAATGCAAATGCTATTAATTGCTAATCTGTCTGGCCCGTGCACATTATTTTAAACATGTTTTTATAACCCTTTTCCTGTGATCAAATCGTGCTGAAATTTAGCTGGCAGACTGTAGATTTTTTTTTACTATAAATCCTATATATATTTGAGACATAACTAAATATTTTGGATTTTTGGATTATCGTGCGATGCGTATTACTGAACATTCTTTTAGTATATACTCGTATGTGAAGGATTTTTAGCAAAAAAACTTGGTTTTTTACGGGTTTTTTAAAATTACAAGTTATTTAATTTTTAACGTTCATTGCATAAGTTTACATCAAAATTTTTTTTAAATGATTACAATCTCATTAATGGATGAAAACGTATACACAAATGATTTAATATACTCAACAATACAATTATTTATGTACCTAATGATGTAACTGTGTGTGAGAGAGAAAGTGATAGAGAAAGAGAGAGAGAGAGAGAGAGAGAGAGAGAGCGAGAGAGAGAGAGAGAGAGAGAGAGAGAGAGAGAGAGAGAGAGAGAGAGAGAGAGAGAGAGTCAGTTAGTGAGTAAGTGAATGAATGAGTCAGTAAGTCAGTAAGTTAGGTTCAACGATAAATAATTTTTGTCAAATGATCATAAATAATTATCTATGTGTTTGAATATATGGCATACCTAATGATGTAACTGTGTGTGAGAGAGAAAGTGAGTGAGAAAGAGAGAGAGAGAGAGAGAGAGAGAGAGAGAGAGAGAGAGAGCCTGCTGGCTGGGCAACAGCTTTCCTTCTTCAAATCACTGCCTAGACTCTCTTGTTTTTCTAGTTTCTAGGTCTCCAAAAACACTAGACTTCTCATGTGTTCTATGTAAAAACTTAAATTAAGCCTGCTAAAATATTTATCACCGGTCTCATATCCTGCATAGTTCCATTCCAACATTTCAGATCTTTAAACCTGGCTAGTCTCGATTTATAAGAGACATCCACAAAAATTGTAAACTATCAAAGTGGGTTTACATAGTCAAGTGTTGTGTGCAAAATAAAAATAAATTCTTTACCTTTGTTACTAACAGTGGCGTAACAACGGCTTGGCATTGGGGCAGTTGCCAAGGGCTCCGGCCTGCGCCAGTTCAAATCTCTAATTTTTTAATTTTTATTTAAATAAAGGGCGCCAAAAATAAATTAGCCTAGGGCGTCAAAAACCCAGTTACGCCTCTGGTTACTAAGGAAGATATTGAAAATTTTACTTATTTTTTTCTACCATAAGTAATTCTTTAATAAGTATGCGTGAATAATAAATTTACACAAATATGTAATAGTGGCTGTTGTTGTAGTTTTACTTTAAAAAAATGATGGTCAAAAAAATGAGGCGACGCCACTGCTTGCAGGCCATTGCCAAAAATAGTAGCGGCAATCCCCAGTTTGCTGTTGCAGTATCAAGATTGCAAAATTCCGTGTTCGAAATGATAACACAGTTGTGCTGGCTGATATCTCTACACAGAAACAAATATGAAAATTCAGTGTGTTACTGTTCGGTCGTGAGCTACTTGTGCCAATATTTTGTGGTTTTCACCACAAGTAACTTCTTAGTGCGGAGTGGAAAACACAAAAGTTATCGGATTTAAATGTTAATCTGAGATATTTAAGCGATAGCGTGGTAGCGGTTCAAAACTTCTTGACGCATTGGGACCAGGAATTAAATCCTTTACCAGAGCTTAATATGTGATCAAATTTAAAAGTAAGTACTGTTAATGTAAAGGAATAATGAAAATACGTTTCAATGTTTATACTACTATCACTCCTGGGTAGTGCCATACATTTCACTTCCGAACAATGGTGAATAGTCACCGCGGTTGGGTTAAGAAGAAAACATAATAGAGGAACGACTTACAACCCATTTTCCGACAAAGTGTGATTAGATGAACTTTGTGAATTTTAATTTTTTTTTAAAATATATCGACAAATTACAGCAACTGCTGATATCTCTCTAGTCGGGACCACACTTGCTGGGAAAGTTAAGAATTTTTTTTTAAATCATGATTTACGGGCTCAATATCGTTCAGCTGTGTAATTTTTGTAGAGAATTTTGTCATTGTTCTAATTAATTTGTTGTTATGTAAAGACACCAATTGAAATGTTTGTTGTAGCCAAATTAGGGATTTTTGAGGATGGGGACGGGACGGTGGCGGATAAAATATTGATGGGTCTAACACTAACAACAGGATGTCAATTTATCAATGGAGATCAACGGAGTGAAGGGGTGGGTAAGATTGTCATAAACGTGAATTTTTTGTTACACGTATATAAGAGATGTAAAAATTTATATATATATACATATATATAAATGAAAGTGTATCTGTGTGTATGTCTGTGTGCATGTCCTTTAAAGCTGACTAAACCATTCATCCAATCGTCATGAAAATTGTTGAGACTGTTGAATACACTCCCGGGATGGTATCTGGCAACTTTTTTTCTCAATTTAACACTCATGGGGCCCCGGGGGCCCATAATGTTATTTTTTGCTTATATGAGCTATATAAAAATTAGTTTATGCGTTAGCTACTGGGTAAATGAATAGATCTTAACCAAACTTTGTATATAAAAACTTGGTACCCCAATAAATATGTAAAATACATGAAATTACGGGCTCTAAAACGTCTAATGTCAATTTTTTCGGGGCCAGGGGCGCCTAATGTCTTTTTTTCGTATATGTTTAAGATATTTTTCCTATTCACTTTTTAAATATCATGAGAAATATATCCACGATGAAACTGAATTTCAATGAACAGATTTTTGAAATTGACATCTTGCACAGAATGTGCCCGGGGGCCCCTTAATGTAATTTTCCCCTATATTAGCTATATAAAAATTAGTTTAATCGTTAGATAATGAGAAAATAACTGGATTTTGACCAAACTTAGTTATTAGTATATAAAAACTTAAGAGCCTATATTAAATTACTATAGGGCACTGAACTCCTAATGTACATTCCCTCGGAGCTGGGAGCCCCAAACGTCTTTTTTACTGAACGTTAATAGTTGTATCCCACATTCAATTTTACACCGTATTGAGAAGTATAGTTTGAGTACAATGGCAATAAAAAACTAAATTATATCTCATTGTGGGACCGGGGCCCTTAATATCGTTTCTTCTTTTGTAAGCTATTTAATTATTTATTTATTTATCCGTTTGCTATGAAACTTGGACTTTTTTTTTGCACACTTCCGCGAAGGTTTCTGGCAGAATTGTTTTTAAACATACCTCTCATTTGTTTCTTTAAATTTGTTCATTTTTACTGAGATCGTTGCAACGTACGACGGGTCTGCTAGTTTTACTATAAATTTTACGTATCAATTAGTTACGTATATTCTATTATTTCTTTTGTTATAAAGTTTGGTTGCATACATACTATGTATATATAAGCATCTAATGCAATAATGTTAGCCCGTGCTAATTACTGTAAAACACATACCTGTAGTAATGACTACGCTGTTTGGAAATAAAACCTTAGTTGAATATTTATTTTATACCTAACATAGCATTTTTTTAAACTAAGAAACTTTAATAAATAAAAACATTGTCAATCTCTTTAATTTGATGATAACAAAATACAATATCTTTTTAAAAAATATTTTTCTTTAATTATTTATTGGGTGTTGGTTTTTGGGTATAGACTGTTGAGGTGTGATGTGCTACATAATATGACAAACATGCTATGGTGCCCAACATAATATTGTGTTATACAGCGAAACGTCGTTATCTTGATTGATTGTGAAGCCGTTATCCATTTGATACTTTTTGTTGGATCTGACGTCACGAACTACATCATTGTGCAAGCGGTTCCTGGTTTCGGGGGGCCCCTTATCACAGCTCAGATTGTAGTGTTTGCTCAGTTGGTCCAACGGTTTCTTCTTTCATTCCCCGTCTTCAAGACAGATCAGCCTCACCCTTTTATAATACTATAGACGTTCTCGTCGCATGGTCTTTTATCCACAACAGTGACCATGGGGGAAAAGTAGAGTGTGTGTGTGGGGGGGGGGTTACCAGTAGTGTACAGACATCAGACAGAAATCAAAGGAGGAACAAGTGAGGGAGAAGAAACTTTATTTGATTTAGGAATGTTTATAGCGCAATCCCAGTTGTTGTTTGTTTTTTGCTTTTTTTAAATACACGTGGAACCATTGTCAATACAAATTAGGATGTACCGGACTTCGGCTCCGGCACATAAGGAATCCGTCAATTTTTTATAAATCCGGCTCCAGCTCCGGCAAATCCGGCCATATTTTTTTCAAATCAAATTGGGATAAATCTTCACTGGACGTTCCAATGAACGTCATCCAAAGCTTCATTTCGTGTGAATCTGCTGTAAGACTAGTTGCTCTAATGGCCACATGCTCTAATGGCCAACTGTTCTCTTGGCCACATGCTCTAATGGCCACCTGCTCTGAAGGCCACCTGCTCTAATAGCCACCTGCTCTATTGTCCAACTGCTCTGTTGGCCACCTGTTTTGATGGTAACCTGCTGTAACATCTTTGTCTCTGGTGACTTCCTGCTAAGATCACTTCCTGCTTCGTCGGCTGGAAAAAAAATCGTTTAGCAGTTTAATTGAATAGTCCTTTTAATTTTGTCGTTAATCAGCTAAAGTTATTAAAGTTTCATTGTTTATTGTCAGGTATTTAACCACGCTTACTTCTCAAACCGAATCACCTTTCTCAGTTTAGGTCCCCAGTCCCCGCTAGTGTACCTTCTAAGATAATGACGACGAGAACAATATTAACGCGCAAGTTATGTTTGCGTTTGTAGTTATGGGTTTAGTCAAAACCTTATAACATATTTGTAACATAAATTATATACCAGCAGTGGATTAGTTTTTAGCGGTACTTTATCAGTTGTCGGCTTTCAATGATTACAGGCGCTACAGCCGTAACAAGCAACACAACACGTTTAGGTTTAGTTCATTTCTAGAAGAGTTGAACAAACAACATCGAACAAAACGTCATGATCATTCCTTCACTGTACTCTGGACGGTAGAGCAAGAGATTTGTGAAAGTCACTTTTTAAATTATTGTTTTAAAAAAATGGTTATTACGAATGAAAAGTTATTTAAAAATAACTACTATTAAATTAATTATTTTTTAATTTTACGGTCAATTGGGTTTTGACCACTTCTCTTTACTGAACAATTACTGGGAACTATGTTAAAAACTAAAGATGTTGATTAATGTTATTCAGCCCCGTCCCATGATGTATGTTCTTAGATGTTTCATGTTTTTCCTCGTTACTCTAATGTATTTCAGCCCAGTCTCATGATGTGTGTTCTGAGATATTCCATGTTTGCCATCTACACTCTATGTCTGGGATTCAGTGATGGTAAGAAGTTGATTCAATATTACGTTACATTAAACCATACCAAATAATTAGTTTATATATACTTAAATATCACACATATCTACTGTTACATATCTCATTTGTATTGTTATGTGTCGGCTCACCAACAAAACGGCCCTGGACAAAACGGCCCCGACAAATGGGCCCCGACAAAACGGCCCCGACAAAACGGCCCAGGACTAATAGATAGACTAATAGTAAAATGTTCAATTAAATTTTATATTCGTATTTTTACTCACCGATTCAATGTCAGGTTTAGCTCACAAGAAACAATAATAATGACATCACAAGAATGAATTTATTAGCCTTTACTCGAAATGGTACCAAGTCACGCTTTTTTTTTACAAGAAATAATATAATACTATCACAAGAAATAATTTTACAATTTTACCACTTTTTAAGGGTTAAAAAGTTGAAAAAAGCTTAAAATGCAAATTTTAATGTTAACAATTTGTCTGGAGCCGTTTTAACCAGAGCCGTTATGTCGGGGCCGTTTTGTCCGGGACGTTTTGACGGGTCACCACTAGGTAAAGTGGCATACTACTCAGTATGTATAACATTTAAATCCTTACTTCGGATTTTATACAAATTTTTATTAAAGGGTTAACTGAATTTCTTTTTCAAACTTTCATGTTTGTCGTTAATTCATAAAACTGCTTGGATATTGAAAATATAACTTTGTATAATGGACTACCCTTACCAAAATTTTATTCAGCTGTATGAAATTTCAAAGTTAAAATTTTAGTTTTAATTTTATACATTATTTCTTTTTTTTTCATGGGAAATTTATATTTGCTTCGATATTATTTGTCTAAAGCGACGGCATCGTGTTCAATTAACATTAGCGTTATTTTTCAATTTGCTACATGTAGTAATTATCTTTGTTTATAGACATTTTAAACAAATTAATTTTGTTAACGGCACGTAAAAAAATAGACGTTTAAATGTTTAAGAATTACTGTAAAAAAAACAACAAGAGCTTATATTTAACTCTAGCAAAACTGCTAGTCAGAAATCAAGGTAGACAATTCCATCCGTCCAAACAAAAACAATGATTGGGCTATTCGCACTTTTCATCTGCAGTTAGGCTCCACCCTTAAATTAAAATCAATTAAATATTAAATTTAAACTATCTTTTGTATATATTAGTAGAGGGATAGCATGCAAACAGGGCATGTATGAGCTTGACAAGAGGTCACAAAACAACGGTCGCTTCGGCAAAGAGCCTTCTACAACGAACAAATAAAGCAATTCAAAAACCAGTAAAATACGAAGTTTTTTTTTCTATAAACCCTTTATTAACGAGAAATAACGAAACGAATATATATTATAATACGCAGCGCAAGTCAATCCAAAAATACAAAATGGTAGTTAAGTGTCGTAAAACATGTTTAATATAATGCGCACCGATCAGGAATATGTTTATAAAAAGTGTTATCAATTAAATACGCACCTTATTGCGCGACAGAAAGGTTGTTCAATATAATACGCTCTATCTCAAAAAATATCATGTTACATAGGAATAAATAAAATAATCTAAAAATTCAATAATTTAATTACGGTACATGCGATCGATCTGAAATTTTGACACATCGTTTTTATCATCGGTACGAAACTGCCTGAAAAATTTCAGCTCGCTAGCTTACGAGGTAGAGGGTTAAAAATCGATCCAAAGTTTTTATGGCACTCAAGCAAGAAAGCAAGCAAGCATACACCACGAGTTAATATAAATGATTTAATAAAAAAACAAATAAAACTATTAAAAAGAAATGAAAACTTAGCTGCGGTGAAATCAAGAGCCACCTGCTTTTCAGTAAGCCAGATTGCAGTCTCACCCGTGTTTTGTAAATATGTATGTATAAAAATAAAACTTCATGCATCCAGTTCTCTTCCTGTCGTTAGCACAGTCTTGGAATCAGGTGTACACGAGAGAAGACGCGGAGGTGGGGCTGCTTTCTCCCCCTGTCAACGCCTCGCCCCTGATATCATGGTACATAACCATCTCTGGCGTGGAATATTTGGCCGGAGTCTGTCAGCTGGAGACGACTCCAGCAAACAGCAGCACGGATGTCAGTAGAAACTACACGTGTTCCTACAAGCTGACCAACTTAAGCGGAAGTGTTAGAGTCTTTTATAGTGAGTGAAGTCCGAATGTCTTTTGACCAGTAAAGTGAATGTCAGATGCCAGAATGATACTGGACACTAACAGTTGAACGTTTAAAATGAGGCAGTAATTATTTTTAAACAAAATAAGAATATTTTACTTTACACCTAAAATATTTAACATAATTATGTGTATATGGGGTCGGCCATAAATGACGTCATGCACAAAAGGAGGAGGGGGTCCACACATGTGTGACGAGGGGGAGGGGGGTTGTTTGGGAAAGGTGACGTCACATCACAATTCACAACTTTAAATAAACTCACCGCTTAAATATTTGATTTCATACAATTTATTTTATTACGTTTTACATGGCTTCACTCGTGTAACGAAATTAGATTGCAACCTTACTCTAAATACATGCTCAAATGACAAAAAAGTGATTTGCAACATGCTCTGTTTCAAATAGAAAATACAGCTTTTATGGGTGGGGGCGACAAAGCTTTGTGACGTCATATTGGAAGGGGGGTCTCATTTTTTGTGACGACGCGTGACGAGGGGAAGGGGGAGTGAACAATCGGCCAAAATCGCGTGACGTCATTTATGGACGGCACTAATCTATAAGAGAGTTTATCCATTTCAAAAGTTATTTTCTGTCGTGTTTTTTTTTATCCCTTGTTTGTTTGTTGCGCATGTTCGATTACATAGAGAGTCGATTATTATTTTCTAATGGCTGTGTGACTTTCGTGCTAGCAACTTTCTTTATGACATATTTAAACTTGGCGCTTTTCAAAAAAGTCTTTTTTAAATATGTAGATATATATAGCACCATACAATTAGCTTGCGTACTAATTCGCCGATTTCTTGGTATGTAACATACATGTGTACACATGTGGAAAGCTTGAGATTTTATTTGTAAAATCAAATGGAACCGTCACACAACTAAAGCCGTTGTAGGATATTTAAGATTTTTCTCTTAAAGCCTTGGCTAATACCTGTGTAACCCGCGTCATCTGTTGGACAGTGTCACACATCGTCGCTCACTCATATAAGGCTGACTCGCCACCCCAATACTCCTTCCCGGCTATGCCTAACGCGGGACAGGAAGTTTTCAGGTGCACTACTGTTTCAAGGGCTAGGGTGCAATCCCGACAGTTCGAGTCCCTATTGTCGTTTAACCGGTTAAAGTTGTTTAGTTAGGGCAATTGCCTGTTCTCATGCATGAAATAATGAAAGTCCCCATGCAGAGGCGTAACAACGACTTGGCATCGGGTCAGTTTCCAAGGGCGCCGGGGGTTAATCCTTCAATAATCAATTTATTCTGTATAATTTAGTATTTTCCCTAATTTTCAAGGGTGCAAAAATGAATTAGCCAAGGGCGCTGGAAATCCAGTTACGCTCCCGTCCCCATGCCCAAAAACGATGAAATTACAGGGTCATTGCAGAGTTCAACTATAAACTGGGCAAATACCACAAGCTATTGATTTAGAGAATCTAGACAATTGAAAATGTGATCATTTTCTGATAACAGATGCCAGTGGCGTGAGTTCATACTTGCTGTTAGGTCACGTGACCAGCAAAGTGACACGTGTCAGGTGTATTCCTCATACACATCTACAGGACAATAGATATTGGAACATCACAGTCGTGGGTAAGTCCATTGTTTAGTCGTGGGTAAGTCCATTGTTTAGTTGTGGGTAAGTCCATTGTTTAGTCGTGGGTAAGTCCATTGTTTAGTTGCATCCCCAATAGTGCATTTATCTAATCCAATATTATATTTACGCATATATATTTGAATGGTAAAGTAATATTAATTTACACATTGATCGAATAGACTCACGTGGTTAATTTGTGGAAAATAACTTCGAATTTGTTATTTTTATTCAAAGAGAACATACCTCTTATTACTATACTAAGAACGTGAGTATTGTTATAATAAATTGGAATAATTTTTCCATTTTAGCGACTCGTTCAATCCAATTCAAAATACACAACTCACATCAATTAAAAAATGTTGCTCTAGAAATTGGTGCAAAAAACGTATTCAATAAATCACAATTTTAAACATTTCATCGTTGAATAAAATGTAAAGTGTCTCGAACATTAAACATGTTTCTTTGTATTTTAAAAAACATAAATTGTCTGAAAA
This sequence comes from Ampullaceana balthica, assembly GCA_944989445.1. Lineage (NCBI taxonomy): Eukaryota > Metazoa > Mollusca > Gastropoda > Lymnaeidae > Ampullaceana > Ampullaceana balthica. The sequence goes on along the minus strand of CALYLW010000506.1, from coordinate 82,546 downwards.
TGACGTTACTTTTTCCTTATCCACTATAGACTTAAATTTATATTATTATTATTTAAAATTATTATTTCTAACAAAGAAAACATTTTAAAATAAGATAAATATTTCAATGTTATCTTAAATGAATTTAATTTTCGAAAAACGAAATGTCCTTCATTAAATTATTTTAATGGCATTTCACAATATTCGGCTAGTCTTTGTTTGGAAAACTATGGCAGCTTATTTTTTATCTACTTTGGTTAGTGTTAAGTTAGTAGAACATTATAATCAATCCTTAAGTCAAGAGGCCATAGTTCGCCTACTTCTCTCATTAGACATTTTTCATACGATTTATAAGCAAAGTTCAAAGTATCTTTATCTTATTCGTTTTCTAGTTCGCTACATATCGTAAACTTTTATAATATTTTTAAATACAGAATAGAAGGTTTTTTTAAATATATAATTGAAAATGTAAGTAATAATTTAAATACATTTTTCTCATTTATATAATAGTGTTTCTTTTAAATTTAACAAACTTAAACTAATTGACAATGTTAAAAAAAAACCATAAAACTAGACTGCTTAGGAAAAGCCTTTAAGGCCCAAGGAATAGATAATTGTGTGCAGGCCCGTGTAATAATTGTATCATATCTAATTGGTGATGAGGGATGAAGTCCTAGCTGTAAATATGTTGAGTTTACATCAAGTTCAATAAATCTTTTTCATGTAACGTCCTCTGCAGTGATACCATCCACTCCCCAGTGTACATGGAAGGACACAGGGATCTTTTTCACAGTTATTTGTACAGCGATTCTCAACACAGAAGGAAACTGCACCCTCCATAATTATGTACGTATATAAATAATTTGAATCAATTAAACGCTTTGAATAGAAGGAACCGCATGCAATATTTTTAAAAATGCTATTACTTAAAAAGATGAAAAATACATTATTAGCTAATTTCACGTGTTTATTTACCTTTAATTTAAAAAAAAAGAAAATTCCAGCAGTAGAATGTGTCACTGTTTTCTTCGTTAAGTTCAAGACTGTATTGAAAAAATAGACTATGAGATGATAGACCTCACTCTAGTTAACACTTATAATAAAAGCCATTCAATTAAGTGGTCTTGTCTACAGATGCATACACCAACTCTATGGAACTATAACGTGTCTTATTCGCACACAACGTTAAGGACGCAGGGACTGACGCGCACAACTTGCGTCTTTAAAGGACAAGTATATTCATCAAGCCTGCCACTTATACTGTATGTGTCTGTTGCTCCCAATGTCACATCTTACAGATCTCTAACATCATTTTCCTCATTCATCCGACTCTACTTCAAAGGTAAGTCTTTAATCTAGACGTGATAATGATGTTAAATAACATATTATTGGGGATATTAATTATGAACTGCAGAAAATTTATATAAATAAAAACAAAACACGGTTGTCGAGCGGTATGATTGCTCGGCTGGCGCACAGAGGACAACTGGTTCGAGTCTCCGTGAAGGCAGGGATTTGTTCCCGATGCTAAGGGTGTCTTTGAGTCCACCCAGATCCAAATAGGGTACCTGACACTAGATAGAGAAACAAGAGGGACTTGGAATAGTGGCCCCTTATAGGTGTGGCCTGTGATCGCTGCGTCACTTGCCAACAGACCTTATCAGAACGTAGTTGGCAATGATCCTCTATGTATAAGGAACGTCTGTATAAGATAAGAAAATACACATTAGTAAATTTATAGACTCTACAGGACATCCGTCATATATATATATATATATATATATATATATATATATATATAATATATATATATATATATATATATATATATTCGGTTTTGTAAGTATATTCCTTTTGGAATAAACCTATGCATTTTAAATATTTTTTTATAAACGCCCACCAATGTTGCCCTAAACAGCAAAATCTATCAATAACAGGACTGAATATATAATATATGGCCTAAGTAAGCTTGTCTAAGGTGTATAATTCCCTTCACCCAGTGCTCCCAGTAGTGACCACGTGTATGGTGTTTGCAGCTTTTAGAAGATGTTCACCTCTTTATATATCATACTGAACTTCTCTCTATCTAATCACCCGCTCGTCAGTTAGCTCTTCTGAAGACACACGTATTCTCTCTGTTACTAAGACACGCACTAAAATATTAGGCGAAAGGTCTTTTTTTTTCGCCAAACAATGGAATTCTCAACAATTACACATCAACATTGTTCCAGCTACTAAGGCGTTCAAGACAGCACTAAAGAACCATCTCTTTAAACTTTACTTTCACAATTCTACAAACGAAATTTCTTCTAACGATAAACGTAGATCATAGGTGTACCCCGTACTGTCATTTTTGTGGTTGTTAGGATATGAATATTTATTGAAAGCATTAATACTTATGTGTATGTTATTTTTTTAATGTAAAATGCTGTGAGCAGAGTTCCTTACTCGGGTACAGTGCTATATAAATTATCAATTTATTATCATTACTAGTGTATAACCCGTCAAAAATGACGGATAAATACATTTCAGCTGAAATCTATTTGTTTTGAAAAAATATACATCAGAATAAAAAATAATGCAATATAGAACTTTCATTTATTTTATTTTATTTATTTTTATTATATTCATTTATTTTCATATTGCACAATTTTATGTGGAACGTTCGAAGAGAGTTATTTTTGGTGCAGTATTTTGGTGTGCTGCTTTCTAAAATCAGTAGCGTCACGGACAGACAGACAGGACAGACGGGACGTGACATACATTGCAAATTATGTATATTGATAATTATGAAAGCACGATGGTTTAACGTAAATTTGTTGTCCAGATTTATTTAGGCAAGATTTGTTTTCTTTTACAGAGCAGACCACGAAACAAAATCGCGTGACAACTACAACTACAACTTGGCGTTACTCGCGAGGTAAGACACATCTGTATAGGTCTTGATTGTCACAGTAAGACACATCTGTATAGGCTGTTACTTTTTAAGTAAGCCATGTTTTTATTAGCTGCTACTGTCAAAGTAATACATATTAGTAGTGGCTGTTACAGTCAAAGTAAGACATATTAGTAGTGGCTGTTACTGTCAAAGTAAGACATACTAGTAGTGGCTGTTACAGTCAAAAGTACGACATATTAGTAGTGACTGTTACTGTCAAAGTAAGACTTATTAGTAGTGGCTGTTACTGTCAAAGTACGACACATTAGTAGTGACTGTTACTGTGAAAGTAAGACATAGTAGTAGTGGCTGTTACTGTCAAAGTACGACATATTAATAGTGGCTGTTTCTGTCAAAGTAAGAAATATTAGTAGTGGCTGTTACTGTCAAAGTAAGACATATTAGTAGTGGCTGTTACTGTCTAAGTAAGACATATTAGTAGTGGCTGTTACTGTCAAAGTACGACATATTAGTAGTGGTTTTACTGTCAAAGGTAAACTTAAGACATGTTTGTAGTGGCTGTTACTGTCAAAGTAAGACATGTTTGTAGTGGCTGTTACTGTCAAAGTACGACATATTTTTAGTGGCTGTTACTTTCAAAGTAAGACACATTAGTAAAGACTGATGCTTGCAGAGTAAAAACTGCGTCGCTGTTATGAGTTTCAGACAATATTTAAGTGACTTCTACTCGCAAGATTGAGACAAATTCTAGTGGCTGCAAACTGTCTGAACACTTTTAAAAGTGCTATTAACTAAAATACATGGACATTTTGAGATGTATTCTCTTAAAGCTTTTGCTAACACATGGGCAACCTGCTCCATGTGCTGGGAAACTTGCTCCATCTGCTGGGAAACCTGCTCCCTCCACTGGGCAACCTGCTTCATCTGTTGGGCAACCTGCTCCATCTGCTGGGCAGACTGCTCCATCTGCTGAGCAACCTGCTCCATCTGCTAGGGAACCTGCTCCATCTGCTGGGCAACCTGCTCCATCTGGTGGGCAAATTGCTCCATCTCCTCGGCAACCTGCTCCATCTCCTGGGCAACCTGCTCCATCTGCTGGGCGACATGCTCCATCTGCTGGGCAACCTGCTCCATCTGCTGGGCGACCTGCTCCATCTGCTGGGCAACCTGCTCCATCTGCTGGGTGACCTGCTCCATCTGCTGAGCAACCTGCTCCATCTGCTGGGCAACCTGCTCCATCTGCTAGGCAACCTTGTTGTCAGTGCTATGCAATATTTTCATAGCTTAGGTCTCGTTCGTCACTCTTAAACCCTTCCCTATATTAACGGGGTACGAAGTCAGCAGGTGCACTAACGTTTAAGAGGCTAGGCTGCAATTCCGGCAGTTTGAGTCTCTGTTGTAAGTTCGGACTTTGTTAACATGAGTTTTTGCTGGAATTTTTCTCCATACTTATATGAGTCACCTTTCTCTGGTGTTGGCTACTAAATTTCCACCTCTGGTCGGTGCGGCTCAGTTCGGAAATGCTTGACATGGCCTTCTTGCTGTCACGCGGTGCGTATTTCATTGAACATGCTTTGTAATATTTTCCCATTAAATAAATGAATTTTTAGATTATCTTTATGTATCTCTATATAGCATGTAAATATATATGCTAGTCTGCCGCGCGGTGCTTATTAAATTGAACATGCTTTCTAAAATGTTCCCGATCTGTAAATGTTTTTGCTAGTCTGTCGCGCGGTGCGTATTATTTTGAACATAATCAATACTTTTAGTTATGTCTCACACATATATATCGGATTCACAGTTAAAAAACTTTGTTTGTACGGGTTATTTAATTAGATTTAGATTATGTTTAGACATGACGTTAATAGTGATATCACCCCCCCCCAAATTGATTCTGCGTTTTATTTTTAACGGAACCATTTCTTGAATGATCCCCAGTCAACTTGAACAGCAGCGACCGTGAGATCTGTGACGGTGGTACGATCACCTTCACGTGCCAGTATGACGGCCCCCGTTGGTCACGCCTGGAGTTTTACAAGAAACGCCCGTTTGCTGTCCTGGCGGTCAAGTGGACTCCCGACGTCATCACGTACAAGATAACGGACGCTAAATCCAGCGACGCGGGGACGTACGGGTGTAGCGCACAAACACGTGCGTCTTCGGAGAGAACGTTGGTGGTATCTGTCAACTCTTGTGAGTATAGTGTAGATATAAGTAGCGGCATCACTTGGGGGGGGGGATTCGTCTTCAGAGAGAACGTTGGTGGTATCTGTCAACTCTTGTGAGTATAGTGTAGATATAAGTAGCGGCATCACTTGGATTCGTCTTCAGAGAGAACGTTGGTGGTATCTGTCAACTCTTGTGAGTATAGTGTAGATATAAGCAGCGGCATCACTTTGGGGGGGGGGTGCGTGGTTGCAGACCGCTTCGGGTGATATTAGCTCATTAAAAAAGTAAATCTCTGTATGTTTCCGTTATTTGGCCCTGGGAGACTTGGCTTGAGGTCTATTGTGTATGTTGTGAGGGGGGGGGATGACACCATGAGCTACTGCACTGGGTGACACAAACCCAAGTGACGAGACACGATATGAGTGCCACCGAGTGAGAATTCACTCAAAGTACGTAATTATTTAGGGAACGGTAAAAAAAAATTAGGATGTTATAAATGTAGAGGACGATATTCCTGGTGATTAAATGCGCAAAATAATATTCCTAAAAATAACAAAGGCTCGGATTGATGCGTAGATTAGTTGACTTATTAAAGTGATAGATTTTAGCTGGTGGTTTGAAATGGGTGTGACATTAAAATATAAATACGGCCCACTGGGGTACTCGTGAAGTTGTGTCTTAAGTATATATAATGTTTCCCAAGAATGTTAGTCACTGGGAGGGTAGCTTATCGACTCCCTTGTTGTTTTGGGGGTTCATTTTTAGTGGCTTACCTTTTTTTGAAATAATATATACTTTTCCTCTCTCATGTGATGTTGACATACATTTCTATAAATGGTTTTTCCTCTCATATAATATAGACATTAAAGTACTTAGGTAATTTTTCTACTCTTATAATCATATATATATTTACGCTCAATTATCACTCACTGACTCACTCACTGTGGCCTAACGCTAAATCATAATCCTTTTGGTTTCCAGATTAACATTAACCAAACAACGCACGAACCTATGACGTCAGCATTTGTGTTGTAAACAGTGCTGACTGACTCAAAGAGTTATTTTTTTGGTGCAGTAATTTGGTGCGCTGCTTTCTAAAATTACTTTAAAAATCGTGTCGTGATTAGCACTGTAAAAAAATATTATGTACATACTTTGTGTACATTTCAGGAATATTTCGTATTTATCATACAAGGATAAGTTACTTGGGCTTTTGACCAAAATAAATGCAAAAAAACTCCTATTATAAAATACTTTGTGTACATTTAAGAAAGTTTAATATTACTTATTTATCGTACAAGGACAAGTTAGTTTAGCTTTTGAAAAATGTGGGCGCCGTAGGCGCCCTTAAAAATGGGGGCGCCGCAGACGCCACGGCGCCGCAACACAAACTAGTAATATAATATTGACATAAAATTTCATAAAGTGCCTATATAGTTTTCTGTATACATATACTACCGACATAAAGAGCTTTAATAGTTTTCTTAGTTATATAATATTGAAATAAACCATCAGTTGAATTTCTCGTCTCGTGTAATATAATATTCATTAATTTTGCAATTTTATTATCTCATATAACATTGAAATAACTGAACCTTTATATTTAGGGATGGGACGGAGCTGATGAAAATCCTCATACGTCGGATTCGGATTTGGCAAATATAAATCCGTCGGATTCGAATGCGGATGCGGATTTTGTCAACACTTGGCTAAAAGGGGGTATACCAAGGTTTCAGTCCCGTGCCCCCCCCCCACCCATAACAACGAGGATTTTTGGCATTTCTTTTTGCAGCAGCATAAACTATTACAAAGCACAGTTAGCCACATTGTTAACGAATCGTCAGTACAAGATGCTTTGCATAAAATAAAATTCTCCTTAACGTTTAATTTGACTAAGTCAGTATGACAAAAACATTATAAATAAATTTACAGCAATTTTTTAAATTTCATACCCAGTCGATCGCGATACGGGAAATCCTTACGGGACTGAGGCGGAAGTTTACCGAAAACCTTATATTTCTTATCTAATTTTCATGCCCAAAAAAAGAATGTATTTGTATTAAATACGGCCGTGTTTGATCTGAAAACGGTAATTTTTCAAATTCGAATCCGATGGAATTTTTTTTTAATCCGTCGGATTCGAATTCGAACTTCGTCACACCCCTATTTATATTTCCTACTTAGTGCTTAGGAAGAAGATAAAAAGATATTATCATTATGAGCGGTATATATCTACTTTAAATAGGAATTGATGTTATGGTGTGTGGACTCTGTCAATGCACTCTGGTTTGGTTTGAATTGTTTGTTATATCACTCGGGTGGTGCGTTAAAGATGTTTGTTATATCACTCAGGTGTCGCGTTAAAGAGGTTTGTTATATCACTCGGGTGGTGCTTTAATGGTGTTTGTTACATCACTTAGGTGTTGCGTTAATTGTGTTTGTTATATCACTTAGGTGGTGCGTTAATTGTGTTTTTATATCAATCAGGTAGTTCTTCTGACTACGGCATAGGTGAAAAAAGGAATATAATAGCAATATCCGTGGGCGTCATTTGCGGATGTTTTGCACTTGGGCTGATAATGGCGTGCTGCTGTTGTAGGATAAAAAAGATTTCTCGAAGAGCAACACCAGCTGTTACGACACCGTCCCACGGCTTCCCACCAGGAATCGAAGCGAACTTTACAAATATCGATACTGTGGATGGGTCGATACACAATAGTAATAGACGAATGAGTGATAGTCCACCGCCTTACAGCTCTGTAGTCGATTCTAGATATGAAATTTCGCCAAGGCCGTCTGCTCCGGGTAAGTCTAGGAAATGAAAACTTTTTATAAAAAAAAATTTTTTGATGAATATTATTTCTTTAAAAATAAATTGTACGCTGGCTCTAGCAACATGATTTCTTTAAAATAACATTTATTTTAATTGTAATGGTGGCTGGATAGCGAAGTCGATAGTGCGCTCACCTCACAAACTGAGGGGCGTGGGATCGAGACCACGTTAAAGCCACAATAAAAATGTTGTAGAATGAACATCGCTAAAAAGGACTCTGCTGACCTGGAGAGGAGATGGGCGCCGCCAAGGTCTACCAAGCCCCGAGAAAGTCCTAATAGAAACGTTAGAGCCCCCCTACGACCATAAGGTTATGGGACTCACACAAAAAATGGTCTTAAGGGTCTGTGTTATCATTAGGAATCTTTGGCGGAGAGCTGATTCTTAAGAGATTGTTATATGAATTCATCATTTTCTTTTCTTTTCATTATTTTAAAATACTTTAAGAATTGTTTTTTAAAATTTTATGGAGAGTGAGATTAATTTAAACAAACGAATTTTGATCCAGGTAAGTACAGAGTAGCGTATCTTGCTTACCGTTTTACAACTATTAAACCCACTATAACTCTAACCCGTCTTGCTAAGCTCTATTAGGCTACATATATACATAATATCCACCTTACAACTAAATCATCCAGTTCTCCACTATAATGTCACCTCTGACCAAACCAATAGCCGACCTACGAATAAACTATCAAATAAACCACTATTATATCTATTACATTTGTCCCTACAACTAACTAACCTAGTAAACCATTATTGTATCTATTATATCTACCCTACAAATAAACGATCATGTAAACCATTATTATATCCAGTGGCGTAGCTAGGCTTTTTGCCGCCCGGGGCGGTCTCCAATTTGCCGCCCTTTCTAGTGAGGTAACACATCGGTTTTTTAAATTAACTAGCAGACCCGTCGTGCGTTGCAACGATCTCAGTAAAAAGGAATACATATAGATATAAAAAAATTACATTAAGGGTCACCGGGTCTATCAGTTTAACATATGAAGTTAAAAATCTGTTCATTTCAATCAATATCATAGCAAATATATAAATATATTTATCAATATCGTGTAAAATTGAATGGGGAATGCAATATTAAAAGTTAGTAAACACATTTAGGGCCCCCAGTCCTGAGGAAATGGAAATTAGCAGTTCAGTGCCCTATAGTAATTTAATTTAGGCACTTAAGTTTTTATATACCGAGTTTGGTCAAAATCCAGTTATTTTCTCATTATCTAACACTTAAACTAATTTTTATATAGCTAATATAATGAAAAAATACATTAAGGGGCCCCCGGGCCCATTCGGTTCAAGTTTTACATTTTGAAAACCTATTCATTTAAATTCAGTTTCCTCATGGATATATTTCTCAAGATCGTTAAAAACTGAGTGGGAAGTAATTTCTTAGAGTATACAAAAAAAAGACATTTGGGGCCCCGGCCCTGAACAATTGGACATTAGAAGTGCAGTGCCATTTGTTAATTTAATATGGGCTACCAATTTCTTATATACAAAGCTTGGTTAAGATCCAATCATTTACTCAGTATCTAACGCAAAAACTAATTTTATATAGCTCATATAAGCAAAAAACGATACTAAGGGCCCCAGGGCCCAATTAGTGCAAGATATCAAGTTCAAAGCACCTATTTATTTCAATCAATTTTATAGTGGATATATCTATACTAATAAAAGGCAAAGCCCTCACTCACTCACTCACTGACTGATTCATCACTAATTCTCCAACTTCCCGTGTAGGTAGAAGCATGAAACTTTGGGAAGTTGTCGAGTAGCCTCTCGCGACGAAAATTGGAGTAAAAGAATTTTAAAAATAACACTCATGGGGGCCGGGGGCCCAAAAACGTTTTTTTTTCCTTATATGGCCTATATAAAATTTGAAAATCACCAATTCTCCTATTTCCCGAGTAGGCAGAAGCATGAAACTTTGGGAAATTGTTGAGTACAACCCCGCGATGGTAACGGGAGAACAAATATTTAAATTATCACTTCCTGGAGGCCGGGGGCCCAAATGAAGTTTTTTCCTTATATGAGCTATATAAAAACTAAAAATCACTAATTCTCCTATTTCCCGTGTAGGTAGAAGCATGAAACACTGGGTAGTTGATAAGCACACTTCCGCGATGGTAACAAGCGAAAAAAATATTAAAAATAACACTTAATGGGGTCTGGGGGCCCAAATGTAGTTTTTTTCTTATATAAAAAACTGTTTTATCACTAATTCTCCAACTTCCCGTGTAGGTATTAGCATGAAACTTTGGTAACTTGCTGAGTACACTCTCTCGACGATAATTGACAAATAGGAATTTTAAAATTCACACTTTTGGGGGCCCGGGGCCCAAAAACGCTTTTTTTCCTTATATGGACTATGTAAAATATGAAATCACTAATTTTCCCATTTCTCGAGTAGGCAAAAGCATGAAACTTTGGGAAGTTGTTGAGTACAAACCAGCGATAGCAACGGGAGAAAAAAAAATTAAATTATCACTTCCTGGGGGCGGGGGCCCCAAATGAAGTTTTTTCGTTATATGAGCTATATAAAAACTAAAAATCACAAATTCTCCTATTTCCCGTGTAGGTAGAAGCATGAAACTTGGGGTAGTTGATAAGCACACTACCGCGATGGTAACACGTGGAAAAAAAATTTAAAACAACACTTAATGGGGTACGGGGGCCCAAATGTAGTTTTTTTCTTATATAAAAAACTGACTCATCACTAATTCTCCAACTTCCCGTGTAGGTATTAGCATGAAACTTTGGGAACTTGCTGAGTACACTCTCTCAACGATAATTGGCAAATAAGAATTTTAAAATTCACACTGTTAGGGGGCCCGGGGCCCAAAAACGCGTTTTTTTCCTTATATGGACTATATAGAATATGAAATCACTAATTTTCTCATTTCTCGAGTAGGCAAAAGCATGAAACTTTGGGAAGTTGTTGAGTACAATCCCGCGATAGGGTAACGGGAGAAAAAAAATTTAAATTATCACTTCCTGGGGGCCGGGGGCCCCAAATTAAGTTTTTTCCTTATATGAGCTTTATAAAAACTAAAAATCACTAATTCTCCTATTTCCCGTGTAGGTAGAAGCATGAAACACTAGGTAGTTGATAAGCACACTTCCGCGATGGTAACAAGCGAAAAAAAATATTTAAAATAACACTTAATGGGGTCCGGGGGCCCAAATGTAGTTTTTTTCTTATATAAAAAACTGACTCATCACTAATTCTCCAACTTCCCGTGTAGGTATTAGCATGAAACTTTGGGAACTTGCTGAGTACACTCTCTCAACGATAATTGGCGAATAAGAATTTTAAAATTCACACTGTTGGGGGCCCGGGGCCCAAAAACGCTTTTTTTCCTTATATGGACTATATAGAATATGAAATCACTAATTTTCTCATTTCTCGAGTAGGCAAAAGCATGAAACTTTGGGAAGTTGTTGAGTAAAATCCCGCGATAGCGACGGGAGAAAAGAAATTTAAATTATCACTTCCTGGGGGCCGGGGCCCCAAATGAAGTTTTTTCCTTATATGAGCTTTATAAAAACTAAAAATCACTAATTCTCCTATTTCCCGTGTAGGTAGAAGCATGAAACTTGGGGTAGTTGTTAAGTACACTTCCACGATGGTAACAGGTAAAAACAATATTTAAATTATCACTTAATGGGGGCCGGGGGCCCAAATGTAGTTTCTTCTTATATTAAAACAGACTCATCACTAATCTCGGATTTACCGCGTAGGTAGAAGCATGAAACTTTGGGAAGAGTAGTTTTAAGTACACTTTCACGATGGTAACAGGTAAAAACAATATTTAAATTATCACTTACTGGGGGCCGGGGGCCAAAATGTAGTCTTTTCTTATATTAAAACTGACTCATCACTAATTCTCGGACTTCCCGTGTATGTAGAAGCATGAAACCTTGGGAAGTTATCAAGTAGCCTCTCTCGACGACAAATGGCGAAAAAGAATTTATAAATTCAGCTTCATGGGGGCCGGGGGCCCAAAATCTTTTTTTCCCCTTCCATTGGCTATATAAACATTTGAAAATCACTAATCCTCCTATTTCCCGAGTAGGTAGAAGCATGAAACTTTGGGAAGTTGTTGAGTACACTTCCGCGATGGTAATAGGCGAAAAAATATTCAAAATTTCACTTACTGGGGCCCAGGGGCCAAAATGTAGTTTTTTCCTTATATGAGTTATATAAAAACTGAAAATCACTAATTCTCCTAATTCCTGTGTAGGAAGTAGCATGAAACTTTGAGTAGTTGTTAAGTAACATTCTGCGATGGTAACAGGTTAAAAAACTATCTAGATTATCACTTACTGGGGGCCGGGGGCCAAAATGTAGTTTTCTTCTTATATAAAAAACTGACTCATCACTAATTCTCCAATTTCTCGTGTTGGTAGCAGCATGAAACTTTGGAGAGTTGTTAAGTACACTTCCGCAATGGTAACAGGTGAAAAAGAATTTTGAAATTCACACTCATGGGGGCCGGGGGCCCAAAAACGTTTTTTTTCCTTATTCTGGCTTTATAAAAATTAAAAATCCCTTATTCTCCTATTTCCCGAGAAGGTAGAAGCATGAAACTTTGGGTAGTTGTTGGATAACATTCCGCGATGGTAACAGGTGGAACAATTATATAAATTATCACATAACGGGGGCCGGGGGCCGAAATGTAATTTTTTTTCTTATATGAGCTATATAAAAACTGAAAATCACTAATTCTCCTATTTCCCGTGTAGGTGGAAGCATGAAACTTTGGGCGGTTGTTGAGTACCCCCCGCAATGGTAGCAGACGGAGAAAAATTAAATTATCAGCTCGATAGGATCACGGGAAGTGTGTCATTTTTTTACTTTTCGTTTTTGTTTTTCTGCGGGACTACAACAGACAGACAGACAAGACGGTGAAGTTAATATATGTATTATATCCATCATGATCCATTTTGAAATCAATTTGTGTTTTGAATTTGTGTTACGCGGGTTCTCAATGCTTACTGAAATCCTAATTTACCGCAGCAAAGCGCGGGTATTTTGCTAGTTTATCTATATTTCTAAAGATCTTTAATAATTGAATTGGGAATAAAATCTTAAACGTTTATGAAAAAAGACATTTTGGGCCCCCAGCCTCGAATAAATGGACATTAGGAAATAAGTGCCCTATAGTATTTTAATATAGGCTATCAATTGTTATTTACCAAGATTGGTCAAGATCCATTCATTTTCCAAGCAGGTAAGCCTTAAACTTATTTTTATATAGCTCATATAAGAAAAAATCCCCATTATGGGCCCCCGGTGCCCCATGAGTGTTAAATTTAAAAAAAAAGTAGCCTATTTCCATCCCGGGAGCGTACTCAAAAGTCTCCAAAATTTTCATGGCGATCGGATGAATGGTTTAGTCAGCTATAACTGACATGCATACATACATACATACATACTTTAATTTTTATATATATAGATAAACATAAATAAATAATTGTAATCGAAACAAAGTAAAGGTGGCGAACATTTCTACCATTCAATGCCATATTTAAGTTAGTGACAATAAAGGAGACCAAATAAGATGTTATACCTATAAATACATATTTTATAAAAATACAAGATAATTTTTTTAAAAGGTTACAAGAAAGTTACTGAGGTTGCACCCCCCCCCCAATGAGACAAACGTATTCCAAATTTACACCAAAAAATTAAATAACCCATTAGTATGCTTTTATTTTGTATTTATAAATACATGATTTAATTATATTTTACATACAAATTGTGTACATTATGTAAACATATTATTTATACATTTATTTTCATAACTTTCATAGTAGAAAAATCGTGCATTATGCTATCAAAATTTAAATAATTTGTTATATTTTGATCTATGGACAATGTTGCAAGATTTTGTAGTCTTAAATCAAGGGTCGGGAAACTTTTTGTCTGAGAGAGCCATACATTTTTTTAAAACTAAAAATTCAAGTAAATGTGTACATTTTGTGTAATTTCAACGCTGAAAGTACCATAATTATGTCTCTTAATTCTTTTTAATATCATTGTTATGCTGTTTATTGTTTATGCAATTCAAAGGAATCTGAATAAACGTTTTTTTAAAGAATAGTCGAACATTTGTCTGAGAGCCAGATGCAGCCATCAATAGAGCCCCATCTGGCTCGCGAGCCATGTTTTCCCAACCCCTGTCTTAAATCATGCACTCATTGTGGAACGAAGACAATTTTTTATCAACTTCAGTTTGGAGAAGCTCCTTTCACAACTAGCAACACTGATAACAATAATTGTTATAAAAATTCTTAGAATACAAAATACACAAACAAATTGTGCAATGAAAACAATATATTTAAGCTTATTTATAAACTAATACGACAAGCGGACCTTTTCCTCCATTTTTCCAACGCAATGCCTCTTTTTGTAGTATAGGTAAAGCCACGCAACCTGGATCATTTTTCTTTCATTATGGAACTGTTCTTTATCAATGTCAATAAAATCATTTATTTGACATTCAATTTCTTCACTTAATAGGTTACTTGGGATTATACACGAATATTTTCTTACATGGACATGCAACTGATCAAAGAGTTCTTTATAATTCCTTTATAATCCGATCCATGGATTAAAACATTTCTCGTTGTACTTCATGTTCTAAAGATAGGACCACGTCTTGTGAATTTTCCCCACTCACATGTTTTTCCCTTCTAACTTGGCGTTTCCTTTATGTTCTACAAAGTAAATAAACGATTCTACAACTTTAACTTCGCCAACATCAATAACTACGTATCTTTTAATTTGACCAGTTTAATATTTGTGTGAAATATCTGGAGAGCTGTCAAATATCATACAAAAGTTTTTAGCTTGCTTTATTTGGTCCATTATTGTTTTTCTCGCTGCACCTCTCAATAGGTCTATGAATTCATTTTGAATCATTTTCCACAAATAGGAGACACTATATTTATCACCCATCTTAATTTGTACCAAATGTTCACATAATACTGGGTCGTACTTGGCCAACAAGTCCAAAAGCTCTAGAAAATGTCCTATATTTTCAATTGAATTGGTGTCTTTCTCATGAATACTTTTACGATGACCTCTCAACGCCAAATTTTGTTTAGCTAAGAATCTAATTATATCAAGTATTGTGAGAATTTCCTTTCATTTTTTCTTATTTCTTTATCAATATTATGTTGTTGTAGATTATCAAAAGATGCACCATGTCCAATTCTTATTTCTAATTCCTTCCATTGGGAAAATGATCGACTCTGCAGTAGACTCAACTCGTGTTGACTTATTCAGTAGACTCAACTCGTGTTGACTTATTCAGTAGACTCAACTCATGTTGACTTATTTTGAGATTAAATTTCCCTTATTTGTTAAAACTATTTTCCGTGTTAACATTTGATTGGGAAAAATCATCAAACAGTTGACAGCAAAAACAATATATAATTTTAATCAATGGTGAATACACCATCCACGATCTTAACATATTTTCACCATTATGCAAAATTTGGGGAAAAAACAACAATCGTGATTAATCTTTCTTGTGAAAAATCGTAATAATTTTCACTAAAATAGACTAATTCAAATTATTTAAGCATTACTTTGATAGGATATGCATAAAAAAATTTAATGAAACACACACATTTTGTTTGTGCTACTTTAATGAAAAATAAAATGGAAAAAAAAATATTTTTTAAAAAATTACCTTATAATAATTTTCTGAAACTTAAACAGTAATATAAATTACTACTTGCAAGTTAAACACAATATTTGAACCACAATGCCATGTAGGTACTTTTTCGCGTATTATTCTGTGCATGTCGAAAATCCACGCAATAACTGTCGCGGCGATATTAATAGTATTTTCGGTCCAGCAGTGATGTGTTCTTTGTGTTGTTTTCTTATAAAAAGCGTCAACTGTGATGTATACCGCTTAATTTTCAAAACAAATCGATACAATTTTCAAACGATTTTAAATTTCTTAACGGTTATGCGTTAGTTATAAAAAACAGTATGTAATAACAAAAATGTCTTGAGAATCCGTTAATTGCGACTCGAAAGTACGAATATTTTATTTTCACCCGAAGAAAAAGAAAAAGGGTGGTTGTCAGAAAGGGCTGTACTTTTCAAATGCCCCCAAATGCCGCCCCCAAATCGTGTGCCGCCCGGGGCGGATCACCCCCCCCCCTAGCTACGCCACTGATTATATCTACTAGGGGTTTTAGGGCGCCTACGGCACCCACTATTTTTTTGGTAAGAAGCCCAAGTAACTTATCCTTGTGGGGCCGTCCATAAATGACGTCACGCTATTTTGGACGATTTTTCACCCCCCCCCCTCGTCACGCGTCGTCACAAAAAGTTAGACCCCCCCCCTCCAAAAAAACGTCACAAAGCTTTGACAAAAAAAAAGACAAAAACAAAAACAACAAAAAAAACAACAAAAACACACCTTATTTTCTATCCACTAGATATATTAAAATACGTCATGTGTACCGTAATTTGTACGTGTACGCTTCGAACATATGCCCACTTTTGAACCGGTTCCTTCCAGAGAATGCATCTTTTAAATTTGACTACTATGTAGATTTCTTACCTACGTACTATACGAAGACACCTAAATCTACCTTTTTTTTCATTTATATTGACACGAGTGATAATAATCTTAATCCACATGACTTCACTGTATCAAGTATGCTTTCTGGGATATTTAAAATTAATGCCTTAAAAACTGAGCTAAGAAGAAAGGTTGTTTTGTGTAAGGTGACCAGACGTCCCGATGTAGGCGGGACAGTCCCTATTTCAGACCTCATGTCCCGCTGACCCTCGCTTGTCCCGGACGCCCGTTTGTCCCGCTTTTTTCAATACTTTAAATACAATTAGTTTTATTTTGATTTGGGTACGAATGACTTTTTATTTTCTTAAATTTAATTAAATATTCAAAACGGTGAGATTTTTTATAAATTTAAAATCCTTTATTATTAGCTAAGCCAGTTGGTGCGTCGATTTCTGTGGTCATTTACATTTTACTCCTTGATACGGCCTTCCCGTGACTTGTCGGTGATCCGACGCGTAAGGTGACCAGACGTCCCGATTTCAGACTTCATGTCCCGCTCAAGTGACCAGACGTCCCGATTTTTTGCTACAGAAACCTGGGAACCCCCCCCCCGTCCGAGGGGCCCCGTCCCGCTTTGCCCCCCGGAAAATGTGGTCACCTCATTTTGTGCTACTCTCGAATTGCGATGTCAAGAATTTGATGCATTCAATAAAGATAATGAATACTATTATATCTAGAATGTCCAGGGGCTTTAGACCCAAAACCAATCGAACAATTATATCAAGCTTAAAACGTTTATAATTGTATCACATAGACCCCCCTCCCCCCAAAAAAAAATTAAAAATTAAATAAATAAATAAATTTTAAAAAATTAATAAAAATAAAAATTGATATTCCGTGTCGTTTTGACTTAAAATATCTACACATAATCCCATTCATATCATTTTTTAGACACGTATCATGCTTGTAAAACTCACCGCTAACGACGCTCCCCCATATCCCCGCCCGAGTCATGTGGGAAGGACCTTGAATCGGGGGGGGGCGCATGTTAAACTTGTATTTTGGGGTAACGGGCAAAAAAAGTTCGACGACTCCTACAGTAAGAAAGCCAAACGGAGCTGCGGCTACATCACAAATGCTTTGATGTCAACATCAATCGACGCTTTTATACGTTCTCTTATGAGTTCTCAAACTTAAGGATATTAATTAGCTTTAATTTTCATTTCTTGATAACTTACGCCAACCGGCGTTTGATGGCATACAGATATTGCATTTCTTTGGCACTTTGAGAAGCACTGATGGTTTTTAAAAAATATATATATAAAAAAGAATAATTTTTAAAAAAAATTTTTAAAAAAAAAGTC
Organism: Ampullaceana balthica; assembly: GCA_944989445.1. NCBI lineage: Eukaryota > Metazoa > Mollusca > Gastropoda > Lymnaeidae > Ampullaceana > Ampullaceana balthica. Next base: position 64,729 of record CALYLW010000506.1, on the reverse strand, counting down.
ATTAAATAAATTGTAAGCGACCAAATATTACAGTGGAAGTTTTATTTAAAGTTACCCTTTTCATGTGACGTCACATTTCTTCAACCCCCCTCCCTCCCCCTCGTCACGCATCGTCACAAAAGTGTGACCCCCCCCCCAGGTGCGTGACGTCATTTATGGACGGCCCCAGTTTGATAAATACAAAATATTAAAGTTCCTGAAATGTACACAAAGTATTTTATAATTATAAATCCTCTTTTTACATCTCTCTTTTCCAAAATTAAAATATAAGCTAAAACTATGACGTCATATAATATTTTTTTTAGAATGTTTTAGAATTTTTAGAATTTTGCACACCTCCTGATGCGCGCCTTCTATATATACTTAAATATAAGCTCAAAAATGACGTCATAGTGCTACGGATCATTCCTTCCAAAGCGCGTCTTTAATTTATAATTTTTTTGCGCACCTTATTGCGCGCCTCCCGATGCACACTATAACCTCAAAAAATGACGTCATAGCGTTACACATCCAACCAACCTGTGACGTGGGCTATTATATTATTTACTAGTGTATCACCCGTCAAAAATGATGGAAGTTTTCAAAATAAATACACATCAGATTAAAAAATAACGTAATACAAGACTTTCATTTATTTTATTTATTTTTATTTGATTCATGTATTATCATATTGAAAAAAATTTTATGCGGAACGTTCGAAAAGTGTTATTTTTGGTGCAGTAATTTGGTGCGCTGCTTTCTAAAATTAGTAGCACTATAAAACAAAATCGATCGCAGCGCCACCTAACAGCATTACAAATTTCGCAGCTCCACCTAACAGCATTATAATTACATCCATACATACTTACAACGGGAATTATGTATATTGAATATATCCACCCTACAAATAACCGATCTTGTACACCATTATTATATCTATTCCATCCATTCTACAGAAAGCCCATCTAGTACACCACTATAAATCCCCACTGACCAAAACAAATAGCCGGCCTACAAATAACACATCCTTAACATTGTCTCTATATTTCAGAAGAAGATGACCCACCACCGCCTTATCCTGGCAAATAGAACAGTGAGACTTTCCCTTTTTCTTCAGCATGTCAGCGAGTAATTTATGAATGGATGGTTTGATCTACGTTATTTATGCTGATTTGTTAAACATTATTAATGCTGTTTTGATAAACATTCTTTATGTTGTTTTGATAAACATTATTTATGCTCCTTTGATTAACATTGCTTATGCTGTTTCGATAAAACATTTTTATCTTACTTTGATAAGCAAAGTTTATGGTGTTTTGTACACATTTTTCATACATATGTACTTAAAAAAGTGTGATACAAAAAAAAATCATTCTGTCTACTCATATACACAAACGCGCGCTAACACACTAACAACCACATGTGTACCACATAATCATTGTCAATAATTAAGGTGGAAAATATACTGTAAAATATTCATCTTAAAATATTAAATAGTAAAATATACCTTTTTAGCGCGCCTCACAAAGTTGTTTGTTTTTTTTTAAATTGTTTATCTTTTTGTTTTAGTTTACAATTTACAATTAAATTACTGTAAAAATTCAGTTACATGTGTATTTGTTTTTTTTCTTCTTTTGTTTATTTTATACCGCAGCATTTATAATCCCGGTCAAGGGACTTCATCTATGCCTAGAACTTTAAAAGTTTTATTTTAGCTCACTTACCTCCCATATCACTAAAAAAAAAGCAGTCATTGATGAACACTTCTTGTTAGAAACTGAACAAAGGGAGACAAGTGTCATCAAACAGTTGATGCCGCACAAACCCATTCTGGTTCATACAATAGGAACATCGCCAACAACCTAAAGATATTTATATTTAATCCAATTAAACTGGGCTCTTTAGCCCTAAGGCAGTGCTTCTCATACCTTTTAGTATGGCGGACCAGCCGCTGTACTGATATTAGTAATGGGGGTGAGACTGCAATCAGGCTTTTAAATAGGTAAATGTATAATATAAAAACAAGTTATTAGTAGGCCTGACAAGACGTAACACAACAGCGAACGTTTCGGCAAAGAGCCTTCCTCAACGGACAAATAGTACACAAATGAAACAAATAAAACGAAATAATAATAAAAAAAACACTTAGCTGCGGTAAAATCCAAGTAGTCCAGTGGAGATAAAGTAAGGAGAGAAAAGTAAGAGTTTATATAGGAAAGGATAGGGTGGGTGTGGCCAATCAATCAGCTTGTCAGTGCGAACACAACGTTGATCCCATGTGGTGTAAGAGTTCCATACAGCTAAGTGTTTTTTTATTATTATTTCGTTTTATTTGTTTCATTTGTGTACTATTTGTCCGTTGAGGAAGGCTCTTTGCCGAAACGTTCGCTGTTGTGTTACGTCTTGTCAGGCCTACTAATACCTTGTTTTTATATTATACATTTACCTACGGATATTAGGCAGAGCATCAGATGCAAATCCGATGATGAAAACCACAGTACCCGTTGAGGGTCGGGTTTTTCCGATGCGACCGTTTCGTCCCCCTCTTTAATAACAACGCCATTGAGCGGTGCCGATTTAAGGCCAGGAGCGCCAGTACGGAATAGCAAAAGGTACCGCGAATAACGTAGCGGACACCATCTCTGGGGAAACCTTCCAGTTGGGGCTATACCCTAGGTAGGTCATTGATGATCCCCCGCTTTGCGGCAGTCCTAACCATAGACTCGTGTGCTTTGCCGGGGTGGCGCTGAAGTTGTAGCGAGCCGAAGTAGGGAAAATTCAACCCTTCCTTGTGAGGTCACTTTTAGTGGGAGGCATCTTCGACCATGTCCTGGGTGCACAGGCGGCCGCTTCAGAAGCGACCGTTCCGGGGAGCGGGGCTCTCTCGGCTGTTAGGTCCCTTTGGTGGAGGGGGCGGGATAGCTGAGGGGGTTTTTTTTCCGAGAAGATCCATGAAGAGCACTAGGCTCGGGCCTGCTGATTTACTTCCACATGTTAGATATTGAGTATGGCGGACCGGCAGGACCATTGCACCAGGGACCGGTGCACTATTTTCCCTGTACAGACATGGTAGTGACATGAGCCCCCACATAGCATACAGCCCTAAAAAATTTAGAATGAATTCGGTTTGTTATATGCTACATGTAATCCCACAATTTTCAAAAGGATATTTACGTGTCTTCACTGATCATGATCGTAGTGGGTGATTACTTCTTTACTTCAATTATGTTCTTCATCGTCAAGGGGCGGAACTATGAATTGTTTTCTAAAAATGTTGCTGGAGAATAAAAGGTGTCAAATATTCGGCCTCATTTTTATCAGTGATAAAAAAAATGATATTAATAGTCAATGATTGGCTCTATGATTATGTGAGTAATAAAGTCAATTTTAATTATGTTGATTTTTTCTACTTTCAAGTTACAAATCCTGTGAAACATTAGAAATCGAAAAATAGCATAAAATAGATTTTTTTTATTTAGTGTGGATAGGTGCGAATATCATTGCATTTCATTGTCATTGTATCCCTACATATAGGGATCGAAGTCAAGTGGCGTGTCACTTACATAAACAGATGGTGAAAATTGTAATTGGATAATTTAAGCAAATAGTTAAAGATGCATACATATTAAACTTATAATTAATATATTAATTTCTAAGTTTCTGTAAGGATAAATAAATGCAATAGTTAAATTGTATTTTTGATTTTAATTTAAGTTTTTGAAAATGTAATTAAAGTTACTAAAAATAATTTTTTAAGTAGCAAAAATTAATTAAAATGTCTCACGGTAATGTAAATTAAATTTCAAATGAGTTTAAAAGAAATAAACAACTCTTATCATGTCACCTAAATTTTCACAAGAACAACGCAATTGATAAAATATATTTGTACCGGTGCTTTGTGGTGCAGCGATTGCTGGCAAATAAATTGTAATGCACATCATATGTTACAATAAAAATTTATTTTAAGCTAAAGTGTTCTTTCTCACTGACAAAATATAGAGCCTATTTCTTCACCCATATAATTGAAAATATTATTTTATTATTTATGTATTTGGATACAAATTAAGTCATCCAAAAAAATTAAAAAGAAAATCTTTTAAGCCTTGATAGCTTATTGTTCATTTACTTCACTTCGTCTATCATCTTCACTTCGTCAGGGGTTGGGGTACACGCGTCATCCGCACGTACAAAACCGAACTGAATATACAAAGAGTGATATTTTCAAGTGAGGCTAGAACAATTCGTTTCGCTAACGAAACTACGGTTTCATTTATGTTTCCATCATGTAATTGTGACGAAGACTCAGACGTTGTTTGAAGTTCGGCATTCATGTTTCTTCTCATTATAAAAATATTCATCGGTCCTCTATTTTCAATATATTAGTTCGGTTGAATACTTTTTCAATCATTTTCATTTTCTAATGTTTTTTTCTGAGTTCTAAAGCAAGTTTTTCAGATATTAAATAAATTAGATGAGCGAAAGTTTGATTAATTCGTTGTATTTAATTTGTGCTACAAGACAGTGACATTAGCAGGAAAATAATGGTGCTTTAGAGGGATAATAAACCATAAGAGTATATATCTAGTACCATTTTCTTTCAATTACGGTAAACCAATTCTTATGTTAGCTGTCTCATCTCTCCCATTTGTGTAAGGTCCTTGATTGATCTGGTGAAGTTAATCTTCGTATGTTGAACAACAGATTTTCATCCTTACTACACTAATAGAAATTGCAGATTTTAATCATTCCGCATTAGTCCCTGTACTTTCTTAGGATTAGATCGGGTACGAAAAATGTTTGTGCTGCTACAACCAGGGCTGATAAAAAATTGAAATATCATTTACACGTGTCAGCACATCACTTTCATGTTCTCTTACTTTCACTGCAGTAGCAATAGCATCACAAAAATTTACACAAAATAAGTAGTTTAAAATTTCGGTAGTTGCACTTTTAAATATTTAGTAATATCTCTAGATTTCTGTTTTTCATCTACCTTGTTTTTATTTCGACAAAAAAGTATACACTTGAAATCGTTTTCATATCTAGAAGCTAATTAATGATAATGACTTTGCTGCCCCCAACAAAGTGCCGCCCGGGGAATTTGTCTTCTCGCTCCGCCACTGTAAATAATGAGGATATTTTAAGTATTCGATTCAAAGGAAACATTTTCAAGAGAGAAAAATATAAAAAATTCAACAGAATTATCTTTTTAAAAATAATTCTCTATTTAACAAATTTATCATTTTGAAAATATTTATTACAAAAAGTTATAAATTATATAAGAACTAGTGTATTACTACTCAAACATGACGGAAGTTTTCAAAACAAATATATTTCAGCTGAAATCATTTAATTTGGAAAAATTACACATCAGAATAAAAAATAATGTAAAACAGAACTTTCAATTATTTTAATTCAACAATTAATTAATGCCAACATTTTTTTGTATATTTTCTCATTTCCATATTGAACAATTTTATGCGGATGTTCGAAAAGAGTTATTTTTCTTGCAGTGATTTTTCTTCAAGGCATTTTTTTAGCGGTGCACTTTCTAAAATCTATTATTGCCTAATTACATAGCGTTACGAACGAACATACATACATACGAATATATATATATTTTAAAACAAAAAGTGTTGGTACTCAGTAATGGATTGCCTAACTTTTAACTACCAGTTCGCACGTCGATGCAAGCTAAATCGCAACTGCAAAGATACTAAATGTCTAAAACAATTTTATTTTATAATTAAACAATAATAATGAACATTAAAATACAAGAAAAGTAATTTCTACATTGAAAAAGGTACCGGTACGCCGTACCGGTGCGTACCGTCACAAAAAAGCACTGTATATATATATATATATATATATATGGCAACGGTCCGTCCTCATGGGACGATGGCGCGTACTCCTGCTCACCTGCCCCCCTCGAACTTTTCCTGGCCCTTATCTCTTCACTCAAAGCTATGATGGTATTTTAAGTTTTAGATTCAAAGTGCTACTTTATATATATATATATATATATATATATATATATATATATATATATATATATATATATATATATATATATATTAGGTCTGCGGAAATTAACGATTAATTTCTCGATTAATCGTTAAGACTTTTATCGATTAAGTATCGATTAAACTAATTTTAATCGATAAAATTCGATTAAAATTTAAGAAAATATGTATATTTTTTTTTCAATTTATTAAAAAATAATTAATTATTAATAATTAATAATAGTGTATATGTTTTTAAATGTAAAAACTTCTACCACGTATTATTATAATTTATTAATTTATGTTGAAGTGGATTTTGTATAACTCAATAAAACAAAACAAAATGTCAATTGCCTGTTTTTTTTCTTCCCTTGAGATGTTCAGATTAATGACGTCATAAATGTTAATTTTTGGCTTTAATCGAAATTAACGATTAATTCATGAAATTTATCTTTAATTTTTCAAAAGTTAACGATTAAATTTAAATTAATCGTTACCAGCTCTAATATATATATGTGTCGTTGACGAAGGCTCTTTGCCGAATCCTTCGTTGTTTTGTGACGTCTTGTCAAGCTCATATATACCCTGTTTGAACGACATTTATATTTTTTAATGTACGATTACGTAATTATTTCAAGTGTTAGGAGCCACGATAATCTTACGTTGTTTTTAACGCAATTTCCCTTGGGACAATTGCGTTTATATATTTTAATCGTCCGGCCTGTCTGTTCGAGCTTTGAGCAGCAACTCCTCCTGAACCATACCAGATAGAGGTGTCGCGCCTTTTGAAAATATGTTAAGGAGGTCCCAAGGATGTGCACGGGCCAAACAAAAATTACGAAAAGGTTTTCTGGATTTCCTGGAAAATCATTTTTTTTAAAATATCAGTATTTTGTCAAATGCTCGCCAACCATAACATCTATCGGGTTGAAACAAACGTGAAACAATAGCTAATAATATTTAGAACAATGTTGGAGTAGGAACTTTTGAAAAATCTCTTTTCGTTCAACTCCCGTAATTTTACCAGCAATTTGTAGATAGCAATTGATTTGTTTAGTTTCAAATTTATTCATTTGAAATGACATTTAATGTTATCTATAATTACAGTTAATGGGGTTTTCCCGCTTTGTGAATGCTACTGCTAGACTGTTAATATGTGATGGAAATTAACAACATTTCTTTCCCTCTTGAAAAATTCTTAATAAAAGATGGATTCACTTGCACAAGTCGCAACGTGATTTATGCAATTCTTTGCAAGAGGTGTAATAAAATTTACGTGGGTGAGACTGGTCGTCGTCTTGGAGATCGTTTTAGAGAACACCTGTATAATATAAATAAACCGGCTCAATGTCCTGTGTCTAAACATTTTAACAGTGTTGACCATTACGGCATATCAGATATTGCAGTAACTGGTATTTTATATGCAAGCAATACCCATGATAGAATCCACATGGAAAATAGACTCATAAAAAGATTTGGTACGTTGGCTCCGTATGGAATTAACCAAATTCATAATTTTACTTAACTGCAGAATCTTGTTCCCGTTGTGGTTTTTACTGTAACTTTGGATACTTCCCCCTTTTTCCTATATCCTGTGTCCATGTTTGTTTTTGTTTTCCTTTCTTTTTTATTTAACATAAATATTTTAAAATACAATATGTTTTAAGAATGTTATTATTACTTATGTAAGTATTGTAAGAATGTATTTTATGTTGTACTGATGAAGGCATTAGCCGAAACGTTTACTATAGTGTCAGTCTAAAAATAAAGCTCAAATTTATTGTTTTCATTGCACAATTTGTTTGTGTATTTTGTATTTTTATTTAAAAGCTTTATTGCAGTCCCATTCTATATTCTAGACTGTTGCGCGGTGCGCATTATATTGACACATTCTTGTTGTGACTCTAGAATGATTTCCCTTGAATAAAAAAATCGGAAATTCTTTTTTGGAAATTGCGTTTAAAATAAATACTCATTTAGTTTTTATTTCTTTTTTTTTCACTGTTTGACATTTTCTTGAAACTCATGTGTAACTAGTATATAAACAAACATGTGTACGTTCTTAGTGCTCCAAAGGGCAGCACCCGTAAGGGTTTTTTTTTAATTTTTAGTATTTTTATTTTTTTTTAGTTTTTGCTAATTTGTATTTATTTTGTTTTCGATGTTCATGTGATCGGAAAATGGAATATGAAAATTTTAAAACAGTGCTTAAACAAAGAAAAGCTTTTTCTCTTATTTTTTTATCGTGTTAATAATAATTAATAATAATTGATAATTTATATAGCGCTGTATCCCAGTAGTGAACCAGGCTCTCAGCGCTTTACATTGAGATCATAACATACGTATAATAATTAAATAACCATTCATACCATAATAACAACATAAAGGACAGTACATTACACACAAGCTACGCTAATCATTAAAACAAAAGTTTTTCTTCAATTTTTTAAATACATTTTGAAAAGAAGCGATTTAAGTGCAGTCTTGAAGGACTTGGTAGTTCGAATACTACGGATGTGTAATGGTAGAGAATTCCATTGTATGGCCGCACAAAAGAGAATGCCCTTTCACCAAAAGTTTTAGTACGTGTCGTAGGAACACAGAGAATACGTGTTATTAATATTTTATACCACAAAACAAAAAGCCAATGAAGTATATTAAAATTTATTTGAAATATATTTAGAAATCTTTTTTTAAAATGCACACCATTTACATATACCAAAAAAAAACATAAACACAGGGTAAACGTCAAGGTCAAACGTCGTCATCTCCAGATATGTATATGGAAACCCAAAGGGGAAAATAATGATAGGTGTAAACGCTTGATTAAAACATGGTATGGGTAGTAAAAGTATATCATTTAAAGAAAGACTTAAGGATATCAATAGACGCATATGTCATTGGGCAAAAAAATAGAAGATAAAAGATCATCACAACGAAGAATGTAAATGTAATGTTTGAAAGCTGCAACACATTTTTTAATCTGAATCGAATCAAGACGATGGATTCTGTCAAAAGGGGGAAACATGTCCGTGATTCTTAAAAATGCTTTTTAAGCCACGATGACAAAATTATATTGTAAAAATCTTAAAGCTGATCGATTCCCGAGTCAATGCTTCTAAATACTTCAGTAACAAAGAGTCGAGAATCGTCTTACATTCGCATCAAAGAATTTTAAAGTATTTGCTTTTTGTATAGTTTAAAATTACAAGATTTAGCAAATAAAAAATAGTATAGAGTTGGTTTTTTAAAACTTAATATTAAGGCATTTTTAGCACATTTGAATCTTTAAGTCATTGGTTTAGCGTGTGTTAAAAAAGAGTTTATGATTGTATATTAGAAAGGCTAAAGAAAATATGGCTATTTTTGTTTCTTAAATTATTGAAAGATTAATATTTAATCATTTTGTTAAGTCGATATTTTTTTTTAAAGATAAAATTGTAGATGATAAAGGTATTTGTTTCTACAAAGAACACGAGAGAAATGTTTAGCGATATTACGATGCCTATTATAAGATTGATTTTTTTTCTAGTTCCGTTTTGTATGCAGTGGATAAAGGGTTTATTGTAAGTCTCTTAGATGTTATAAATGCCCTGTTATTTATTCAAAATGAACAGCTCCCTATAATTTCCACAGCTTACAGTTGCCCCCCCCCCGCAACCACCGCCCCAAAAAGTGTGTCAAAGCTTGGCTTTTGTCAATGACGATTACTACGATAATAAAGGGAACACGTTGATACACGTCAAATGAATCATTTCAATAAGGAAAGAGGAGGAGACAAACCAGCTTGACAACATCAAGAAGTAAAGAGTATGTCAGCGACAGACAAAATCTGACGAAACAAAATAAAATCATTAAGTTAAAAATTACTTCACTCGTACTATAGTGTGTAATTATACAAATTATAATATCAGGGTTATAGTTATAGGTCAATATGTATGAACCACCTTTGGCTTTCTCATATTGCAGTCTAATTGAAGTTAAAAATATCAGTTTTATTTTGTAAAAATCTTACGTCGAGGTTTAAGTTTTGAAACAAATTAATATGCTTAACATGAAAGTTAAATACCGTATTTATCGGCAATATACCACGCACAGGCGTATAACACGAACCTTCATTTTCAGAGGGAAATTTCAGGGGGAAAATGTAACATTATATCGGCGTATAACACGCACTTTTCTCCCCTGAAAATACGGTAAATTAAAAGGTTCAAATGGGATTTAATCCGGTTCAAAATCGGAGGCAGTTTCTGTTTTAATAGTTTTAGCAGTTCCATGCACTGTGCCATTGCTCAATGAAGACACTCGGATGTTGTCTGATTGTGACACTCGGACACTATCAGATTAAGGCATGGCGTTTATTAAATTTTATTTAATCGCCAATAATTAAGATCAGCTTTTTAAATCACACTAAGTAACCTCCATTTGTTAACATTAGCTATTACTGTTGACTTCAACTATATTTTAAAAAAAAACCTGCCACACATTTGAGTTAGTAAAATTCCACAGTCTTGGATTCTACAAAATCTATCACACCCAAAGTTTATCCAACTGTTGATTTTAAAACATAATCAAATTTGTAAAAATTACAAACATAGACATGTTTATCCCATTATCATAACAAGTTTCTTGTATTTAAAAATAAAATATCCAGTTAAAAAATTATTTAAAATTAATTTTAGTTTTTGTGTCTTGTATTTATCTTAAACAGAATATTTTTTTCTTTTTCCATTGCGCTTGTTACGTGCAAAATACGTTTTACCGAGGTTTTCCTGTTTCGTTTACAAAACATTTTCAGTACACCACAGAATGATTCTTAACGGAAAGGGAGCTCAGAAAATAAATTAATAGTGATGCGTGTGTTCAAAAAACATTGCAAATCTTTGGTATGCTTTGATATTACTTTGAAGTTTTCCTGCAAAAATGTTCATCTCAATAATGGCGTCAATTCTAAAAATGAAAATGAACTCATGTGTATTAAAGATGGTCAAACTAGATAGAATGAACTATCGGTGATACCTGGTAACTGACAGAACTTAACTGGTTTCCCATGCTTTGAAGTGTGGTAATTGGTCCTATCCAAGATAGGAATTAAAGGTGATGTACTTTCACTTCATTTGGGCACTGATTATATTCATGTATACCCCTGCCCCGAAGGCTACTCTCCCCTGAGAAAGTCTATTCAATAAACTATAAGTCAAAACGAAAATAATTGTCACTCCTGATTTCACAACAATGATGCGTTATCTTAATAAGCATATTTTTATTATATCTCCCCCAAACTTCCTCCAATTTCCCCCTAACTTCTCCGATTTCCCCAAAACTTCCTCCGATTTCCCCCAAACTTCCTCCGATTTTCCCCAAACTTCCTCCGATTTCCCACAAACTTCCTCCGATTTCTTTCAAATTTATTCTTATTTTCTCCAAAATTTCTCCGACTTCTTCCAAACTGCCTCATTAATATTTCCCTTAATCCCCTCTCCCAAAACTCCCAGTGTTTTACTTAGTGTAACACTCCATCCGGTTGTCTTATCAGTATGTGATACTCGAATGATATTTCCCCATTGTCTATATACAGTAGATATAATTAAAACCAACTTCACCCCAGCTTTCTCTTCTTCTGCCAATCAACTGATGGTCTAAGTCAGGGATCACCGAACTGCGGCAAGCGGACCGGACACGGCCCGAAACTGCGGTATTCGAATTAGCTTAATGAAACGTTTGGGACACGATACTTTGTGATACGACTTAAATTTAATTATTATAACGATAGCGGTTAGCGACCACGTTGCAATTTTTTTCATAACGAGGAAACGACAGAATGATGAAAACCATTAAATTACGGATGGAAGTTTCAGCCCTTCAACAATTAAAATTGTGTGGAGAATATAAGTATTGGAGAGAAATTCGTGTTACTTACAGACACTCCGTGAAAGCTAGAATCTCGACGTAATCTCAGGTCCCTAATTTGTCTACAGATTCTGATATCATCAGTACCAAACAACGAGACGCTATTATATAATTTAATTACTAACTTTAAAATACATTTTCATGCAATTCTAAAGGGTCTCGCAAGACGATTGACCGATGTAATCAGTTTCGGATTGTAAAATTAGATAGTCAAAATGACATGGATGGCTGGAGTGAGGAAATAGTAGGGGCAGATAAGGAAGCTCAATTGGAATATTGGAACATTCCTGGCGCTCTAATCGTACACTGTATCATACATCAGCCAGCACTGTGTTGGAAAGTCTGAGAAATTTATTGTGTGCTGAATTCATTTCTTTCTGCTGTATATTTTAAAACTCAATACTCAGTTCCAGGCTTTACCGGAAGAAATTGATTCTGGAAACTTTGAATTGCCTTACAACACAGCAGAGAGGGCTGTTTACTTTTTGAAAGCGTCGAAAAGAAAACACGTTTTTCTCTTTGGAAAAAAACAACAACAAAACAACAGAGTTCATGCACAGCTATTAGAATCTACCAGGCTGTCAAACTGTTCAATGTCATTGAGAACACATCTCATATAACTTAAATGAACTTGAAACTTCAGATAAAGAAAAACTCCTCGTATCACAGATTGTATGAAGAAATTTGTAGAAATCTGTTAATGATTGAAGGATAAATAGACGGAAACTTTTCTCATGTTCGTGGTTAAAAGCGTTTTTGTGCTACAAATCGTCAGAGGTGTCAAACTTGATCTTCTTCGGAAAAAATGTTTTTAATTCCTTGAAAAAAAAATTTTGACGAGTTTTTCAGATCTGGACAGAATTGTGAGTGACATACTTTTGTTCCAGAATCCGTTTAAAGGTAAACTTGATGCTATGTCATTTGAACTACATTTGGGATTTCTTTCAAGCAAGCGACTTGTTAAAAGATGAGCCCATGGAAAAGTTAAAACTTGGTTGAATTTCCGAAACAAGAAAATTGGCGCTGATGCGGTATCAATGTTTGGAACGACGATTGTCTGTGAGCAAATATTCTCAACAAGAGATTGATTGATTAACGTTTCGAACCAATTATCTGAAATGGGATGCAACGATTCCAAGTATAACTTGTTGATATCTCGAAAATCGAGGGTCAGGTTTCACAACTCTCTCTAAATATTTTTGCAGGTTAGTTTGTGTGATTCGGATATGGGTGCACTAACTCTGATGTAACGACTTTTTTTTTCTGATGACACCTCTTGTTAAAAAAAAATTAAATTAGTTTTTAAAAAAGCTATATTGATTACTTTTTTTGTGTGTTATACGCCTTGCAAACGTGATTGACATTGAATGCTTCAGTTAGTGAGGTTGTTTTTTTGTTTCCTTGAAAAAAAGGGGGGGGGGTACCCAGACCTTTTGTTTGTATTTTCAAGCATTGTAAAGAATGTCTTTGTGACCCGCTTTTGTCATTTTTAACGCAATTTCCCTTGGAAAAATTGCGTTTATAGATTCGAAATGTCTGTACCTCTTGCACATGCAACTCCTCCTGAACCATACCAGATACAGGGTTCGGGTCTTTTGCAAATATGCTAAGGAGATCCCAAGGATATGGAACGGACAAAAAATACCGAAAAGGTCTACTGGATTTTCTGGAAAATAAAAAATAACGAAAAAATATCTGTATTTTGTCAATTTCCCGCCAACCATAACATCTATAGGGTTGAAATAAATGCCAAAAGATAGCTAATAATATTTAAAACAATGTTGAAGAGGAATTTTTTCCTTTGAATAAAAAATCGGAAATTCTTTTTGGAAATTGCGTTTAAATACTCAATTGAGTTTTTATTACTTCTTTCCATTTATCCGGCCTAGAGTGGACAATCGTTAGGTGACTCTCTGATATTGAATGTGTTTCATTCAGCTGCACAAGAACCATATCTCTGCTAGTCCTAACGATTATCATGTTAAATCTATTCCGGCCCCAACAGCTCTCGTGTTATATCTATGCTGGCCCCAACAGTTCTCGTGTTATATAAATTCATCGTCATCATCTTTACAGCACAGCATACTCGTCACCATCATCGCCTCATATATAACTACGTCTGCCATGCTATAAATTAACTGTAAACGTATCTGACGATTTCGTATTGCTTAACAGTTGGTGTCCCTACTTCGCTTATGTTCACCTATCGCGGGAGGTCTCCGGGCCCCATTAACGGCGATAAACGAGGGTTCAATGGATTTCTTCCCTTCTAAATGTATCCTCATGCAGACCCCATATTTCTGAGATCCTAATTTCCAACGCTGGCGTGTGTCTAAGCCTTCAGTTTAGATCAGTATGTAGGGAACCACGGCCCATGCATGTTTACCTTCTCAGTCATGTTAAAGACCCCTAACATCATATGTAAGGCTTTACATGTATACTATTTACGAACCTTTACGTTCCATATATAAATATTTTTAATTCGCATGTAAATGGTCTTAAACGTTTCTTAAATTTAAATATATCATCCTTTGATAATTAATGTACGCTTTTAATGGTTATTATTCTTTATGATCTAAACGACACTACAAATCCCTTAGTGTTTTGTAAAGTAAAGGTGATCAAAGAAATGACATAAGGACAAAATCTCCCATTGTTACACACACCAACAAAGTGAATCAATACGATAGATTACCGTCAAGAAGAATAAAAATTGTAAATATAAAAATAAATATATAACTGTTAGACTGACAAACAATTTCATCAAGTTTGTGACAACAAAAGTTTCACAAAGAATCGTCATGCTTTGAAGATTTCTACAGTTTTCATCCATGGCAAACATGTTTGAGGATTGCGTAGTCCCATCAATATTTTATGACAGGAAAAGTGCTCTCGTGGTGGTGTGTAGTTCTATAAATAGTATTACGGCAGCTCTTATGTTACTGTGTTGTGTTGTGTTGTCCAAAACACCGTTTACCCGTAGCAGGTCCGCCATCAAGAAACCATAAATATTTTAACGGTAGCAACAGTGCCACAAAAGTCTTGAAATCGAGTTAAACTTTAGCATTTACGTAACAGAAGTCTTCGTGAATAATGAGAGTTCGACCATTTGTTATTGTTTAGAAGACATTGTCCCCTATTGTAAACCCGTTTTTTGGTCCGTTTCTTACAACAAAGAAATCGCTCTTCACATCTCAAGTGGTTGACGGCGTATTGGCAATATATCTAGAGAGTTATTATTTCAAACATGTTTTTTTCAAGCGGCATAATATGACCGAGTTTGACTTAATTTCCCCAGGTATGATTGCAACTTACGTATAACAATCATCCTCTAAGGGGGATCACAAAGCAGGAATGGGTTTCCCGCAGCTGACCCCACAACTGACCACAAGCTTGCGAGTTGACAACCGGCGGCAACCGCATCTTGAAACAACTGCAGGCAGGTGTGCAGTTTTACAAATTTCCGTCGCTGTGGTTCGACTCCTCGGTGGACTGTCGTTGGCGGAGGCAGCACTTCCCGTTGCTGCTGGTGGGTAAGGTCAAGTGCTCCATCAGCGAGTACCACTGGGCGATGGGTTTCCTAGGGCTCTCCAGCATCTCGTACCAGTGCTCGCGACCTTGACCGTTCATCTTCGGGCCCAAGGCCACGCAGCCCATCAGCTCGTCACTTCCGATCCTGTTTGAAGACAAAATTTAAAGCATCCCATAATATGCTGTATTTGCATGTAAATGACCTAGGCTAGGAATTCTCTTATGTTTAGATATCTTTTCTCTTAATAAAAAAACAAATACCCTTTAAATAGTTATTGTTCTTATGAATCTAAACACAAAAAAATCAATTTCCGAATGTGATACACAAGTGTAAACGTATTAGAATGTAATTCAAATGAATATCGAAATAAAAAAAAGACTCTTGTTGTATTTAGCGAAACAATCATTTAAAACTTTTAAAGAATATCATTGTTTATCTCACAGTGTTTATAAATTCTACAGCGACAGATCGTGGTTAATATGTAAGGGTTGTTTGCGATAGTGATTTTGGGATGGTGTTGTTCGGATAGTGTGGTATGCGTAGTGAGGTATTAATGGGGAAAGGGCCCGTGTGGCAAGAGGGTTGTAAAGGGTTTAGAGTAAAACACGAGGAGATCCTCTGTCATCTTAATCAGCTGCGCTCTGTCATAATGTAGAGACCTGTCATAATCTACTGACCTATCATAATATACTGACCTATCATAATCTACTGACCTAGCATAATCTAAAGACCTATCATAATCTATAGACCTATCGTAATTCATAGACCTATCATAACCTATAGACCTATCATAATCTACTGACCTATCATAATCTACTGACCTATCATAATCTACTGACCTATCATAATCTACTGACCTATCATAATCTACTGACCTATCATAATCTACTGACCTATCATAACCTATAGACCTATCATAATCTACTGACCTATCATAATCTACTGACCTATCATAATCTACTGACCTATCATAACCTATAGACCTATCATAATCTACAGACCTATCATAATCTACTGACCTATCATAATCTACTGACCTATCATAATCTACAGACCTATCATAATCTACTGACCTATCATAATCTACTGACCTATCATAATCTACTGACCTATCATAATCTACTGACCTATCATAATATACTGACCTATCATAATCTACTGACCTATCATAACCTATAGACCTATCATAATCTACTGACCTATCATAATCTACTGACCTATCATAATCTACTGACCTATCATAATCTACTGACCTATCATAATCTACTGACCTATCATAATCTACAGACCTATCATAATCTACTGACATATCATAATCTACTGACCTATCATAATCTACAGACCTATCATAATCTACTGACCTATCATAATCTACAGACCTATCATAATCTATAGACCTATCGTAATACATACACCTATCATTATCTAGAGAACTATCATATCTACAGACCTATCATAATCTACTGACCTATCATAATCCACCAATTTGATGACGAGGTACACATCTTCCACACTCTCCTGGGGCACGTCAAAGACCAGAGCCTCGTTGAACACAGGGTTCAGTGTGTTCCTCTGAACGGACGTCTTACGTTTCTTGATCCTTCGACCTTGACACATCAGACAGACCTTGACATAAGGATCTTTGGGAGGGGGGTGGAGAAAAAATTAAGACATAAGAAATATGTTAACTGACGTGTTTTAATTATTTTCTAAATCGACTCTACTTTCTCAGCGTAGCTGTAATTATGACGTCAAACAAACGTGTTTCTAATTAGGGTTTGTCAATTTTTTTCTTACCGGAAAACGTCACAGTATTCCATTACGTAATGTTTCTATTTTTAGACAGACTTTTCGTGAAAAAAAGTTTTTCAGCCTGTAGAATCAGCAACACAATTTATAACTTCTTAGCACAATAAAATTGTAGGGCTGTTAACGATTAATTTAAATTTAATCGTTAACTTTTGGAAAATTGGCAATTAATTAATCGTTAATTTCGATTAAAGCCAAAATTAAAATTTATGATGTCATAAGTAACACTTATTAAACGTTCTTGTTGAAAAACTAAATAACACTGGAATGTCTCCTTTATACGTCGTCTTTTAACCAACTACGCAATTTAAAAAAAACGTTAAAAACCAAGTTTTTCACTATAAATCCTTTATGTACGAGACGTAACTAAAAGAATGTTCATTGTAATACGACACGCAAGACCATCCAAAAATACAAAATTGCAGTTGTGTCGTAAAACATGTTTAATATAATGCGCACCGATCAGGAATATGTTTATAAAAAGAGTTGTCAATAAAATACGCACCTTATTGCGCGGCAGAAAGGTTGTTCAATATAATACGCACCGCGACGCTCTATCTCAAAAAATAGCTTGATACATAGGAATAAATAAAATAATATAAAAAAGCAATAATTTAATTACGGTACATGCGATCGATCTGAAATTTTCATACATTGTTTTTATTATCGGTACAAAACTGCCTGCAAAATTTCAGCTCGCTAGCTTACGAGCAAGTGGGTTAAAAATCTATCAAAAGTTTTGGCAACAAGCAAGCAAGGGCGGGCGGCCACAGACACCACGAGTTAATATAAAGGATTTAAAAAGACAAGTGTGTTGACATTATTTGATTCAAGTGATGAACGGGTCTAAATGACAATATAACCAGCCGAGCTGAACCATCATTCACATGGAACTGAGGTAACTGGTATGCAGTAAAACGGTCTTGGCAAGAAATGACATTATCGGATATAGGTGTTCATTAAAATTCCACCATTGTAGAGGGTTAATGAATTCAGGAGCTTTCATCTCCATTTAGTAACGCAGTAATTTATCAGAAGAGCTGTCGTCATTTTCTGTCTCTGAGTGAGACTCTACTACTGCCATTAGCTTAATACGCTTTTCATTTGGTTTGATAAGTAGGCGAAGTGTTAGAACCATGGTAGGCAAACGATTTCTCACAATGGATACAATAAAATTTATCAACATTTTGAACATTCCAGGCCATCAATAGTTTAAAACCAAAATTTTCTAGTAATCGTCAGGAAATTTGTTATTATTTATCGGCCGCTATTTTTTATTTATTATTTTTTTAATTTTTGACTTCCAATATTGAATAAGTAATGGGTTAATTAATCGTTAAAAATTAGTTTATCGTTAAAAAATTTTTACGATTAATCGAGAAATTAATCGTTAATTTCCGCAGCCCTATAAAATTGGAAACAGTGTTTTTTTTCAAATCCGCTAATAAAGCTGAAAAATCGTTTACGTGAAAATTACAAACATCCGCTGACATTAGTTCTAACAAAATATCCGGATATTTAATTAATATCTTATTGAAATTGGGTGATCGGAAATTACTGGATATTAATATATATAGATATCTACCATTAAATCCAAGGCTTATAAGAATCTTTGAAAGCATGATTCGACATGCGCTAATAAAGAGCACGCCTTATTAAACAACCCTTGATTAAACGGTACGGCCAAAACACGCTATGACGAGACGAGCACACTTTTCAAATTAATTAAAACACTTAAAAAAATATAGCGATTCTATTTCTTCCTTTTTTTCTTCCTAACATCAACCTGAAGTGAATCACAATTACAATGAGAATGAGAATGTCGGTTAAAAGCTTTCTTCGGAAAAGCAAAAACAAAAAAAAAGAAGAAAAATGTGGTGGAGTATAAAATAAAAGAAACGTATCTTGTAGGAAGTTTCAAACATTATTTTATCGATTACTTTTTTAAAATTTATGTTCATTTTTTATGTTGGAGATTTTTAATCAATTCTTTTTTTTTATTAAACATTCTCAAATTTCTTAACGAATTGTTTTCAAAACTAGAAAATATCAGCTACAAAACACGGTAATAATGTAATCCTAAACATATCATCAAGTGAAACCCTATGGTAGATTTCAAAAAACTTTATGTAATTCTTCTCATGATTTCAACAAAAGTCAAGGCCATAATCACGTATTATGCTCAGTTATAGGACTTGCATGCCAGTTAAAATCTTTAATGTCATAGACCAGGGGTCGGCGAACTTTTTTGCACGTTACCCAAAAATTTAAATTTTTATGTTGCCGTTACGCCCCGACGACGCGAGGTCCAGCCCACACGACACGGGGTTTGGACAGCGTTGTTAGCCCCCCCCCCATCCCCCACCCCATCCCCCAAATGGGTCTAGGGCTAAGCCCCAGTCAAAAACGCATCTGTTGAGTTTTAGAAGCCAGACGAGTGTCTAAAAATGACCCGAAAAGGATTAAGCGTATGATGCAAGTATAAAAGTTAACAATCGAATATAATATTATTGCTTTAATGGTTATAGGTCAAACGGCCATGGTCATTCCAGATAAGACGATAAATCTTTCATAATGCAATAAAGTCGGATGAACACAAATTTACTTTACAAAATAACATACATTATAAATTTAATAAAAATTAATTTCATCCATTTTCATTCTAAAACACAGAGATTGTTTTCTTTAAATCACATTACATTTCAGTTTTTTGATAAGTGATGTTGTTTCATTTTTGACACAATTCCATCGAAATTGGGGCTATTGATGTCAGCGCAACTTTTGGATGCTGTCTTCGGGGTCCAATCGATTTCGCAGCTTTGTTTTTATGTTCACTAGAGTTGAAAATCCTTGTTCACAAAGGTACATTGTTGCAAAAGGCATCAACGTCTTGACCGTCTCCTCACGTGCAGTGTTGAAAGCCTTTGCAGCATTTGACATCCAAAAATGTGTCAGATCTGCATTGTTTGCAAATTCAATTCGTGCCTCATTATTAGACTGAAGTTCAAGAAGTGCCTCTACCAACCCTTGAGTCTCATCTGGTGTTGTTCGTCCATCGTAGTCGACGATGACCACTCTCTTCATATTTTTCCTGTGCTAGGCCGTCACGTGTGTCCTCTGGTGGCTTATTAACCCTACTAGTGTATTACCCGTCAAAAATGACTGAAGTTTTCAAAATGGATATATTTCAGTTTTTGTAATTGTCCCTTTTGTCTGAAAGCCGCATAGTAAATAATCAGAAAATCTACACGAAAGACCATGAGAGAAAAATTAAATCTCTTTTCCATATTGAACAATTTTATGCGGACATTTGAAAATAGCGTTGTTGTTTTTTTTCAGTATTTTTTCAAGGCAATTTTTTTAGCGGTGAGCTTTCTAAAATCTAGCGTTACAAACGGACATAGCAGAGTATATATTTTGATTATATATACAAATGTATGTGTTATGAGAAAACCTCCAAGCTTAGGTTTCGCGTTATATAAGTTTGCATGAATAATAATGATATAATCAGGATAATAGTAAATGCATAGTGAATTACACACAGCATAAAGTGATACTGCAACAAAGAAGTTTGAAGTTCGAAGTATTAACAAATATTGCTGAGGAGTCAGCCGGACGTTAACTTGCGGCATTGAATAGTGCGCATCAATTATGAGTGCACCAATAATACAGCACAGTGCGTTAAAAATAAATTATGTGACTGTAATGTTATCCACATCAAGCACATCTGTGATTTGAAGCCGTTTAAGCTTCACTGATGATTATGACTTGTCAGTTTATTCGCCCATTTGTCCATACATTATTACCACAACATTACCAAAACATGTAAAAAATAAAATGTAATTATTGCACATGTTAATAACAAAGAACTATTTATTTTGCATGAAACATAGTAAGCAAAGTTTGTCAAAGGATAACAGAAAAGATTAAATTATCAACTGTTAATCATATTTACAATTTAATATAAACGTGTTAGTAATTCACATAAACCTTTTCAAGATCTATTATGACTTGTCAGTTTATGCGCCCATTGGTCCATACATTATTACGTTTACTTTATTAAAAACATGTAAACGAAAAATTGTAACTATTTACAAATATGAATAACAAAGAACTATTTATTTTGCATGAAACATTTGAAGTAAAGTTTATCACTGGATAAAAGAAAATATTAAAGTATCAACAGTTAATCGTATAAACAATTTAAATACACGTTTTAGGAATTGAAATAAACGTTTTCATTATTGTCAAGTCAGCACCCTTTCCAGTTCTATATTAAAAGCAAAGATTTTTTATTCAAAATTAGTCTTAGAATCATTAAAATATTACATGTAAAAAACAATCAAACAAAACCTAATGTGGGGAGGAGTCCGATTTTTAAATATGTTATTTTTTAAACATACAAATATGCAATCTCAAAGTGTATAAAAGAAAAACAAACGCTAAACTGAAGCATAAGTTGACAAATTTCATTTGCAGTAATAAATAATGGCTTTGAAGTTCAAAACGCGTCGAAACATTGACAACCAAACGACAACCAATTGTAAATTTCATAAAGCGAAAAACGAATGTTATACATTAATATAGAAAACTAAATTTATAATTACGTACATAATATTGACATGGACACATACACAAAAACGGACATTTAATACAAAAAAATAATTATAATATGTATCACATCAAATAAAACATGGCTCTTTTTAAATCCCTTATATTAACTTCACCGGCGTCTCTCTATCTCTCTCTCTCTCTCTCTCTGTCTGTCTTGGGCTCGGCGGGCGGAAAAACAGAAGTCAAAAATGACCCACTTCCCATGATCCGATCGAACTGAAATTTGGCACACGGACCCGTCTTACCTAACAATGCATCGTATCAAAATTTCAGATCGATCGAACGTACCGTAATTAAATTAATGCATTTTTAGTTTATCCTTATATGAGGTATGTAATTTAAATTCACGGTTTGTTATTGTTTTTTTCCCACGTGAAATTTTGAGCTGACGCATTGAGGCGACCACAACGAAGCGACGGGCGCTTTTGTTTACATTTTACGTGTCACTCTGAGCTCGGTCAAGCGAATCGGTGACCAGACTTTTCCCCTCTCCCCCTTCCACCCACCCCTCCCCCCCCCCTAGGGTTATGAAGCAAACTTGAGTTAAGAAATATTCAGTCTGTAAATGTTTGAAAATAATCAATACTGTTAGTTATGTCTCATATATAAGGGATTTATAGTCAAAAGCTTTGTTTCTACGGGTTTGTTTTATTAAATCCCTTATATTAACTTCGCGGCCGTCTCATCATCTCTCTCTGTCTTGGGCTCGGCGGGCGGAAAAACAGAAGTCAAAAATGACCCACTTCCCATGATCCGATCGAACTGAAATTTGGCACACGGACCCGTCTAACCTAACAATGCATCGTATCAAAATTTCAGATCGATCGAACGTACCGTAATTAAATTAATGCATTTTTAGTTTATCCTTATATGAGGTATGTAATTTAAATTCACGGTTTGTTATTGTTTTTTTCCCACGTGAAATTTTGAGCTGACGCATTGAGGCGACACAACGAAGCGACGGGCGCTTTTGTTTACATTTTACGTGTCACTCTGAGCTCGGTCAAGCGAATCGGTGACCAGACTTTTCCCCTCTCCCCCTCCCACCCACCCCTCCCCCCTAGGGTTATGAAGCAAACTTGAGTTAAGACAGATTCAGTCTGTAAATGTTTGAAAATAATCAATACTGTTAGTTATGTCTCATATATAATGGATTTATAGTCAAAAACTTTTTTTTTACGGGTTTGTTTTATTAAATCCTTTATATTAACTCGTGGTGTCTGCGGCCGCGACCTTGCTTGCTTGCTTGCTTGTCGCCAAAACTTTTGATCGATTTTTAACCCACTTGCTCGCAAGATAGCGAGCTGAAATTTTGCTGGCAGTTTCGTACCGATAATAAAAACAATGTATCAAAATTTCAGATCGATCGCATGTACCGTAATTAAATTATTGATTTTTTAGATTATTTTATTTATTCCTATGTATCATGCTATTTTTTGAGATAGAGCGTCGCGGTGCGTATTATATTGAACAACCTTTCTGTCGCGCAATAAGGTGCGTATTTTATTGACAGCTCTTTTTATAAACATATTCCTGATCGGTGCGCATTATATTAAACATGTTTTACGACACAACTTCAATTTTGTATTTTGGATGGTCTTGCGCTGTGTATTATAATGAACATTCTTTTAGTTACTTCTCGTACATAAAGGATTTATAGTAAAAAAATTGTTTTTTTTACGTTTTTTTTTATTACTTCGTTCCTTTCACACATTAATAAAAGTTCAAATAATGACGTTACGTCACAATATTTTATGGCGAGAAACACATTTTGTTAATCTCGAAAGCAACATTTTTACTTCTATATTTTCCTTTTTCTTTATCAGGAGTTAACTCGCATAGCGTCACGGACAGACATGACAAACGTGACAGAGATTGCAAATCTATCTATCTATATATATAATTCTCTTCGTGGTCGGACCCTGCGAGACACCAAGCTGCAAGTATGTTCAACAGATACTAGTTTTAGAAAGCAGCGCCCCAAATTACTGCACCAATGCATCAAAAGGTGTGCAAATTAAATATGCGCTGTAAAAAAAAATTATATGACCTCATTGTTTTCACTTATATTTTAATTTTGTAAAAAGGGAACCATGTAAAAAGTTATAAAATACTTTGTGTACAAGTTTAATATTTCGTATTGATCAAACAAGGACAAGTTATCTTATCTTATCTGTTTATAGACGCTCCTTCTATACAGAAGATTATTGCGTCCTACGCTTATCTATGGTTTGTGTTTAGTCCTGCATTTTTATTAGAGATTTAAATGTTGATAAAGTGTTGGTTTTCCTGGATTCTTCAGGCAACCCATTCCACGCCCGAATTCCGGACGGGAAGAAGGAAAACTTGTATGTGTTTGTTCTTGCATACGGAATAAGAAAGGTGTTTTTATCCTTATGTCTATCTGAGGGTTGTATTAAGTTATCTTTGTGTTGTATTTCTAAATTAGAATTAATTGCTTTATGTATGATTACTACTTTGCTCTTGGTTCTTCTATCCTCTAGTGTTTCAAGGTTTAATGATTTAACTAATGGTGTTATTCTTGTCAGTTTCGAATATTCTCCAGTAATGAATCTGGCAGCTCTTTTTTGAATTTGTTCTAGTTTATCAATGTTTTCTTTGGTGGATGGGTCCCATACAGAAGATGCATATTCTAGTACAGGTCTCACCAAAGTGAGGTAGCATTTTAGTTTTATATCTCTATTACATTTGTTAAAGTTTCTTTTTATAAAGCCTAAGGTTTTGTTTGATTTTTTAATAACTTCATTGACATGGGGATTCCATGATAGTTTCTCATTTATTAAGACTCCTAAGTATTTTGCATCTTTAGTTTGGGTCAGTTCTTTTCCATGAATGTAATATTTTGAATTTATTTGTTTCTTTTTCTTTGTTACTCTTAACAGTTGACACTTTTCTGGGTGGAAAGACATACTCCAGTTAGTCTCCCATTTTATCAATTCATCTAAGTCTTTTTGTAAAATTTTGCTATCTTGTTCTTATTTAATTGTTCTATAGATTATACAATCATCAGCAAATAACCTAACTTTTGTACCTGTTGAGATGTTGTTGGGTAAATCATTTATATAAATTAAAAAGAGTAAGGGACCTAGCACAGTTCCTTGGGGAACTCCTGAGTTAACCTTTATTGGTGCAGATTTAGATCCATTAATTATTACAGTTTGCTCCCTGCCCAAAAGGAAGTCTTGGATCCAGTGATGTAAGGGACCTGAGATTCCAAAGTAGTTAAGTTTTTTAAGTAAACTAAGGTGGTGAACTTTGTCAAATGCTTTTGAGAAGTCTAGTAATATTGTATCTATTTGATCATTTTTGTCTAAGCCTTTTGATAGTTCATCTATTAAACCTATTAATTGTGTTTCACATGATCTGTTTTTTCTAAAGCCGTGTTGATGTGGGCATAGGGCATTATATTTGTCAAGGTGGTTAACTATTCTACTATATATTATGTGTTCTAGTAATTTACAGGTGATACTAGTAAGTGATACAGGCCTGTAATTACCAGGGTCTAATTTATCTCTTTTCTTAAAGAGTGGAGTTACGTTAGCTAATTTCCATTCCTGGGGCACTTTACCCTGGTTTAGAGAGGCTTGAAAGAGAACTACAAGGATTGGGGACAGTTCATTGCTTAGGTCTTTTAATAATCTTGCAGGTAAATCATCTGGGCCAGTTAGTTGGGATTTTGAAATAGGTGGGCATCGTAGGCGCCCTAAAAATGCATTTTTTCAAAATAAATAGATTTCAGCTGAACATTTCCGTCATTTTTTACGGATGATACGCCGCGGGTCTCTCCAGAGTTCCTTCTTTTCATTCACTCACAGTCGTTTGCCCTAACCCACCCCATTTTGACAACCGTGTCTTTCAGGAAGTCTTCACCCGTCACTAAATCATTAGCGGCGTATGCTACGCCGCGGGTCAGCTAGTTATGTATATTAATTCTAGCACAAAATGTGCGTCCTCATGTCGGACAAGAGATGGATGGGATCCATTCAGGAGGGTTTTTGATACGGTCCTTCCTGGCTTTACGTTTGGTATTGGAAGCCGGTTGTCTATCTCATCTGGTACATCCGCAATGTCACATCGAAATGGATCTGCATTATGACATTATGCGAATAAATAACTATAAAGTAAGCATTAAACCGCTCTTTGAACTTGGTAAGATGTCTGATAAATATATCCTTGATGTGGTCGAAAGTTACATTTTCCACAATCTTTCAAGTACAAGGCCAACTTTGAAAAGGCCGCTAAATTGTTTCCTTCTGCTTTTTGTTTCCAATATGAAAACTTTAATCCAAATGCTGGAACCCTTTCTCTGGTAGTAACTATAGTGATATTTTCCCACTGCAATTCTTTGTTAAACGCATTCACATGCTCAAAAAACATGAGCTAAGCATGCGAGATGTGCAACCGAATAATAGTTCGCAGATTTCTCTGCTAGTGCATGCTTTTGACCGCCAGAAATGTTTTTGAAGTTCAGCTTTCAGAGCCCACACTCTGTGCAGAACATTGCCGCGTGAAACCCACCATATCTTGGTAAGTCTGTATATTCAGCCTCACCATCTTTACATAAATCACGAAACAGTCGTGTTGGCAGTGCATGTCCTTTAATGAAATTTACAACCTGGATAATATCATGCATGGCGACCTCCAATTCAGGTTCCAAATGTTTTACAAGAAGAGCTTGACGATGGATCATGCATTTGTTAACTTCAATTTTGGGATTCCTCTCTCTTGCAAAAGCCGAAAAATCTTAATAATCCGTCCCTTTTGTAAATATACGTACACAATACGGATTTTAGCGAATTTTATATGTTCCAAATGAGACGGTTTTACCCCCAGCAATTCCCTTTTCACCCCAAATGGGATAATTTACCCCTGCTCGCCGACCCTTGTCATAGACAATCCATTTATCAAAAACCGTTTTATCATTAACTGGTTGTGTGAAGTATGCCCCATTTATGAGTTGTATAAATTATACCTACATAGTTGTGTAAAATAAGACCCAATGAAGATTTTTTCCCCCCATTATTGTGTTGTGTAAAATATGCCTAAAATATGTCCATAAAGTAAGTCACGCTCCAGTGTAAGAAAGTGTTACAGTTTGTGACAGGGGGGGGAGTGGGGTCCGGCCATGTGTGACGTCACGGCGTTTTTTAAATAAAAAAAATAAAAAAAAAAAAAAAAAAAAAAATAAAAAAAAAAAATAAAAAAAAAAAAAAAATAAAAAAAAAAAAAAAAAAAAAAAAAATAAAAAAAAAAAAAAAAAAATAAAAAAAAAAAAAAAAAAAAAAAAAAATATAAAAATAAAATAAAATAATTAAAATTATAGAATAAAATAAAATAAAAATAAAATATACAGATAGAAAAAATAACATAAAAAAATAATATAAAACTATATAAAATATATACATATATATAAAATACAAAAAAAATATATACATATAAATATAATATATAGAAAAAACAAAATAAAATTAGATAAAATATATATAGAAAATAAAAAAAATAAATAAAATAAAATATAAAAAAAGTAAAATATATATATATATAAAAGAAATATATATATACAAAATAAAAAAAATATAAAACAAAATAAATATATATATATATATAATAAAATACAAAATATAAAAAATAAAATATTATAAAATATAAAATAATAGATAAAAGAAAATAAAAAAAAAAAATAAAATATAAAATACAAAATAGAAAACAAAATATAGATACATAAAAAAAATATATATATAAAAACATAAAATATATATACAAAATATAAAACAGATAATAAAACACACAAAACCATAAAATAATAAGAAAAAGAGAGAGATACAAAAACATAAAAGATAAAACAAACAAAAAACAGAGAGAAAAGAGACACAAAAACACAAAAAAACAAAATAAAACAAAAAAAGAAACAAAAATAAAATAAAGATATATAGAGATACATATATATAGATAACATATACACAGAATAGACAGAGACATATAGACAAAATAAAACACAGAAGAAAATAAAATAAAAGATATACAAATACAAAACAATATAAAAAGAGATATATATTATACACAAAAAAAAAGATAAAATTTATAATAATAAACAGAAGAGAATACAAAAGTATATAAATTAAAAAATTATTAATTATATATAAAATACAAAAGACATAGAAAACAAGATAAACAAAAAATACAGAGATATTATAGAAAATAAATAAAATATAATACAAAGAAAGACAATAAAATATAATATAAAAATAAAAAATATAAAAATAATTAATATAAAATAAAAAAATTATATATAAATTAAAAAATATATATAGAAAATATATATATAAAAAAGATATATAAAATAAAAGATATAATATATATATAAAATAATATAAAATAATGAAAAAAAATATAAAAAATATATATATAAAAAAATATAAAAATAAAATATAAAAATATAAAAAAAATATATATATATATATAAAAATATATATATAAAAAATATAAAAGATATAAAAATAATAAAATACATATAAAAAATAAAATAAATAAGATATTATAAATAAAATAAAAATATAATATAAAAATAATATAAAAATATAATATATATATATAATAAAAGAAAAAAATTAGATAAAAAGAAAAAATAATAAAATATAAAAATAAAATATAATATAAAAAAAAAAATATTTAGTAAAAAATAAAATATAAATATATAATATAAAATATAAAAATAAAATATATAAAATATAAAATAATATAAAATATATATATAAATATATATATATATATATTATATATATAATATAAAAAAAATATATAATATATATAGATAAAAAGATAAAATAAAAAATATAAAAATATATATTATAATATATATATAATAAAAATATATAAATATAAATAAAATAAAAATAGAAAAATAAATAAAAAATATAATATAAATAAAATATATAAAAGATATAAATATATAATATAGATAATAGAGATAAAAAAATATAAAAAAATATATAAAAAATATAAATATTATATATATATAATAGAGAATATATAAAATATACATTAAAAAGAAATATAAAATAAAATATATATAAAAATATAAAATATATATAAATAGATATATATATATAATAAATATAAAATATATAGATATAATTATATAAATAAAAAATATAAAAAATTATATAAAAAATATAAAATAAAATAAAAAAAATAAAAAAATAAAAAATATATATATAAATAAAATAATAAAATATAAATAAAAATATAAATAAAAAAAAATAAAAATATAAAAATATATAAAAAAAATAATAAATAAAAAAAAGAAAAAAATAAAAAATAAAAAATAAAAATATAAAAATATAAAAAATAATATATATAAAAAAATAATAAAAAATTAAAAATATATATATAAAATAATAAATATAAGAAAAAAATAAAAATATTAAAAAAAATATAAATAAAATATAAAATTATAATAAAAAAAATAAAAAGTAAAATAAAGAAAAAATATAAAAAAAAATAAAATAAAAAAATAAAAAAAAAAAATAAAAAAAATAAATATAAAAATAAAAAAAATAATATAAAAAATTATAAAATATAAAAATAAAAAAAATAAAATAAAAATATATATATATATAATAAAATAATAAAAAAATATATAAAAAAATAATAATAAATAAAAAATATATTAAATAAAAAAATAAAAAAAAATAAAAATAAAAAATATATAAAAAAAATAAAAATAAAAAAATATAAAATATATAAAAAATAAATATAAAATATAAAATTATATAAATATAATATAAAAAAAAATAAAAAAAAATATAATATATAATATAAAAAAATAAATAAAATATAAAATAAAAATATATAAAAATAAA